>CM062288.1:133688031-134243031 GCA_031216915.1 Pictodentalium vernedei | reverse complement strand
CTATACAACATTTGCAATTGTATTTTCTAGAATTGAATTTTTTAGTTATGACTTTAAATGGGTTGAAATGGACCATTAGCATTTTCAGAGATGTGGCAATTTGCCAACTGGCAAATTGCCATATCTTTAAAAATGCTAATGATTCATGTTACTCAGTTATATTGATAGGTAGAAAATACAGTTCTAGAAAATACAATTGTAAAAGTTATAGTATTGGCCCCTGCACGCGTATATTGATGGGGGTTACACATGGGAGACAGACAGCACCGTCGAGACAGTCGAAGTGACGTAACAATTGAGATGTGGACTCGATTCGTTATTCGATTCGGTTCTTACCAGATTATATTCGAGCGAAAAATCGATATTCGTCGGGCCCTAGAATTATCCAGCCGGAGTTAGGATGTGAGGTAAGTAGAAAGTGCAATTGGCTTTCATTGTAGTTGGAATTTCTGAAGGCGCCTGTTGAAATGTTCCCCGAATTCTGTAAGAGGACACCCACCTCAATCAAGAACCCTCGGCCACATCCATGTCAGTTGGGCGCCGTCTTCCCCTATGCTGTCAAATTCTCCTTCACACAGAAACCCGGTACATGAGTCATTGAGTTTAGACATAGAGTTTGCATATATCGACTTATGGTATTGCCTGGTTTGTTTTGAAACGGGTTGCCCTCCTCTTTTTTACACAGGATAAGAACACGCTTTGCATAACTAAAAACAACTCTTTCATCTGCTATCTGTAATTGGGTTGCATTCAAAGTGTGAATTGGTAAAACTTTAATCGAAAGGCTTTTGTCTACCATTGAGTTGTTAAATAAGTGTTTAAAAGGATCACTCTAGATCTGTGACTTGGATAAAATTGCAGATTCACACATAGATATGATTCGTGTTATTCCACTTGGGAAGTTATAATTAAGCGTCTTTACCAAAAGACACAATGTAGATTTTGCGGCCATGATCGATCCTTTGACCTTTCGATGTGAAGTCAAATGCGCTAGACGGTGACGCACTGTGCTCCTGAGAGATCGAATGGGGCGGTTTTCTTCTCACCAAGGATTCTGTCAGATGTTTAGTGTTATGTTGGTGTTTTTCATAAACGATTCATTTTGAAAACAAATGTTATTGGTCAACTCAAGTCAGAGCGATCGTCCCTTGTACCATCCATTCTTGTTTAAATTTCACATTGACGGAGAAACAGTCCATTTAATGTGGAAGTGTTTGATCAGTACCTTAAAATTCCAGATGGAAATTTGCGATACAAAGAGTCACCGCGTGTTTCGAGCATGCGACGTCTCTTTGCGGCTTTAATTTCTGCCTGACATCTAATGGTCTCGACATCAAGCCTGTTGAAATTATTGTACAAAATCAATGCAAAGTAATATTAATGTGTCTACCAGTGTTAGTGTGCAGGCTGAGATGGGTAATCTAGAAAACTGTAGCTTATTTTTAGATTTGTTTCATTGAGTCGACAGTGTCCTGTATGTAAGTCACTGCTGAAAAGGGCTCTTAGAGCCCTTTCCAAAGGTGTTTTACATCACGACACTTCATCGCTAAATTTAAGGAATCATCACCATCATTACAAAGTTGTTCGTGGAAATGGAAAAGGAAAGGTGCGCGGTGGCGCAGTGGTTGCGATATTGGACTTCAAACCGAAAGGTCCAGGGTTCGATCCTCACCATGGGTAACTGCGTTGTGATTTTGGACTATGCACTTAATCCCGATTTCCCATGCGGAGGCACGGTGGCGCGGTGGTGCTATATATCAAGGCGTACTGCACGTCGATGAGTCTTCAACCAATGCTAACCTGCCTGTGCGGAGTTGGTACGTTGAGGAATCTGATCAGTGGTTCTTTCCGAATACTACGGCTTCCTCCATCCCGAGAAACTGTCCGACAAATATAAAAACATAAATAAAAAAGTTAAATAATAAATAAATAAATGGAAGAAGAAACAACTGAATACCGAGGGCTGTTTCAGATTAGGTTTTATTTGTCTTAGGTTTAATAAAGTGGCGGAAAAAAGGGGGGTTCTTTTGAGGAGAACGAGACTCGCACGTAACGATTGTTTGAGACAAACAATAGTTGCACGAAACGATTGTTCTCCTAATTTGTATTGACCTGCAATCCTAACCAGAAAAAGCTATTTGCGCATTTGGTTTTTTTGTGTGCAAGAAGAAGCTGTGCACATAGCTTGGAAACTATTATTTTATATCATATACACAATAGATACAGATACATAAATGTGAAGGGGTTTAATTTATTCCATTTATCTTACACGGGCTTTTTGTTGGTAGTGGGGGGTGTACCTTTTAACACCAGTTCCATTGCCAGAGAGACGGAGGCAATAAAACAAAATGTTGTCGGTTAGTTTGAAGCATGTCATTCTAGGCCAACAAATCTTCTAATGAAAGATTAAAATGTCGTTCAACTCAGTTGCCATAATACAATATCATATTAAGGGTTATTTCTGGTTTGTAAGCATACAGTTGATTAAATCTATTGAATATTCTAGAAACGCAATGTATACAGGTCGAACTGGGCACACCCACGTTCAATAATATATAATTGTCAATTGAAAATCGGTATATTTTATTGTAAAGGTAAATAAGAAAAAACGTATTTCAATCTCCCCGCTATTCCTAAACAAAAGCAAATAAATAACCTAAAATTAACCCCGTTTATTGCAAATGTCTACCACCACTACTACAGTACCTGCTTATATTTTGGTTTTGTTGTGTTACATTCTCCACTTAAGTGTTTCACTGTTAAGTAAATGTGGGGTGTACAGAATCGACACTAACACTATTTATTACGTAAATGAAAAATGGCTGCTTTCAAGTAAGTGGGCGTTTCGTTAAACTCTGTTTTGCTCACCAAAAACGTTGAACAAACCGTTAAATTATAATAATGAGCCAAGCATGCGTGCATGCATGCTTGGATGTATGCATGCTTGCATGCATTCATGCATGAATGCATCCATCTATCGATCCGTCCCACCGTCCGTCTGTCCGTCCGAGCTATAAAACGGGCGCCACGAGGGTTTATTTGTCCGGACAGGCATTATGAGCTTACAGAAATATTATGCGCTTATTTGATAAATTATTAGCTTAATTACTAAAATATGAGACTTATGAGGCAAATTGCGAATTTTCGGGTTTATATTAAGGGTTAGGGTCAGTTCAGGGTTGGGGTTAGCGTTAGTTTCTATCAAGTATTACGTTGGGGGATGCAACCATGTCTATACCCCCCCCCCCCCTCCCCCGGTAATTTTAAAAAAAAAACGAGATTAACCATTGTCCGAACGTTTTAAAATAGTCAATTGTTTCGTAATTTTTTAAGCCCACAACTTCCATTTTTAAGAAGTCCGTCCGTCCGTCCGTCCGTCCGTCCGTCCGTCCGTCCGTCCGTTCGTCCGTCCGTCCGTCCGTCCGTCCGTTCGTTCGTCCGTCCGTCCGTCCGTCCGTCCGTTTTGGGTACTATGGTCAGAGCGCGCCTGTGCACAGACGAGAGAAAAGTCTTGGAAAGCAAATACTGATAGGACAGGAAAAGCTCAGTGTTTGGTAGCTAGTTCACTCTCTGCCTGAAGATATCAGTTTTATGAAGCTTGACCAGTGCTGGCAAAATCTTGTTCCAAACAATGACAGTGCTAGCTAATAATGAGTTGCTAAAATAGTTAGATTCAGCATGAATTTGAAGCAGGCCTCACTGTTGCTGTTGGGGTTTATTTCTTGTATCAGGGAAGGGGGGAGGGGGGTCGGTGGTTGAAGGTCGCCGGTATATGGGCTTTGTTTGGACAATTTTGTTGACTGCACATAATTTAATATTTTTTTTCAATACTCCATGGTAGGTTCGAGTATCTAGTAGGGTTTTTGGGGTGTGTGGGGGGGTGGGGTGGGGGGGGGGTCTTTGTAGATGTACTGGAGTGTCAAGAGAAGTCATTTGATATCCATGGATGGCAATTTTCATCATTGGATGATTTTTATGGAAAGTCAGCTTCCCTTGATTTCCTTTCTATAAATTTTACACTTAGTGAAAAGAAATTTCATATAAGAATTGAAATTTCAAATTTGTATCACCGATGTGCATATCATTTCACAAATTTGAGATATTTTTATGTAGAGTAGAGTAAAAATACAAATGCTGGCTTTTTACAATTTTCCTCCCAATCGGTTTGAACGTTGGACTATTGTTCTCTTTTGAAACCCATTTAAACTACGAGAGCGGTGTTTTCGTTATATTTTGATGTTCTGCAACTTTTTCCCTTTTCATTATTGGTCTCTCTGTCAGAGGCGGAAAGGTGTCACCCGGGGAGGGAATTTGTGAGAAATGTGGAGATCGTTCCATATTGGGGGGGATGGGGAGGTGGGTGTGACATCATAGTCATCATAGTCACGTGACCCTATTACGCCATGTTCGGTTGTCATGGTAGCACGTCGATCTTCTAACGTTATCTCCATAGTGATGCGTTGCCTTAGTGTACATGCGTGGCGCGGGTTGTTAAGGTGACATATGTTTCCGTCGTCCTTTTGTATACTGGAGGCCGCCATCTTAGTTTCTATGGTAGCTCGTGGTTGTTATGAGCCTGAAAAGTTTCTAATGTACCGGGGCATATTCTTGGGTCCTGGCGTGCGTTCGATTGAATAGGAGTAAATCTAATTACCCAAATTGACCGGTCAATCACTTCAACTCATCAGAAACACCTAAAAGCCACAGAAACGGACTTCATTTTGCTTAAAAATCCCCCAGGATCCTCCTTTTGTCCAATAATAGGCGCGTTCCTTTGTATAAGATTCAATGTAATTACCGCAAACAACCCGACAACTATTTATTTGACTCGGATTTCCACTAAATCCTCGGCTTCTTCCTATTGCATACGCCATTCTAGCTAATTTAACCCCAGCAGTCTATCTAGTTCTAGGTCTCGTTACAGTTATTCAGGTGAAAACGTTGATTTTTCAAGAAATGTATGGCTTCTCATTAGGATATATCACATTTAAATTACCTCCCTTATTCACAATACTCATAATGGATACAGTTTCTGGAACTTCTGAATATGGCCTTTTCTGGAGACAACTGCACACAACAAAAATCTTACAATATCACTCAAACTCACTCATCTGAATGACAAAGTTGATGGCTAAAAAATGGCTCAAAATGGTCAAAATTTTCTCATTTTGGGGATACATTTCCAATTTTCGTGCATCGATAGTGATACAACTGTGTTATAGGAATTCCTAATTCCTCCACTGGGGATTTTACAGCATAAGATGATCATTCTGACAGATAAAAAACATACGGGTTTCTTATTCTTTTTTTTCAGAAAGCTTTCTCAAATCAAGTTTACACAAAAATTGTCCCATTTGTAGCCTGCAAATTGTCAGGTCTCAAACAGATCTGTGTTAGTCATTTTAACACTCCTGTGTGACCTTGACCCCCAATTGAAATGAACTTGACAGTACACAGTTTGAATCAAGACCATCAACAGATTATTTTCGCCATATCACCATTAATGAGAATTATTTACTAAATCCACATCACCACAAAATAAAACTATAGCTCAAAATAGTCATTTGGCTGAGGATATCCGATAACCTCGTAAATGACCTTTCAATAGGAAACGAGACCCCAACTGTCTCTCCTTCAGGCCTCTGCCCTCCAAGAATCAGATTGCTTCATTTCCCGTAATCTGTACCTACCCATAAAGAGTTATCTTCCCTCTGCATAACCATGACCTCTATGGTCCTTAAACCAGAAAGACAGTCGAGCAGAAACAAGCATCGCTCGAATTTCTCGAATCTAATCGAGCAAACAAATTGTGCAGCAGTTGCTCGAGCGAGTGACTCATTTTACGTATCTTATGATCATCTGGATCTTGGAGGACGTCAATGACATGATGATGTACTATTGGAGGATACCTTCTTAGGATACATTTCGGAGGATACTTATGGGAGGACACCTATCTGAATAAAGTGATGGCTCCTAGTGCCTTTCAGTTCCTGACTTCTAGACAATCCCACTTCTCCATAGTTCAAAGTCCATTACTGTTGATTTGTACATTGTCGTCATCGTCTGTCCTATGATCTTCTTCCACTCTTTACTTCCACTACTACTGATCTGAAACACCACTGTTGTCTACCAATACCTGCCCGCACTGAAGTCTCAGACACTTACTACTGACTACCATGGCTCTCAGCACCTATATCACTACATTACAACCACTACGGGTCCCGGTTCATATCACTATCATACTTGGCTTCCACTACTACTAGCATTTGAATCAAGCATGTCAACCGGTATCAGTACCGGTACCGTCGGTTCCCTTATGATTCAACCGATACCGGTATTGAAGCTTTTGTACCGCCGATACCGGGACAAAATTATTTTATGCGGAAATTCCTTATTGAACTAGGATAAACAGACTGATAATGGTGTATGGCACACATGCACGACATACTTTCAACTTATTTGTGAATAAACATATCAAAACACTCTAAAGGTGCATGTTTTGTCTGCACAACGACCTCGATAAGGTAGACCATTTTAACCTTTTAAACGTGGCATCAAAGACAATGAAAGCGTCGTCATCGGTTACTTCAAACAAATTATTCTGTGACGACATCAAAGTAATCATAAAGCACGTTTATCGTGCTTTATGATTACTTTGATGTCGCCGCAGAATAATCGTACGATGCCATGTTTTGCGATCTTGGGTACTGGGTCGGTTTAAATGTGAATTTCTCCCATCTGATTGTGACATTTCACCCAATTGTTGATTTGTCCCGGCTCTGTTCTGTCGTTCCCCGGTACCGGTTATGTTGGTACCGAAGGTACTTTGATATGCCTAACTTGAATACAATCTGCTTGCTTTAACGATTCGAATCTTATCGAGCAAATGCGCCATCGAATAATTGCTCGAGCGAGTGTCTCATTTTTTTACTCTTATGCTTATCTGGGTATTGGTGGATACCTATGACATGGTGATGTACTATCGGAGGATACCTTTTGAAGATACCTTTAAGAGGATAGTTATTTGAGAATATCTGGTAGGCGCATGTCAGTTCCCGGATGTGGAATTTGGTTGGTAGTGTTCCGACATGTATATAT
This sequence comes from Pictodentalium vernedei, assembly GCA_031216915.1. Taxonomy (NCBI): domain Eukaryota; kingdom Metazoa; phylum Mollusca; class Scaphopoda; order Dentaliida; family Dentaliidae; genus Pictodentalium; species Pictodentalium vernedei. The sequence goes on along the minus strand of CM062288.1, from coordinate 134,235,933 downwards.
AACTGTAATATATATAACTGAAGTACGAATGAATATCTATATATCTTTACGAGGAGGGGAACACCGCGCTGTATCAACAGTCATCTGTGCGCAAATTGCATGAAAATTTGGTAAACAAACAGCGCATAATAGCGTTGAAGTCGGTACTGAATTATACTGGTGGCATGTGAGCTTGGGTCAGTATATACATATAGAATATACCCATAGTAGCTTGTGTACCAAATGTTTACCGCGAGTGGTGAACATTTGGTACACCAAGCTACTTTAGGTATATTTTATTTGTACCATGATCGTCAGATTATTAAGAGTCGCTATTATTTTTTCTCTATTTTACTGAACAGCAGACGTACATACGTGCGAATCTGTTTTTGTTTACATGACCATCGGTGGGCGGTACTTCCGCTGTCAATTTTATCGCCGAAACGAAATGGAAAAAGAAACGGAGCCTTTTACGTTTTAACATAATAGCATACTATTTCGAGTAGTGGATGCTTTATTAACATGAGGCAATGCATGATTGTCAATTTGCAACATCTTATGAGGTAAATCCATTTAAAAACGTAATAAATAATTGCCATTTTCATTTCATTCTTCGTGAGGCGACGTGAGATAAACTTAGACAAGTTTGCATTCAGGTCGACGTCACCAAAGGTCAACTTGGATGCAGTTCTACTGTAGGTGTAAACTTTATCTGCTGAAATTCCATTGCTGGCGTGTTCACCACGATTTGTGTGTAAAGCTAAATATTATGTCATAGGTTTTTGATATATAGAAGAATAGGTTATCATGGTATAAAAGTTAGGTCTATTTCTTTTCTTTCTTTTGTTTTCTTTAATTTTTTTTTTTTCAACAGCTGCATTAGAGACCTTGTGGGAAGCATTGACTGTTTCTCGATCTATTTTGACATGTTATATTTAATTTCCTGAATTCGTTTCGTTTCGTAAATTTCACCATAGACCCACAATTCGAGATCATCTATCTGCATAGCAAGCATACGTTAAGACACCAGTCAAATTCTGAAACGAATCTAACGTTGTTATAGCCTGAAACCAGTCTATCCCTTTAATAGTCCATCGGTCATTTTTAGATTTAATCGGCTGGAATATTTCAGTTGGTGGAAAAAGCGACTCTTCGCTTTTCCGATCAGCTGCAATATTCCATCCGATTAACTACAAAACTTACCATACCCATTCATTTTCTTTCAATTAATTAATGAAAGAAATGTGTCTCGTTCCACACTTGATTTGACCGAATTTTAATGCTGTTACCTATACCATCAGACATGTTTCTTTACTAAATAATTAGGAATGAAGCCTCGCAACGTCTGTTCTGCGCTTATTGTGACAGGACTTCCGGTTTCAACTGTATCTGTATTCTTTATGAATAAAGGGATATGTAGTCTGCTTGCAAAATTCACGAAAAGTCAGTATACAAACAACCCATCATAGCGTCGGATTCCTTACAGTATTTAACTGGTGGCCCGATAGCTTGACTTCATGCGGAAAAAAAATTCGTTGAACGGCCAGCCGACGATTGATAAATGATGCCTTCTCGTGACACTCGCCCATCATTGTGTTAAAACACTTGTTGTTGCTCAGAGGTAGGTGGCAACTGGTACTTGTTTCGCTATAATACTGAAACCAATACACAGGGACGTGGCTAGAGATTTCCGATTGGGAGTGGGGAGTGTAGGCTAGTGAATTTCCAACTAGGGGGAGGGACCGGGGGAGGTTCCTCCCCGTAGTTGGAAATTCACTTCTGAGAAAGATATTAAAAATGAACCCATGAAAAGGGGCATAAAATTGATTCTAGTAACTAAAATGCCAACACATTTATGATAGAATTATCAGGTTATTATTATTTGGTATTTTTCTGGGAATTGAATATGTGCCAAACAAATGCTCAAGCTTTCAACTTTGAACAATTCACACTGTCCTAACATTAAATCAGATCTTATGCAGAAGTGATTAATTTTCGATGTTTCATCATTTTGTAACTGTGAATGATGGAATTAACTCAGGATAACGATTTTACATGATGTGATTTTCTTGAAAAGCATTTCAAGGATTTTTTTTATTACGATAAATAAACGAACTATATAGAAATCTCGTACCGATTGACATCAAGCATACTTATGAAGGTCGATATTGCGTACACTGTAGTTGTAAATAGTAACAGTTGGAATTTTGCCGAGTTGAAACAGATTTGGAATTTTGGGAAGTAAAGGAGACATCAGCATCGCCAATGAAGCTCTAAAATCGACATAGATGGAATTTCAAACTACTCATGACTTGCACTCCGAATTTCCAACTATAGGAAATTTTGGCCAGGATTGGGGGTGACAACTCCCCCCCCCCCCCCCCCCCCACTCCCCTGTCGCCACGTCCCTGTCAGCACACAGCATTGATGAAGGTGAAAATACAAGGGAGCTTTCAGATTTGGCCACGTTCAAAATTCTACTTTATTTTATAGCACAGCTGCTCTGGAAGCAGTTGGCTGTGGGACTCATGACGCATGTTTCACAAACCTGATTTCTAGCAAGTCTGACTGACATAAAGTTCTGAATTGTGTTAATTGGGATTAACACGAAGGATTATGTTGCGAACGTTTTTCTATGTTTAATCATACACTTAACGTGTAAACCGCATCCCCTCATGTTTGTGTCGACTTAATACGCTGCGGAAGCTGACAATTACTCGTCGCTACTCGGTGTCTTCCACCCATAATATTGTCAGCCACGATATGACGTTGAGTGTTGAAAGTGTTGCTAATGCACAATAAATAAATATATATTTCTAAGTGATGCACACAATTCCATCAACCCCAATTTCTCTTTTGTTTTTTTTCACGATTGCTATCCGAAAATACATTTTCAAACTTGGGAGACACCAAACACGCGAGATTCAAACGTCATCTTAGAGAGCGTGGATTTGGACAACAAGGGCTCTCAGGATGGTCGATATTTCCATTATCTTTCTTCCATTTAGAAGCTGAAGAAGACTTACTGTGTCATAACAAGAGTGTTATAAAGTAGAACAAAACTACCCGTGTCTGGTTTGTGGAAGCGAAGATCGAATTTGCTTGTTCGTATTCAAGTGTTGTCGTTTACTGAGAAAAAATCACAATTGAGCGGAAATCAACAGAATGTTTTTATTTTGAATTATTTTTTATGTTTTGGGATGTTTGTTTTAATTCATACTTGTTTTCATTGTCTCCCATATTTTGTCCACAACGTTTGCTTTTCTTTATTGTATTTTTATGTCTATATTGTAGTTGTTGTTGTGGTTGTAGTTCTTGATAGTTTAACCCTTTACCTAACATGAAAAGCAGACGACACTTGCAAAACAAATTCTTGAATAACTCATTTTTTCATTTTTTGTCTCAAAAACATAGGTCATGGCGCTCGTTGGAACGAGCTCGACAGGCTCGTCCCAACGAGGGGTCATAATTGTTGTTTTTGAGACAAATTTTTTTTTTTAAATTATGTATATTAATTGGCTATTTTTGAGAATAGCGCTGGCGGGTTTTTGGACGTTACGTTGGGTAAAGGATTAAATATTGTTTATTTGCCATGAGAAGAGAAATTTGTCTTCGCTATATTGTGTACTGATGTTGTATGAATTTTCTTTTTTTTAACTTTTTTTCCTGCAATGTATAAAATTTAACAAAATCTTTGAATAAGGCCAAACAGAATTAAAAAATTGATTCTCAACATTTTTTTAAATAAATGAGGGGGTGCGGTTTTTATTTTCATTTTTCATTCCTGGTGGAATGGTCGCCGATGCCTAAAATCCAGTTGTGAGAGCCTCAAATTAAATACTAGCGCTTCCATGTTGATTTCACTGATAGTTTTTTTGTAACAGCGATCCTACAACGCAAAATCAATATAGAACAACTAAAATGTATAAAAGGGAAATAATAAGGAGTTTTTTAACTGATTGTTTGTTAGAAGCCACAATCTGGCCTTTCAAAAAATGAGGGCACCAAGGCAAATGCCAACATTTTCCTTACCCATGTTTCGTATTCAGTCAAACGTAAATAATAGTTTGTTTATACAAATTTGTTTTATTGCAAATTATTGGAGAGTGCCTGTCGGCACTCTCCAATACTTTGTAATAAAACACTTTTTGATGAACAAATTTTGACCACCAACACTAATCTAGCTCTCAACTAGGTAAATAAATATTTATTTTGTACATACATATGAGAATCGTGTCGCAATTCGCGAAGAGAATAACAATACTGTATCAATGTATACGACATATTGCATTACAAATCGCGATGTGATACCGCTAAAATCACCCCTACGATAGTCTTATACATTTTGAATTTTGCCGCCAAAATAAATATGACGAACGCGGGCCGAAAAAAACGTATGCGCCGGTGCCTTAGAATCAAACGATTAATTTTCTTCAGCCTAAATATTGCTTAAACTGAATGAATGGAGAACAAGTTATAAAACTTATATAAATTTCTTTCCCAAAGTTGTTGGTTGTTTAAGCTGTTGATATTTGTGGTGGCTGTGATCAGGCCTTGATAAGGAAAGGGGCTGATCACTCACGGGCATCTTATCACAGAGTAACTCTTTCCATGTTGGGGGCGGATTGTTTTGCCCAGTACAACAATGTTCTGTTCACGAGCAGAATTATAATTCGGGTACACAATACCCCAAAAAATACAAGAAGGCCTATTAGAGATTTATTGATGCAAAATTCCATGGAATTTTTAATGAAATCAAGCCATGGATGTTTCTTTGTCCTTTTCTTCAATATTTCTCAGGGAAAGGAAGGAAGACAGCCAATCTGGCTATGCCTTCCCCTGCCAGTATACAATGCATTATTTATTTATTTACTGGTGTTTTAAGGTCACATATTTATGCACAATGGCTAATCATGACCGCGACAGTTTTACGGATGGAGGAAGCCGGAGTACCCGGAGAGAACAACCGAGCAACGGCGAGCAACTGTCAGCTCCCCAACATACGAACTCCACACAAGCAGAGTTAGCATTGGTTGAAGACAAGTGCACCGTCGACGTGCAGTACGCCTTAGTACACAACGCCACCGTGCCCCCACGCGGGCAATGGAGATGAAGTGTCTTGCCCAAGGACACAACGCGGTTGCCGCAGGTAGGATTATACAATGCATTAATTATTGGGATTATTGTATTTATATGTACTATATGCAATATTTCTTTTCGTTGAAATTTCAATATGTTAACTACATGTACTGTATGTATACATTGTTATATTTTAGGATACTGGCAAATAAAAATATCAATATCAATATCAATAATCTGGAAAATACGCAACAGGTTACCTGGTGGAGTGTTAAATTATATTTGGTCATCAACCTTTGTTCACTTGTCATGGGGGGGGGGGGGGGGGGGGGTGTACGGGAGATATTTGCATACCGAAACAAATATCCTTCATCCAATTCTGTAGGGGTTTGTACATATTTTTATACTCTTTGCATTTGCAGATTTTCCAACGTTCCTTCACTTTGTTGTTATTTGTATTATCAATTAAAATAGCAAAGTCTGTGTGTATGTAAAAATACGTGGGTGAATGTAAGGGAGATGCCGAATTAAAATATCTCCGAATGTGCCTTTCTGAGAGAGAGTACACTTCAGTGGGAAAGAGATAGAGAGAGACAGATATACGTGATATGGGGGGAGGGGGAGAAAATGTGTGTGTGTGCAAGGGTGTGTGTGCAAGGAAGTGTGTGTGTGCAAGGGTGTGCGTGTGCGCGCAAGGGTGTGTGTGTGTGCGCAAGGGTGTGTGTGTGTTGGCGTGCGTGCATGTGTTTTGATTTTTCGGGTTTGGGGTTGTTTTTTTTTTTGGGGGGGGGGGGGGGGTTATGAACTACTGTACAAATGACCTACCTCTGATGAAAATGTGTCTCATAAGCCTTCATAGGTTGGATTTCATATAAATATTTTGTAAATACTCTGTGTATGTTATGTATGTGCATTGAAATGTGACACTTAAATAAAATATTCTACTACCACTACTGTCTTTGCCTTGTTATAATTTTTGAGAGAGTGCCTCTAGGCACTCTCACATAAATTATAACAAGGCAAATCCTTACACGCTATATAATTTCACTTCAAAGATAATATGAATCATATCCCAGAATACGGGGCCTCTAAGTCCTGGTACCTGCACTTCAGAGCAAAGCTCAATTATGGGTTTCCAGAACTGAACCATTTAAGAGTTAAAACCAATCAGCTTCGCCCTCTCGTATCACGCCTTTTGGGGCGCGGTGGGGTTGCGGTAACCGGTTCCCGTCAGATCACCGAAGTTAAGCAACGTCGAGCCCGGTTAGTCCTTGGATGGGTGGCCGTCTGAGCGATCGATTCAGACTCCCGCGTTGTGTCCCTGGACAAGGCACTTCACCCGATTGTCCACACGGGGGCACGATGACGCCGTGTATTAAGGCGTACTGCACGTCGACGGTGCGCATGTCTTCAACCAATCTAAACCTGCCTGTGCCGCAGTGCTGAGTTACGATGTTGGGGAGCTGGGAGCTGCTCGTCGTTGCTCTGGTGTTCTCTCCGTGTACTCCGGCTTCCTCCACTCGTAAAACTGTCACCGGCACGATGTGACCTTGGCTGTTAATGTGTCGTTAAACCCTAATAAATAAATAATCACGCTTTTTTGTTATAATCTCATATGACCAAAGGTACAAATACTCGTAAGACACCACTCTTTTTCGGATTGTTTGTTATTGACTGGTTCAAGACCCCATACCGCCAATCTAATTCCCAAAGGAGTCCGACGTTGTTATGGACTTTTTGTTTATCCACTTTTCGCGGGGTTTGCGCGCAGACTATTGTAAATGTAATGTCATGTCCTTTTACTCACAAAGATGTACATATATTCTTTTGTGCTTCAGTTATAGATATTCCTATCAATACGTATTCAATTGAATTTGCAGACATCAAGATATTAACACTGTTACTGGTACTTCGCGGACTAATTTTAAAACTACGTCTGAGTCTTCATTCTGATGGTTATTAATTTTTAAAAATCGATTAAATCAAGTCTTGATTGATCGACAGTTCTTGTGTTTATTCAAAGAAAATCAGTCTTTATTAGAGCTGAAACGGTTAAGGGATTTTCTTGATCGATTAATCACGTGGATTAACCTTCGTTAAACGATTAATCACTTGTCCAAATAGATATCTGAATAATTGCCATACCGTTGATGATTTACAGCATGAACCCTTTACCCAATGTAATAAACAAAACCGACTAGGCCTATATACAAAAATCTCCATTCAAATTTATTATGTTTTCAATTTTTGTCTCAAAAACATAGCTTATAACACCTCATTAGAACGAGCCCGTTGCGATCGTTCCAATGAGGGGTCATAACCTATGTTTTTGAAACAAAAATTGAAAATTGTTGGTAATTCTTGAATATATTTCGCAAGTATCGCCTGCTACCCGCAATGGTTAAAGGGTTAAGAATGACCATTTTCAGCTACTGATACAGTATGATGATCATGCAAGTAAACAAGTATGTCAGCAAGTAACTTGCATGCTTTATTCTGTCTCATATAATTGATGTGACTCAGTGTGACAATGTTTGCCTGTTTTGGAGCAAGTTTGTTCCATTGTTAACCCATATAATACAGTAGTTCAAAAGTAACGGTTTATCGATCAATTAATTTTTGGATCGATCAAGATGTTGATCATTGATTAATCGATTAATCTGTTAACCGTTTCAGCTCGACTCTTCGTGGTATATTTTTAGATCCAATCATAAGTTCCCTTTTCCGATTAACTGAAATATTCCAGACAAGTGAATCGAAACATAGGTGATTGACTAGCCTGGCTCCAAACCACAACATTAGACTAGTGACAGAATTAGACTAGTGACCCGAGAGCTTGGGTCTGGTTATGGTTTAGTTTATTTCTAGTGCTTCAAGCATTGTCCAATCTGAAGACTAGGTTTGAAATGGCTGAAGCAAAAAAAGCTGGACTGTCTGAGTGAGGGTTTCAATGACAAATGCAACAAAGAATTCATTTTATATACTCCATTCTCCCTAGCTTTTAATCATATTGTTCAATCATGCAGCAAAAAAAGCACACCGAGCCCCGCACCCCCTCGACGCCCGCCCTCTCCGCTACCTGTTTCGCTGCCTCTGATGGGTAGGCGCCTTGTGTGTTGCTTTCAAGTCGCCCGTTTGTTTGTAAGTGCATCTAATTATGCACAGATTTCCATGCTAAGAAGATGCGCTTGGCGCCCCACTCTGGTCTGGATCTGTGAGTTGAAGATTACTCTTGGAGGTCAAATGATAAATTGTTTCAGTCGTAAACGGGCCACTTCTTAAAGTAAATTCATCATATTTCCTGGGAATGTTGAAATCAATTTACTGTGCCGAGGAAAATACTTAGGCAATATGTTTGTCTGCTCGTCCGTCCGCTCGTCCGTTCGCCTCTGAGCATGTCTCCATCTAAGATCATTTGTGTGTTATATTTCAAAATTTATTGGGAGTAAATTCATCCAACCTCACAAACACGCTGCGATCCATGCGCTTTACACGTAGAACGTCGGCCTCTTGTCCAACGACCCATTTGTCTGGAACCATGTCACAAATATTGCGCAAACCATTGGAGACAGATTCATTCGATCTCTCTTCCTCGGTGCGTGCGTGCGTGCGTGCGTGCGTGCGTGCGTGCGTGCGTGCGTGCGTGCGTGCGTGCGTGCGTGCGTGCGTGCGTGCGTGCGTGCGTGCGTGCGTGCGTGCGTGCGTGCGTGCGTGCGTGCGTGCGTGCGTGCGTGCGTGCGTGCGTGCGTGCGTGCGTGCGTGCGTGCGTGCGTGCGTGCGTGCGTGCGTGCGTGCGTGCGTGCGTGCGTGCGTGCGTGCGTGCGTGCGTGCGTGCGTGCGTGCGCAATTCGTATTCACCGATGTATCTTTGAAAGGCATGGGCGTGTGTGTGCGTTTCTTTTTAATTCTGCCTGGGGACACCTTGATCTCGTTCCAATGGGAAGTCATACAATACTGTGATGACAAAAGGGAGGGGAAGCTTTTCGCAATCAGATTGCGACATATCTACACAAGTGGATCGAGATTTCGTAAATAATTGCTGCAAAATCAAGACCGCATCAACGAAATTAAACGAAAATATCATCTCAGATTCACTGTCTTTGTATTTCGTTCTCGAGAGGTAAGATTCTATCGTGTTGCGGGGAGGTAAATGGTCAGAGAATTTCTATCGGATTGCGACAAGTCGCAATCCGATCGAAACTCTCTGACCGTTTATCTCTGTCCACTGGTATGATCACAGAGCTGTAAGCAAAACTGGGAAGAAAATGAAACTGTTGTTTAAAATAAAATGTTGACACTGCGCATCAAACAGATGTTTAATTTATAATAAAGAGTATCAGAAAACAGCAGCTTCTGAAATTATCCTGTTTCGTTCTTTCGGAGATGTGTTTTTTTTCTTTTTGTTTTTGATATTTTTTTATTTAGATATCAAGTTAATGAAACGAAAGAACAGATTTACAAATTCCCCTTCTTGAATAAGGCTGCAACAGCAGACTCTGGATTTCTGGCGACAAAATTCTCGAAATGTTGCCCACAAATCGAATTACAAGAATAAGGAAAAAGATCCTGGCCAGAGTGGAAATTATATTAGTTTACTGGCATTTTAACCCTTTGAAACCGGACGGCCGCTTTTCCCACCCAGATGCATGATACGTCATAATATCCTTAAGTATGATGGCAGCTGGGTGAATGTGTGGGTTAGACCAATTAATATTTTCAACGTGCGTCCCACGTCTGCACGGTGAAAATATTAATTGGTCTACCCCAAAATAATAAATGTGGACTCTCCCAATTGCATTCATTGAAATGACATGGAAGATACCACCAGGGTTCAAAAGGTTAAATTTTAGTTTATTATAGTATTCGATCAAACTCGCTCCCAGCTCTGACTTTGGTTATTTGGACAACGGGAATTTAAAATACTTACCAGAAATAAGTTTTTTTTTCAAATTTATATCCTTGATAGAAAACAAAATATAGTTTACACTTTATCCAAAATAACACTTTCTTTTGATCATTTCACTGTTATTCCATTACAGAAAAGCTCTTAACTGGAGATTTAAATTAATTTTTCCACAACACATTAATTGCCTGGCTGAAAATACATATGTCCTCAATCACTGCTCACGTTACCAGAAACTGCACTTATGAAAAGAAATCTATCCGTCATACAGGAATATCGTTTTCTATAGAACCAGTCTATTATTGACAAGTATGAATGTATCGACAATGCGATCTTTTTTATTCATATCTTGTGAATGGTAACCCGGCGAATACAAAAATTAATACCATCGAGTTCAAAATTAATGATCTGAGAGACCTTTCTGCTTTTTAGGTTTTAACGCCTATTTTTTATTATTTATTTATGTGAAAATGTACATTAAAAGTCTTTTTATTCGGTGAAATGGTTTGTGGGAACTCTCGAGAGTTTTACGACAAGAGACAGAGAAACGCCCCTGTTGTGGCTTATCACGACCTGCTCTGTTTATTTAACTCGAATGTTTTTTGACGAGTTGACAGATAAACAAAATGTTCTAACTCAGCGTCGTCAAAACAGTATGTCTTTATATAAATCATCAATGGTGTCGTGGAAATAATTCAATACTATTGCAAACATCGATTTATCGTTATGTCATTGCTTTACTGACCCATGTCGCAAGCATTAACACTGAAAACTCTGAAAATACCGTATTTTTAGCATGACAAGTTAAAAGGTAGTTATAACTAACTCACACTACTACTCTGACCTACCGAGGCCTGTCTGGGCTCGTCTGGATCCTGATGGGTCTCGGCCGGACAGAGTGTTTCCGGGACTAATAAAATTAACCCTCTCAGTAATTTGATGAGCAAGTTATTGTGAAAAGGGAAATTCGATGGTTGGAAACCAAACAACATAACAGACATATAAAAATAGGGAGTGTCAGTATTAACCCTTTACCTAACGTAACGGCCAAAACCGGCCAGCGCTATTCTCAAAAATCGCCAATTACTTTTCATTATATTTTTTCATTTTTTGTCTCAAAAACATAGGTTATGCTCCCTCGTTGGAACGAGCTCGTCCAACGAGGGGCATAACCTATGTTTTTGAGACAAAAAATGAAAAAAATCAGTTATTCAAGAATTATTTTTGCAAGTGTCGTCTGCTTTTCAGGTTAGGTAAAGGGTTAACTGAATCCAACAGCCCCGTAGGGCTGTTGGATTGAATTATTACTGAACCTTCCCACAAATACAAAATGGATACGCCCAATCTCCATAACATGTATTGTATTCGACAATCCAATTCAGCAACTCTCTATTAAAAAACTTAAATTTTCAGTTCGTCTGAATTTCCGGAACATTGTTATTCCAAAGTTTATTCCGAATGACAACCTGCGAATATAAAATGACGTCAATGCCTATCTATTTATGGGTATCAAATAGTTCCAAACTACGTGGAAAATTAAATTATTAAGTACTGAGTCTGAAGTGTCTGCATCAAGACTATTTTATTGACATAATGTATCCCAGATAAATGGCTGTGAGCTTGACACCAAGAATATTTTTATTGACTCGAATGCTGTTTTTTAATAGATACGCCTTCATATTTTATCTAAAAACCTCGAACTGATAAATTTAAACCATAATAAAATCGTGAACCGCTATTTCGTACTGCAGCGCTAGAAGCAATCAGGGGTGAGCTTGAGTGGACGAGGATCAAGGACAGGATAGACCAATTGAAATTCGGTTATTTTAATTATTTGGTAAATCTCCCCGACAGCCGATGGTGTAAACTAATGTTCCTGAGAAATTTCAACTCAAATATCAAGACGGGGTGGATGGTCCAAGCGAGGGAGCTAGTAGAGAACCACTCATTGGAGATCTCGGACTTAGACGTTGGGGCAAACCAGGGTAATAAATCGTCAGAGAAAGGGTCATGGAGGATTGTAACCGAAATTGGCGAGAGAGGCTCAAATCAAAGAGTTCTTTGGGTGGCCTGCGTGATAAAGAGATGCCTGGTTTTGAAGAGTACCTTGATGGCGCCTTTTTTTGAGGGGGGTGGGTGGGGGGCACTGTTCTTCAAGCTGAGGCCGCGGTCTCTGGAGCTGAGTGGAAAAATTGGGAAAAACAGTGAAAAAGAGTGTCAGATGTGTAATTTGGGCGTGGCGGAGACCAAGGAACACTTTCTTTTAGAATGCCCAAAATACCAGTCTAAAAGAATAAGATTCACTGGGAGTATGAAGGACATGTGGTTAGTGGGAGACTCAAAGGAGAGGGTTAATATGCTAATCGGAAAGATTGGGAAGAATGGGGCAAGGGATGTCATCAAGCAGTTCATCTCCGAGTGTTGGGAGGAGAGAAGAAGCGTGGGAATAGGGAGGCAGTTGGGAGTACAGGGGTAACCAAGGCCTTCTCAGCCGAGAGCCGCGACAAATCAGCGGCCGGCCAAAGTGTTATTATTATCATACTTCCAATACTGCTTTCGTTTTAGGAGTTTTGTGCCCAATCTGGTTGTCGGGGTCGTAGCCGAAAAAATCTCTATCTCTGATGTTTTAGTACAAATAAGCCGCCCCTCTCTCTTTCCGCCCTGGGATTTGGAAGTTCCAAAACTCAGTGCGGAAAGAGAGAGGTGGTTTATTTGTACAAAAAAACCAGAGACAGAGATTTTTTCTCATGCGTGACAGAAGATATTATATTTACAACCTTCAGTGGTACGGCTTCCATCTGTAGTAACAGCCCTTGGTATCATAGCTCCTACAATGTGTCATTGTCTGTAAAAAGTAATTCATTCAGAACCCCACTCATCATGGATGATTGGGAGCGCCGTGGCTCAGCGGATAGAGTATCGGACCTCAAACTGAGAGGTCTATGGTTCGATACCGACCAGGAGTAAATGCGTTGTGTCCTTGGGCACGGCACTTAAAACCCTTTACCCAACGCAGACGATATCAAAATTTATTATTTTAAATATCATTTTTTCAAATTTTTCAAACAATTTCAACAAAACTGTATCACGTGACCCCACGTTGGAACGAGCTCGACGAGCTCGTTCCAACGAGGGGTCACATGATATGGTTTTGTTGAATTTTTTTTAAAAATAATATTTTTTCAACTGCTGAATTTGCATATTACGCGGGCGGATGCGGCCGATTCGTTGGGTAAAGGGTTAATCCTGATTGCCTGCATAGGACACAGTGGCGCTGTGTTTTAAGGCGTACGGCACGTCGATGGTGCTCTTGTATCCAGCCAATGCTAACCCTGCATGTGCGGAGTTAGTACATTGGCGAGTCTGACAGTTGCTCGCCGCTGCTCGGTGGTTCTCTATTGGAACTCCGATTATCTTCGCCCGTTAAACTGTTCGACACGAGGTGACCCCGACTGCCGAAAGTGTAGTTAAACCCAATAAATAAATTAATCACGGATGATTATATAATTTATCCGCACATATTCGAGTAAATCCTTTTCTGAAATTGCATCGCCAAAAAGAATATCATTTACAGCACATCGGCCGTTTCAAATTGCATTCGTCGTGAGTTCAGAAATAATTTAATCCTACCGCCCTACAGAGCTGTCTGTTGTTTTCGTTTATTAAAAGTTACAAAAGTAAGCTTATCTTTTTATAGCAAGCTAATTAGAAACAACTACTTCACAGATAATCCGTCATTAATTTATTTATTTATTGGTGTTTAAGGTCTCATATTTCTGCGCAATGGCTAATCATGACCATGGCACCATGGCAGTTTTACGGATGGAGGAAGCCGGAATACCCGGAGAGAGCCATCGAACAACGGCGAGCAACTGTCAGCTCCCCAACATATCAACTCAAGCAGGGTTAGCATTAACTGAAGACAGGTGCACCGTCGACGTGAAGTACTACTTAGTACACAACGCTCCCGTGCCTACTGGTGGGTAATGGGGGTGAAGTGTCTTGCCCAAGGACACAACGCAGTTGCCGGAGGTGGGATTCGAACAGAGGACCTCCAGGCTTACAGCCTGCACTTCTACCTACTGAGCCACCGCGCCCCCAATCCATCATTAAGAATATCCATCAGTATCACTCTTACCAACACTAAGTAAGTGTCCACTTTGGCTCTTTCTTTAGAGAACGTGTTTTTACTGTAAGTTGCTAGTGTTTCTTCTTCCCATGAAAACAATTCGCAAATCTCACCTCCAAGACTTTTATATTAACCCTTTACCCAACGTAACGGCCAAAACCGGCCAGCGCTATTCTCAAAAATCGCCAATTAATTTTCACTATTTTTTTCATTTTTTGTCTCAAAAACATAGGTTATGACCCCCTCGTTGGAACGAGCTCGTCGAGCTCGTTCCAACGAGGGGTCATAACCAATGTTTTTGAGACAAAAAATGAAAAAAATTAGTTATTCAAGAATTATTTTTGCAAGTGTCGTCTGCTTTTCACGTTAGGTAAAGGGTTAACCCTTTTACTGCCACGCCCACTTTAGCCATATATGGAAGACCTCCATGTACGCCTGTATTAGAGGAAAGTTAAAAAAATTTATGACACACTTGGAACTCTATCACTTGAATAATTGTTGGAGAGGGCTCTCTGAGCCCTTTCCAACAATTAGTCAGATGGTAGGTTTGATCTGCGCATACCAGAACGTACAGATAATCACCATAAAATAGGCGACAATAGTCGCTTTCTCAGTGAACGTGTTAATGGAAAAGACAGTGTCTGTATTGTATGTCCCCATGCGTTTGGGGAAAATGTAAAAGCCCGGTTATGTATTTTTATACTACTTTACGGGAAAATGCCTGAAGTTTATGAAATGTGTCAGGGCAAAGCCAGCCTAAATATAGGGGCAAGGGGCCTCATATTTAAAGATATTGTAAGTTCAAAATATATTCCGCATCAAGGCGAAAAACCCACGTGAATTTCACTTCTCTGTAAAGCTGGACATAGAAAAAACACACGTGGTGTATATCCAGCTTTAGCGCAGGGACCCAGGGGAGAAACGGTATGTTAGATAAGGTCTAATCATCTCGTTTAATTTATACAGTAGTCGGAGTCTTACGAGACGTAATCGGTTGATGTCAAGATGTCGTCACGGTAAATTGAGAAACGAGATTCTAAAAGATAGAAATGTCGTGTCATCATAAGTTATAACAATCATGGCAAGAACGAATCGGTTTTCTAGACAAGTGAAGTCAGCGTTAAGTCACGCGTGAGATAACTTGTATTGATTCTGCCTCGATATACGTCATCTCCCACCGTTTTGACAGGTGGACAGATGAGCGTCGGTCCACCTGACAGTTTAGGGTAAAAAGTATATATACCTGGAAGAGCAGAGCATTAGACACACACTTGGGGTCACACACGCGTTGGTGAAGTCCAGGACAGGCGGACTCTGTTTCCTGGCATAAGGGTACCTTCGATCACAGGACCCTGAAACGGCTGGAATCGCCAGAGAGGGCATTCCATGATTGATTTAGCTTAAAGTTGATAGGCGGCTACGGGGCCGAATTCGTGAGAAGGAACACCCCAGGTGGAACGTTAAAGTTTAGATTGTCGAGTAGCAGGTATCGTCCTGCAATAGTCAGAAGTGTAGGTTAATTGTATTGTGCGTATTAACCCTTTGAAGCGTCAGCCTGATTGCGTTCTGAGTAGTTTATTTTGCTGTCGGAACATCGTAATACCGACTGCAGATCGGTGTGAGTGACAATTTCACCCTAGCACAAAAAGGGGCATCTGTGAATCGTGAATTCAACCAGGAACGGTGGATATTTCAATAGGACTTTCACGGAGGACTTTCAAAAGGCACATAAGGTATGAGTAGACAATATCTGAGCCAAATCAGAAGTACGGTGGTTTATAGATGACGAAACATTGCTGGTCGGAACCCTCCGACAGCCAGAGGTACAGTTACGCACAGACGTTGACATTTGAGCCTAAGCGGGTGAAGCTCTTATGGCGAGCTCACAGTAATAACATTTCAGATTTGCGAAGCTCTTATGGCGAGCTCACGGTAGTAACATTTCCAGTGTGTAGACTATAGTGCCAGTACAGGGCTATAGAATGACTATATGATTTTTTAGAATTATTTAACCGTAGTGACCCATTTTCTGTGAAAAGAATTGGATTGTTGAAATATTGAAACGGATTTATTTTTATGTGTAAATAAAAGAATCGTTGTTACTTTAAATCATTCTTTCCATTATACAGCCTGAAGTGATTAGGAATCACACCTAACGGAAATCGAACCTATTTCAGGACAATTTGGCAGAGAAGGAATCACGGCGTCGGTCTAACTCAGCTCTCTGCGCCGAGTTCGCGACACTTGGATTCCGACCCTCCACGTTGGTCTAATTTTCCCGCAACTTCATCAGCGGGACTAAATAACCCCACGTCAGCCCAGGCCTTACGGGGCCTTAGGTGTTCCCTGACATTGATTGGCGAGGCTACCAGGATATTTCTAAAAAGGTAAAAAATGGCTATATGGAAATTTTGTTTTATTTTAACGGCGGTTCTGTTTAGGGTTTGACGCGTTCGGTCAGTCGATGCCGTTCGAGGGTTTAATATCGCAATACAGTAGTCCCCAAAAGGATACTTAATAGCCACTATAACTGCGGTAGGTTTCAGAATATTTGGTGCGTTTAATTACGTTAAATTACAGAGGTAAATTAGGATCAATTGCCATATTTTTTTTTTCTTTCTTTCTTTTCCTTCTTCATTCTTTCTGACGAGTGTTGAAGATAGAAAGAAAAAATCAAAATGGATGTTGTTACACCCCTCGCCCAACTGGTATCATTAGGCAAGGAAATGGGCCTTGAGGGAGCTGAACTTCAGAAGTTCGTTAAAGATGAGCAGAAACGTGAGGCCAAGGAGATTGCCTTACGTAATGAGGCAAAAGAGCGGGCGATTCAGTTAGAAAGGGAGAGAGAGAATGAGACGAGAGAGAGGGAAGCCCAATTAGCAAGGGAGGCAGAACGGGAGCTCGAACAGCAGAGGCACGAGAGAGAATTAGAGCTCCTCAGAGCAAGGGCCGATGTGGAGAATGAAAGTCGGCGCTCAGGGGATGGGAGTGCAGGGGTAGCAATTCATGCCCCACGCCCCCATCTCGCTCATTTCAATGAAAACACAGATGACTTGGACTCGTACTTGGAGAGGTTCGAGCGTTTTGCCTCCAGTCAAATGTGGCCAGAAGACACATGGGCTATGTGCTTGAGCCCTTTGTTGTCAGGTAAAGCCCTCGAGGCTTATACCAGTATGCCTCCTGCACTCCTTAACGACTACAGTGAGCTGAAGAATGCCATCCTTCGGAGATACCAGCTCACTGAAGAAGGATTCCGGACCAAGTTCCGAGAAATTAAGCAGGAGAAGGGAGAAACAGTGCCTCAGTATTTTGCCCGGGCTAGGCGGTACTTTGACCGCTGGACTGATCTCGCAGAAGTGAATGAGTCGTATGGAGCCCTGCGAGATCTATTTCTCCGGGAGCAGTTTTTAACTACATGCTCCAAGGAGTTGGGCCTGTTCATCAAGGAAAGGGGTCCGCCCACCTATGATGAGATGGCAACTGTGGCAGAACGCTACATCGAGGCCCACGGTGGGAGTGTAAACGCACCCAAATCGGCTAGGGGTGGGGCAAACGGGTTGGCAATGGCACCCGTCAGGCAACACCACCCCGACCCTCCTGCGTCGCAGACCAGCCGGAAGGGGAGCGCTCCCAAGGACACCACTTGTTTTATCTGCAACAAGCGGGGTCATATTGCCAGGGACTGCTGGCAGAAGCAGGTAAGGACCACTGGGAACATTAGACCACCTCAGCAGGGGGTCGGGAACGCAGCACCAAGGGGTTGGAAGCAAGGTGACCGCGTAGATCCAGGGCCCAGTAGACAGACGGCAGCGTTCTGTCAAACTATCGGTCCAGAACACAGTCCCCTCCGGGAATGTATACAAGAGGGAGAATTAAGGCTGGAAGGCGGGAAGGTTGTCCCGATAATAAGTGGCATGTGTGAGAGGCTCACAACTTCGCAGGAGAAGGTTGATATGCCAGTGTACCCAGGGTATGTGGGACAAAGGGAGATCCGTCTGCTCCGGGATTCTGGGTGCTCCTCTGCAGCGGTTAGAAGGCAACTGGTTGACGACAAGCAATTGTTGGGTCGTGACCATTTGTGTATTTTGATAGATGGGACCGTTAGAAGGTTCCCCATCGCGAGGATAACGGTGGATACCCCATTTTATTGTGGCGAAGTGGAAGCCATGTGCATTGAATCACCTGTGTATGACCTGGTCATAGGTAATATCCCAGGGGTGAGGGCAAACCCTGATGAGTTATGGTCCAGGGATAGTGGGCCAAGTGAAGGCCCAACGAGTAAGGAAGGGAAGGTTCCCAGGGGGAACCAATCCGATGGTCCGGGGGATGGCCCCTACACGACGAAATGTCGGGAAGTTTCAGGAGGGACGACTCCTCTCCAATTAGGGAGAAGGGGCCGCAGGCGGTCCAGGCGAAACGCCAAACAGCGAGGGAACCCAAGGGGATCATTGGGGAAAGACCCTCAAGCAAATTTATGTGGGGGAGTTGAGCGCCCCAAGAAGTCGGTGTCACCCGTGTGGAGAGGGGAGGCCAGACCCACGCAAATGGCTGGGCAAACTTCCCCAGAATTGAGAGGGCACGGGTCAACACAAGTTGAGTACGTTAAAGTGGATGGGACCGCTAAGGTGGGCGTCCAGGGGACCGAGAAAAGGGTCCACAAACCAAAGGAGAAGCATCCTAGGTGGCGGAGACCACGTAGAGAGTGCCGGGGGCGCACAGCGCCCAATGTGCGCAAGAAGTCGTCGCAATGGACCGGGGGGTCGACGGCACAAGGGCCAAGGACGGCCCGCGTCGTTCGAACGACGGTAATCGCCGGGACGAGTGAGCCTGGGGGATATAGCGCCAAGGGAAGCTCTTGGGAATGCGACAACGACATGGTATGGGGACCCTGGTGGAATACCCGTAGAAATGGCGGGGCGAGAAGTAGGGGTGTGTCAAGGGTTACCCAAGGGGATACTGGGAACCGGGCCCCTACCAACGGTCGGTGGTTATAAAGAAGCAATAGTTGGGGGGCTGTGGGCCTGGTGTCTAGGACGGGGGCTCCAGTCGCAAATATTTTTGTGGGTGAGGTGATGGGCTTCGTAAACTCGGTGTTAAGGCCCGGAGGAATTTTCTTATTTTATTATTATTATTGCTCTGACTGCTGACTAGAGTTGGTTGTGAGTGCGAATGTGAGATACACTGCCCTGTCTGTCGCGTGTGCGTGGACGGGGAGCCTGTGTGTCGAGTTTTGTAAGTACGGGATGCACAAACCCGGTGTTAAGGCCCGGGGAAACCGCGCTTGTTTTTATTGACGAGAGTTTGTTGTGAGTGTGAGGCACACTAACCCCGTCTGTCGCAAAGGCGCGGTCGGGAAATCTGCGTGTTGAATGTGTGAGTGTGTGAGGCACAATTTTAATCCCCTGGTCGAGCTTTGCGAGGGTGAGGCTCAACATAATGCAGGGGTCGTTTGCCCCTTCACAAGTCATAGGGGAATGAGAGGCGAGGTTACACTCCGTTGGAATTAACCCATCTGACGCAAAGGCGCGGACGGTGTTACTCGTCGGAGTGAGTGCCAAGTGAACTGTTTGCAAAATGGGCGAACGTGTATAAAAATGTGTATGTTTGGGTGTAAATATATAGTATTACCTAGAGAGAGAGTGCTGCAAATCTAAGAATAAGGCTACTCTCCATATGTAAACCCGCAAGACGGGAGCACGTGGTAGCGTGTGTGTCGTGGGAATCGACATGGCCGACGCATGAGCCCGGTCATGACCCCCCACGACCACTAGGGTACAGTTTTGTAGTCTTGAACATGATGGTAGATTGTAAAAGGGTGTGAGAGGCGAGCGTGCGTGGCTTTGCCCCTTGCGTTTTAAGAGATACACAGGGTGTTTCTCTCGGGAAGGGAGTTGTCAGGGCAAAGCCAGCCTAAATATAGGGGCAAGGGGCCTCATATTTAAAGATATTGTAAGTTCAAAATATATTCCGCATCAAGGCGAAAAACCCACGTGAATTTCACTTCTCTGTAAAGCTGGACATAGAAAAAACACACGTGGTGTATATCCAGCTTTAGCGCAGGGACCCAGGGGAGAAACGGTATGTTAGATAAGGTCTAATCATCTCGTTTAATTTATACAGTAGTCGGAGTCTTACGAGACGTAATCGGTTGATGTCAAGATGTCGTCACGGTAAATTGAGAAACGAGATTCTAAAAGATAGAAATGTCGTGTCATCATAAGTTATAACAATCATGGCAAGAACGAATCGGTTTTCTAGACAAGTGAAGTCAGCGTTAAGTCACGCGTGAGATAACTTGTATTGATTCTGCCTCGATATACGTCATCTCCCACCGTTTTGACAGGTGGACAGATGAGCGTCGGTCCACCTGACAGTTTAGGGTAAAAAGTATATATACCTGGAAGAGCAGAGCATTAGACACACACTTGGGGTCACACACGCGTTGGTGAAGTCCAGGACAGGCGGACTCTGTTTCCTGGCATAAGGGTACCTTCGATCACAGGACCCTGAAACGGCTGGAATCGCCAGAGAGGGCATTCCATGATTGATTTAGCTTAAAGTTGATAGGCGGCTACGGGGCCGAATTCGTGAGAAGGAACACCCCAGGTGGAACGTTAAAGTTTAGATTGTCGAGTAGCAGGTATCGTCCTGCAATAGTCAGAAGTGTAGGTTAATTGTATTGTGCGTATTAACCCTTTGAAGCGTCAGCCTGATTGCGTTCTGAGTAGTTTATTTTGCTGTCGGAACATCGTAATACCGACTGCAGATCGGTGTGAGTGACAATTTCGCCCTAGCACAAAAAGGGGCATCTGTGAATCGTGAATTCAACCAGGAACGGTGGATATTTCAATAGGACTTTCACGGAGGACTTTCAAAAGGCACATAAGGTATGAGTAGACAATATCTGAGCCAAATCAGAAGTACGGTGGTTTATAGATGACGAAACATTGCTGGTCGGAACCCTCCGACAGCCAGAGGTACAGTTACGCGCAGACGTTGACATTTGAGCCTAAGCGGGTGAAGCTCTTATGGCGAGCTCACAGTAATAACATTTCAGATTTGTGAAGCTCTTATGGCGAGCTCACGGTAGTAACATTTCCAGTGTGTAGACTATAGTGCCAGTACAGGGCTATAGAATGACTATATGATTTTTTAGAATTATTTAACCGTAGTGACCCATTTTCTGTGAAAAGAATTGAATTGTTGATTGTTGAAATATTGAAACGGATTTATTTTTATGTGTAAATAAAAGAATCGTTGTTACTTTAAATCATTCTTTCCATTATACAGCCTGAAGTGATTAGGAATCACACCTAACGGAAATCGAACCTATTTCAGGACAATTTGGCAGAGAAGGAATCACGGCGTCGGTCTAACTCAGCTCTCTGCGCCGAGTTCGCGACACTTGGATTCCGACCCTCCACGTTGGTCTAATTTTCCCGCAACTTCATCAGCGGGACTAAATAACCCCACGTCAGCCCAGGCCTTACGGGGCCTTAGGTGTTCCCTGACAAAATGATGTGCACATCGATGATATAAATTCGCTAACATTTCGAAATTTCCTTTTTTTGTTGTTTTGTTGAAAGTCTCGTATCCTTGGTGTTAAATGTTCTCACTGCTTCAGGAAATTAAAGGGAGCTAACTTTCCTGTAAAACGTTGCAGAAATAAATTTGATATCACTCTCCTTGTTGACACTCATTCTTGTCCCGAGGTTGAACCGATATGGAAAAACGAGTGGGGATATGAAGCGGTCTTTTGCTCTTACTCAGGCTCAAGAAGAGGAACAGCAATTCTGTTAAAAAATTCGTTTGGATATTCAATAAACAAGTCGATTGTAGACCCCAGAGGTAATTATATTGTAAACTATAACTATACAAGAACAAAGATTAACAATATCGGTTGTATATGGACCAAATGATGACAACCCGGGCTTCTATGAAAACGTATTCTCTAAAATAGAAGAAATAGGTAACTCCTCAGTTTTAATAGGAGGAGACTGGAATGTTCCCCAGAAGTATGACATGGATACAATAAACTATAAGCACAGAAATAATGTCAAAGCAAATGAGAAAATTTTACAGTATATGCAAAAATTAGATTTACATGATGTATGGAGGATAGAAAATCCCGAATCTAGACGTTATACCTGGAGGGGCCCTGGAAGCAAAATGGCCAGACTGGACTACTTTCTTATGTCAAGTGATTTGCACATATTTTTCCAAATGACAGACATCCAAATTCGATATAAATCAGACCATAACCCTATAAGTATCGGCCTATCCTTCTTTAACCAGCCCCGGGGGAGAGGTTTTTGGAAGTTTAATAACAGCCTTCTTAATGACCAAGAATACATAAATGTAGTAAAACGGACTATAGCAGAAACAATTGACCAGTACAGTACAACAGCTGTCACTACCAGTAATGCTACTGTCACAGCCGAAAATATTAATAATAATAATAATAATAATAATAATAATAATAATAATAATAATAATAATAATAATAATAATAATAATAGACTAACAATCGACGATCAGCTGTTCTGGGAGACTTTGAAACTCATGATAAGAGGGAAAACTATCTCTTATTCCGCAAACTTAAAACGACTGTCCAACAAACGGGAATCTGAAATCGAACAGACACTAAGAATCTTGAACGAGAATCTCGACAAGGGCGACTTATCTGTTACCGAAGAAATCGATTCTCTGGAAACAGAACTAAAGTCAATCAGAGACAAGAAGGTACAGGGGATAATTCTTCGATCCAAAGCTAAATGGAAAGTGGAGGGGGAGAAAGCTACAAAATACTTCTGTAATCTGGAAAAAAGACATTATACTGAAAAAATGATTCCCAAAATAATAAAATCTGATGGTACAGAAACAAGTGATTTGCAGGAAATAATATCTGAACAGAAAACCTTTTACCAAAACCTGTATGCCTCAAAAATTACATCTGCTCACAAACTTAAACAAGTCGAAAACACATTCTTTAATGTTGAAAACCCATTTCTAAACTTCTTAGAAGAAGATGAAAAAAAATCCCTCGAAGGCCCACTCACTAAGGCAGAATGCTCAAACTCCCTAAAACAAATGACTAATAACAAATCTCCAGGCTCAGATGGCTTCACAGCCGAATTTTACAAATTCTTCTGGAGTGACATAAGTATGTATTTAATCAACTCCTTGAACTTTGGTTATTCTGCAAAAGAACTTTCAACTACCCAACGAACTGGTATCATAACATGTATACCGAAACAAAACAAACCGAAAATGTTTTTGAAAAACTGGAGACCAATATCCCTTATAAACGTAGATTTTAAGATCGGTTCTGCTGCTATAGCCAATCGCATCAAAACGGTCCTACAACAATTAATATCTGAAACACAACTTGGCTTTGTAAAGGGGAGATATATTGGAGAATCAACCCGATTAATCTTTGACCTTCTTGAAAAATGTGAGGAACAAAATATTCCAGGAATTTTAACATTACTGGATTTCGAGAAAGCTTTTGATACCTTGGAGTGGTCCTTTATTTTGAAAACCTTACGTTTTCTAAACTTTGGCCCTTCGATCATCAGATGGGTTCAAACATTCTATAACAATATTTACAGTTATATTCTAAATAACGGGCATTGTTCTGAAAAGGTAATGTTGGGGCGAGGTGTGAGGCAGGGAGATCCACATTCCCCTTACTTGTTTATACTCTGTGCGGAAATCCTGAGCGCAGCACTGAAATATAACCCGGACATAAATGGTATAAAAATAAACAACTCCGAATATTTGATTAGCCAATACGCGGACGACTCCACCCTCTTTCTGAGCGACGACGGACACTCATTAGACATAGCTCTTGAAACAGTGAACTCGTTTTCAAACATTTCTGGATTAAAGGTAAACTTTGATAAAACCGAGGTGATATGGATTGGGGCAAAACGGGGTTGTGGTGACGAAACCCCTACACAACAAAATGTTAAATGGAATCACAACAACGCCTTTAAAATTTTAGGAATCGAATATAATTTGTTTAGCGAGAATTACATTGTTAATAACTACCTTAATCAGATGGGAAAAATTGAAAAACTTCTTAGTGACTGGTCATTCAGAAATCTGACACTTATTGGCAAAACGGTAGTTATTAAAACCCTTGCTCTCCCAATGCTAATACACTGCTTGACAGTTCTCCCAGATCTACCTGAAAATATTATATGCAGACTACAGACTCTATTTTACAAGTTCCTTTGGTCGGGCAAAAACGAAAAAGTGAAACGCCGTACATTAATCAATCTGATAGAATATGGAGGACTTAAATTCCCGGATATAAAAACGTACAGCTACTCTCTAAATGTTAGCTGGATAAAAAGGCTTTTAGACCCAGGCACACTGGCACCCTGGAAAACTTTGGTTTTAGACGATTTTGAAGATCAAGGCGCCTACAAAATTTGGTATTTACACAAGGAAGGACTTCTAAAGGTTGGAGAAAAATTAAATACCTTTTGGAAGAATGTAGTACACATATGGTCCATACTAGATACAAATGCTACCTCAGCCCCTGAAGATATTCTGCGTGAACCATTATTTTATAATGTAAAAATACAAATCAATTACCTACCCTACTTCCTTAAAAAATGGTGTAGAAAGGATATCTTTTTTATCAACGATCTCTTAAGTGACCAAGGAGGCTTTTTAAGCTTCCCTCTTTTTTCAAGGAAATACAACCTCGAGACGCCCTTCACAATTTACCAAGGAGTGATTAATGCAATACCAAAGTCGTGGAAAGAAGCAATAAAAGAGACACGTAGAATCCCAACCATAAGAAAGGAATACGTTGAATTATTGAATATGTCGAAGAAAACGTGCCAAACTTTCTACCCCATCTTTTTAAAGTTAGCTGCTTCGAGACCTTATGAATCCCAGAAAAAGTGGGAAGAGTCCTTGGGTATCGACCTCCAACCGACAGACTGGGAGTCGATATACAAGAATTCTTTTACTATTAGTGATGACCCCTAACTTCAAAGCCTCCAATACAAAATATTGCACAGATCGATTTATACCAACTCCAAACTGCTTAAAAGTAAACTGTCTGAAACGGAACTATGTACCTTTTGCAGCAATACAAAAGAAACCCTTTTGCACCTGTTTTTCGAATGCAGTCATTCCAAGACGATACTCGTGAACCTTCAAGATAAATTGCGAATTAATTGTGCTCTGTCCTTCCCTCTTACTCCACAATATGCGCTTCTAGGTTTCCCAAACCAGGAAGTACCGTCAGCAGCCGCTAATCTGTGTGCACTACTTTTCAAAAAATTTATTTATTCTTGCAAGGTGAGGGGGTGTACACCTGTCTTCAAAAGCCTCCTAGTGCAGATAAAGGTATACCGTACGTTAGAATTAATGTCCGTTCACAAATATTCGTCAAAACAGGCAAAGTGCATTCAAGAGAGATGTATGCAATTACAAGACCTCTTGGTATAGCTTCCTCTAAATGAGACGGGGGGGGGGGGGGGGGAGCCTAGTCAAACCCACGGTTCTCGTTAATACCCCCTCTTAGGTCAAATCCTTCCCCTATATTTTTTAAGACCTTTTGGTCACGACAGTACACACTGTTCATCACCCTTTTTTCAGACACTTGTATTATCTCCTCAAAACACCCAGAACTCATCAGAGAAACCTGAAATTGTGTATTATTTTATGTACATTTATTTAAAATACATTATATTGTTTGTCAAAAAGAAAAACTTTGTAAAAAACGATTTTTGTACATATCTGCTGAAATTAAAAATTATTAAAAAAAAAAAAAAAAAAAAAAAAAAAAAAAAACAACTTTCCTGTAAATCTCTTCCAATGGCGAATATTATGAGCCATGTGTATATTGAGCATCGAATGTCGAATTCTACTATTTTCTTCACGCAAAAAATAATGCATCGCAGATTGAAAGTGTTAAGGAAAGGAAATAAGTTACAGAATAATATTAAATGACTGGGTAATCCAGCCTCATCTTACAGCACAGTTCATAAAGTGTCCATTCGTAATATTTTCGATATTACGTAACCTCTCCTTCAACAAGAGATCAGTTTAGTTTTAGATTTCAAGTTTTGATGAAGATGGGACGGAGAAAATAAAGAAACAGCAAGAAATGAATATGAATGCGCCTGGGTTGCCTCCGCGGGCGCAGTTTTAAACATCCGATAGTTACCCTAAAAGGGAGGTTAAAGGTCGAATTTAACCAAGTTGGTTCATACATTGGAATAGACCCTCACTAACAGCAGCCATAAATAGCATACACTACTTTGTTTCTCAACGGGAATGGCGCAATGAAGTTTTTGAGCTTTCTGTGGACTTGATAACACAATTACTCTGAGTCAAACCATTTAACCCTTTACCTAACATGAAAAGCAGACGACACATGCAAAAAAATTCTCGAATAACTAATTTTTTTCATTTTTTGTCTCAAAAACATAGGTTATGACCCCTCATTGGAACGAGCTCAACGAGCTCGTTCCATTGAGGGGTCATAACCTATGTTTTTGAGACAAAAATGAAAAAAATAATGAAAATTAATTGGCGATTTTTGAGAATAGCGCTGGCCGGTTTTGGCCGTTACGTTGGGTAAAGGGTTAACCCTTTACCTAACATGAAAAGCAAATGACACTTGCAAAAAAAATTCTTGAATAACTATTTTTTTCATGTTTTGTCTCAAAAACATAGGTTATAACCCCTCATTGGAACGAGTTCGACGAGCTCGTTCCAAAGAGGGGCCATAACCTAACGGTTTTGACCGTTACGTTGGGTAAAGGGTTAAGTACTGTCGAAAACGTACTTAGTGTTGTTTTTATAACGATGTACCGGCTGTATCCGATATGAAAATCAATACAAGTTGCGTACTCTCCAGAAGCGGATCTAGAGGTGGCACTTCATGGCATTACTAATAGCTTCGAGCAGAGATGCTAATGACAAACGAGTAAAGTGCACGAATATCATACACTGCCTCAACTATTGCCAAATTTGAGGACGTCCTCAATATTATCCATCAGCATTGTACTCCAGCTCTCTGTGAAGCAACCATGATTACTTTTGAGAAAAAAAATAATGAAAATTTATTTTAAGAAATCATTAGTCAAATTATTGATTCAATTTCCGGGGGAGGGGTTTAATTTGGATATAAATGCTCAAATTGAAAATATACTTATATTTTTGGTAAGAGGTTTCCTCCGTGGACAAGAGTGTAAGAGCAACGTGCTGGGAGTTAAATTGTTACTAGAACTCCAAACAAACGCAGAATCAACCGGTAGAAGAGTAGAAATCAATTCGCAAACTATGCATGAAATAAATAAAAAAAATCGAGAAGTAGCCCACATGTACCAGAACAAAACAAGGCATTGGAGCTGTTCTTTGTCCTAAGACCATATATTCAGCTGATGCCTCCATCGAGATGAGCTTCGTTTCAACAAACGGGCTACTCACTGGGTAGGACATGTTTGATCATAACCAATTTTTTTAATGTTTTTGCCATCTCCAATTATTCCCACTCTCCAGTTCTAGCCTCAGGTGCTGGATGAAAACCTACTGGATTTGATTCACCGCAACTGTCAGAAGCGGTGCAGGCGTCAGTGTGAATGTCGGCCGTGGTCTCTGCAGTGTACAGAGCTATGGGGATGTGACAACCGTTACTTATTCACAGTTCCTTATTATAAAATTGGTTGATAATGAATGTCGAATAAGGAACTGGGAATAAGTAACGATTGTTAAGTCCGCCATAGCAGAGATATGAAGGACAAAGATTAATTCATATCAGCTATCTTGGAACTCGATATGGCCACCGCGCCATGCTAATCATAATGTCACAAATTGACATGGATTTCCCAACATTAAAATCGTCGGAACGGACACTGCAATTGTGTTTCTATGTCAAACACAAGTCGACAAATCAGAAATCCAACATACCTTATTGTGGTCACTTTAAATATGCATATGACCGCCGTCCTGGGGTATATATAATTTCCGACCTGGATCTGTTAATCCTAAAACTAGGGAACGGACACCGATATTATGTTTAGAAGCCCGGATACACTGGAAAGTTTGGGGGTTTTTGTGGACACTTGGAGTTCAAACTGTATTTTTCTTTTGTGGCCATTTGAAGTTCAAACTGGCTGCCATTTACCGGGTTGATGATGCTTTTATCAAAACATGCACAATTCATTTCCTAAGCTGCTGAAATATATGGTAAGAAAACAGGGTCGGATCTAGCATTCTGGATTTTTGGGTTTGAGGTGGAGGGGGAGGGGGCACCACATTTCAATCATGATGTGAAATATCACCCTGGACGCTTTGCGGTGACTTAGGCGCGAACACAATAGGTCGGGTGGGTATTCCACTCTTCTCGGTGGGATCCGGTGACCTTCCCGGGAGAATGGTAAGATAGTGTGGCGTTCCGGTGGCTTATATACACATTATCACAATGTTTTTCAGCCAAAATAATCCCGTAATTTTGTAGAGACTCATTAAAATATAGAAAATGAGAATCCAAGTAAAAAGAGCTCACAAGAGAACTATACAAGAGCTCGAGGAGTGTGTATGTTGTACGGTATTATTCGTGATAACACATGGATATCCACTACATCCGGTGCTTTTGAAAAAAATGTGAATAGTGCTGTAAGAATTTGGTCGATTCGTAATAGACAAGAGAATAGTTGGATAATGAGAGCAGTTCTTTGAATGTTTTCGTTTTTTACTTCTTTTATTGAGACCCTGGAACAGAAGACTTCGTTTCATTAAATATGTAATCACATATGTCTGTATGACAATACGCGGCATGATAATTTGCACTTCAATGTATTCCAAATTACCAGCCAATCTTGGGGATCACTAAACCAAGATATGACCTTTTCAATTTTCTGCAGAGTTTTATAATGGTTACATTAACAGTTTAGGTGCAGTAATTAGTACGTGTGAGTGTGTTCAGTTAATAATGGAATGCACAGATTACTCGAAACAAAAGATAAACAAAAGGAATTCTTCCGAGATCTAGAACTGTTAAGTCTAATTGTACCCGATACGGGCATTGATAAATCTTTCTTCATGAACTCGAATCAAGGATTGTTTCCAGGGAATTTATTGTTTTGCTTATGTATACAATGTAGCAACGTTGTAAACTAGTTGCGGGACCAGTTGTGTGGGCTTTTAACCATAGGTTAGTATAATCGTACCTAAACATGTTATGAAGATTACGTAAAGAACCAGCAAGCTCGAAAATATGGCTATATGCACTAAAAAATCGGTTGGGTTGACAATCAACCCAAATCAACTAGGTTGAGTGAGTATGAACCCAAATGGGTTCATATTCACTCAACCCAGTTGATTTGGGTTGATTTTTAACCCCACCCACTTTAGAGTGTGCAGACCTGCACCAAAGAGCTCATATCGTAATCCCTTTACAGGTTACATCGTATAACATGGTGATGACCTATAGGAAAACCGTATTGCCATGCTGTTTCGCTTCCTCGTGTTTTTACTACGCATTCGGGCTGTTCGTGTCTTAACAGAATTTCCTTTAAAATAAAAGCAACAAACTACTAAAGCCACATTCACGTGACATGTTTATCAATTTTGTCTTGTGTAAAATTGGTCAAGACACGAGGAATGATGGAGGCTGGACGTACAACTCTCTGTTTGAGACCTATTGCTAACTTTCTGGAGACACAGAGCAGTATTGCTCTCTTCCAGTTGGAGTTAGATACACAGTGTCCAATCCAAACTTGTCCGATTACCCCGACAGTATAAATACCATACACCTTAGTAATTATGTCTGTGAGTACTCCTACGCTTTATCGTGTGAAATCCCTAACGCCTTGCCATAAATATTAAAATCACTGCCTTAACTGCTTTAGGAGCTTCTAAGGTCATTGCATACATTGACGGCGATGTTTGTGATGTCATTGGGAAATTTGTAACCCCCACAAACTTAGTTATAGTAACCAAAATCACTATCGTAACCACTCTATGGACTTTCAAACGAGCAGCTTTATGTAATGGTAGCCATTTTTGCAGCCATCATCGTTTTTTATTACTTAATGTTTTAGGTAGCAACAGAAATAGATTATTTGACCCTTCAAACCGCGTCAAAGAACCCACAATCACTGTCCTAACTGCTCTATGTGCTTAGTTATTGCATCAGTTTCATTTACTTATGGTGTCAGAAACATCTGATAAAAGTGTTATGGAACACGGAAAGCTGCCATACCTACCATGCTATCACATATTTTCCAGCTCTAGTGGTGGATACCTTTCCAAAAAATCACAATAAAAATTATTCCGTTCATTTGATACCGATCAACCCCATAGCTCATGAACTAACAGTTTATATTTGACACGGAAAGTAGTATTAATATTTATTTACGAAAACTTGTGCGTTTGTTAAAAAGTCACCGGCTTGTGGTTTTACACTGTTTGCAATAAAGCAACCGAGAATTACGAAGAAAGAAAAGAGGTGAGATAATGATAACGAAAGTCAGAATGGGGTGGTGGGGGGGGGGGGGGGGGGGGGCTTCTCCTGAAAATACCAAATAAATTCAAGTCGAGCTGCATCCCATTAAAAAATCCCGAATTCGCTCTTTTTTTATCACATCTCTTGTTTCATCCCAACAAAAGAGGGACAGAGAAACGGAAACAGTACCCGCAATACATTGATACCGCACTGGGTTTCCGCCATGAACATTATGCTGAGTCCGACCCATGAGTAGGACCCGGTGAACATTCGAGATTCGATTCGGTATCGAATCATTTCACAGATTTGATTCTAAACCATCTCATATATACAGAGAACGACACATGCGCATGAAAGGGTTAATCGATATGGCACTAGCGCCAGCTCGGAAGGATAAAACGAGATGCCTTCCGCGATGGCAGAAGTGCCATATTGATTAACCAATTCATACCCTGTGTCGTTTTGTGTTTATTACACGCCTTCACGTCTATGAAAGCAACTATTAAAAGGACACTCAGCAATTCACTTGACAACACTCTCAACAAAAGAACGCATTTTATCGTCAACCAAATTTGCTAGGGCAACTCGTGTTACTATTTTGGTTATCGCCAGTGATTCGAATTATAATTGCGGTGCACGATTTGTAGAACATTCCAGTGAAATTGTGCTTCAATTTAAAAATAGTCCGTCAACGATTTCCGTTCGGCACATATGTGCGGGGCGTATTTCATTTTTGCGCATGGTTTAGCGTTGCTATAGATGGGGATTTCTTACATCAGGCTTGTAATAAATTTATTTATTGACTTTGTTGGCTTTCTTAAGATGACAACTCAGCCTGCAATTTTCAGAGGAACGAGACTGACAGTATCCACTCAACCAAGATAACACACGGCTTGTCGAAAAATTCCTAAAATGTCATTTGAAACTATAGCGGCGATCGCGTTGCATCTAGTTTTAAGCCAGGAAATCTGCCAAAATTGGCTACAAAAAGAACAAGACAAACCAGCTCCGACTGCAAGACAATCCCCAGCTGGCCTAGTTTCAGTATCAGAACAAGCGGCCAAGCGTCAATCTCAGAAGTTGTTGGATATTTACCCACAATCAATGCATCGGCCATGGAGTTGATCACAGTATTTGAAATCATCAGCCGAGGGATCCACTAATAGTATCCGTGGTGGTAAGCTCCCCAAACGCGCAGCCAGGGTCCACAATTACATCTGTGAAGCACTGATGAGACTGTTATGGACAGAGTTCACACTATGCGACACAACATTCAGAAGAGTACTGTGATCAGAGCAAATTTAGATTTCAACAAACAGACATTTAACCCTATAATACTTTTGAACGTATAAGAACGAAGTCAAACAGCCCGCTGATACTTTTCTACGTCTTATGACGTACGAAATCAAACAGCACGTTGATATTCTGTGGCCATTTGTTTTGTTATTATTTTTCGATTTTTTAATGTATTAACCCCAGATTGCTATTTTCTCCCAAACAGTGTTCAGTGACAACCATTGAGCCAAATGTTATCGCCGCTTAAAATACTAATATAATCCTGCTGTCAAGACTTCTTAACTGGTTGAGTGCTAGAAGCCACTACCAGGGCTTTCACAAAATGAGGATACAAGAGCAAAAGTCAACAGTGTTGTGAAATTGAGTATTGGTATTACGCCCGACTTGTGTTGCCGTTGTCTTTTCGGGCGAGAAGAACCGATGTTGGCCGAATCCATCTGATTGGTCGATTGGATGATAAACAAGATCTCGCCAGATCTCAGCCATTGAAGTTGGCAGAACTTAAGAAGTGGCGCAATAGAGCAGACGTTTCTAGAGAAACAGAAGCAAAAGTGATTTTAAGCTATCATCGAAAACCTCGTAGACAATAGCAGAGAAGTGACTTGACATATCATATTGAAAAAACAACT
Organism: Pictodentalium vernedei; assembly: GCA_031216915.1. Taxonomy (NCBI): domain Eukaryota; kingdom Metazoa; phylum Mollusca; class Scaphopoda; order Dentaliida; family Dentaliidae; genus Pictodentalium; species Pictodentalium vernedei. The sequence continues at coordinate 134,203,438 of CM062288.1, read as the reverse complement.
GCTATTGCTATATATTGTTATATATATAATTATTATTCATTTTTCAATAACACTTTCCTTGCTCATATTTAATATTCAGACGAACACAAATAATATTTTGTTTATATAAATTTGTTTTATTACAAATTATTGGAGAGTGCCTCTGGGCACTCTCCAATAATTTGTAATAAAACAAGTTTTGAATAGCAAACTCAGACCACTAAAAATAATCTAGCCCTCAACCAGATAATCACTAATGTGAAAAATATCTTGTTATTTGTACTTTCCGACGTTTAACGTCGCATTCTAAAAAACGTTGAAGAAACTGAATTCCTAGTGACGTTTAAACGTCAGGATAATTAAATTCTCAAACGGTTAAGAATCTCCTGCAGAATCATGTAAAGAACCTTCAAAAGGACTTCCTAGAATGCCCCCGTCATAGTAATGGTACGCATTCAGGATACTGGATGGCCTACATAGATATGGCAGAGGAGGTGTTACTTGCACTTCTCGTGAAGGAAACTGTGATTTGCACCCTGGTCTCACAGCCTCTCTGACTCCATGGTATTTTTCCGACTTGAAGTGTGTTAAGTCGCTGTCGACGTACTTCGCCCAGACGACAACTCCCCAAATACTAATCCGGATGTACATCCAGCCTTCAAGGATGGACATGTCGTGGCGCTGCCTGTCAGCAACAACTAATTTGGGTGGATTTCACTAGACCAACTATTTTCGTGACAGTGGACAAAAATACTTAAACTTCCGTAGGCACAGCAGAGCTTGATTCAGCCTAAAGCTGGGGCCATCAGATGTTGTTGTGCATTCCTTGGAACACCTAAGAGGCGGGATGCCAGAAAACAAATCAGAAATCTACTATGCAGTTCTTCAGTAGTCAAGGAGTTTTCTAGAAACAAGTGCAAAGGTTCTTCTGATTTATTTCATCTTTAACTTCCTGTTTACCCAGAGACTGCTTGTTGGGGCACCTGTTCTGTTGCATTGAAAGATGAGAACGCATCCTGTTGTATTGAAAGATGTGAAGGATGAGTTCCTGGGCATTGAAAGATGAGGACGCAGTGTCAGCAGTCGTAGGTCTCATCCAACGCCTGGTCAGCCCGTCCGCGGAGAAGCAGGGTCTCGTTGGTATATCTTCCACAAAGTCAGCACCCCCACCACCACAGGGACATTTTCTCTGATCTAATGAAGGCTTATATATCAGGCGAGCAAAGTTAGGCCACCCTGTAGGAGGAGAGACTGGAGAAGGAACCGATCAGTAGAAAATTCAATGAACCGCTGAAAACTAACAAACTGAAGACAGTCACCGCCAAGATGAAGAAGAGGGTAGTGAACTCTATTGGCCAGTACATCATCTTGTTGTTTGCGTCATAGTGATGGGACAATGCCGAAATCTCCAGAGACAGGATACCCTCGTTCGTCCCTAGGAAGACAAACAAAACTACCTCCGCAACATATCATGACAGTAGCATATCAACTCTCTAACACCACTTGTGCAGTCGATAGAATGAACTTGGTCCAAAGAGCAAAAGGTGATCAAGCTGTGTATGGAGATGTTGGCGCTACATGTAACATCTTAACCGTGGTACTATTCGAAGGGTGCCAGACATGTCTGGAAATAAGCAATCTGCCATTTGCAGAATGAGGTCCCCAGAGGGTGAATTGTCGATGTTATCCCATACAATGGACTAATTTATCCCCTGGGTGACTCTATCTGTTTAGACTCGAGACCTTGATTCAGATCGAGGTTCAAAGAGGGTATATTTAGTGATGCTACCCTGCTGCGTACGGTAGCATCACCAAATTCACCCTCTGGGGATCACATTTTGCAGGTGACAGTTTACTTACTTTCAAGCTTGGTGCCAGAGCAACGGAACGTACACATGGAGGAAGCATTCTACGAAGAACACTGTTAGAGCAGCCGGAGATGAAGAAGGTTAGTGCGTCAAGGGAGCCTGAGCCGAGAGAGAAGTTTTTTGGGAAGATTCCATATGTGAAGATGAATGAAAACGGCTATAGAATAACATCTCAGGGTAGTAAATTATTGCCAGGGTTCAGTGCCTACAGGAAAAGGCAGACGGGCGTCTACTTTTCCATGGTGTAAATGCAGCTAGAGGGGTCGACTAGGCTTTAGTGATTTGTTGAGAGGACACACATGCCTTGATCACGTGTATCACATTCCATGACACAATAAGAGCCACATTATTCCAGAAATGTGGCACCAGAACCGAGTGTTTTTGCAGGTGAAATGAAAGCAGATGCCTGAGATTATGGATGAACACTGGGAAGGTATATTCGTGGAGTTGGATCAGGAAACAAACTGGAAACGTTTAGATCCAACAAGATCAATGAGCTCATGTACCACTTGTTCTGCATTGATAAATGTAGGGCTGAGATTCGCAAAGTTCTACAATACCGAGACTTTCTTGCGACACATGCACAGAGGGACAACTAGCCAGCGGGAATATGGACAAAATGTTTGGAGTTGGCAGAGGTTGACGACTGAAATAGAAAGAACTGAACCGGTGACAGTGGAATGGGTAGATAATCTACTAGCACAGGAGGCCGTCTTGGAAAACACCCCTACCCCCAACCACCACCACCCCATCCATCTATGTTCGTGTTTTGTGTAACTAATAAGTTCAAATGCAGGACCATAGTTGCTTCGTGTGACAAATTTTGAAAAGTATCCTCTGAATTCTGTCTGAGGGAAAACATAGTCTACATGTTTGGTATTACCTTTTGCGGACAATGACCGTCTAAAATCGAACTTAACTGAGTTGATTAATGGTGTTGAATGAGCCAGAATAATTATTGGCAAGGCAAAAAAGAGGGGTCGCCATTATTCAGTCATTGCTGTCATTAAGGTTTTTAAAAAAAATAGAAAATGTGCCTACAAACTCTTTGAGTCAGATGATAGAATTTGGTGTTTTTTGTAATTTCCTCGCGGGCTGTAATGCCTCAAGTCTAGCTCAACATCCACATCTTCCAGGCCCAAAGTCTGTAAGCTTTCTTGTAACCATGAAGTGGCGTGTGAGTATTCTCACAATTATCAATAACTATATAAATGAAAGATTATTCTAAAAGAATCCGAACTTGTGGACAAAACATTAGGTACATTTCAATGGTTTGCAGAATTCCAGTGCACCCAAGATGTTTACCTTTACAGTTAACACGACAACCAACTCCAATTTCAATGGAGTATAGCTATTACAGTGCTGAACATAATGCATTGACACGCCTATTTTGATATACTGTGTATCGAATCATAAACTGCAAATGACCATGCACAATGTTTGTATTTATTAACACCCTGACTTTATTCACTAACCTCTCGGAATTATTTGATACGCTAAACTTTGCTCATTCTCCTTTTAAATTAGAAGAGTACGGTATGAGTATGGAATATATAAGTAATGGTGGTTTGAAAATACTTTATAAATAGGGTACAGTGCATAATTTTCAGTAAACTTAAATCTGACTTAATGGTGAAAACTGTTTGGTGTATGACAAGGCTGGATCTTTGTTTCTACCCTCTTTTGTAAATGTCGCTTCCCATTCTTCTCATTCAGATGTTATCCCTGTGAATAATAATGCAGAATGCACTATTTTAGGACCTCGGGCAAATATTGTAGCCATTTAGGTACCACATGGAGAATGGAATGCAAACTACAGCCAACAAAACGATTTTGCAACCAGATTGTATATCATATTCTATGAACAAGCGAACATTTAAGTCACACAGGAAACTTTTCAATTCATGGACCTTCATGTTCAATTACTAGGTCGGTCTTCTGGGGCACTGTTTGTGCTTCTTGGGTTCTTCACGGGATTTGATAGCTATTGTTTGAATGTGGACTTGTCTATTATTTGGTTTATAGTCTTTGTTATTTATTTATTTATTTATTTATTTATTTATTTTATTTATTTATTTATTAGGGTTTAACGACACATTAACAGCCTTGGTCATATTATGTCGGTGGCAGTTTTACGGGTGGAGGAAGCCGAGGTACCCGGAGAGAACCACCGATCAACGACGAGCTGCTGCCAGCTAGCCAACATCGTAACTCCGCACTGCAGCACAGTCGGGGTTAGATTGGTTGAAGACGTGCGCACCGTCGACGAGCAATACGCCTTAGTACGCGGCGCCATCGTGCCCCCATGTAGACAATCGAGGTGAAGTGCCTTGCCCAAGGACACAACGCGGGAGCCCGAATCGATCGCTCAGACGGTCACCCATCCAAGGAGAAACCGGGATCGACGTTGTTTAACTTCGATGATCTGACGAGAACCGGTTACCGCAACGCCACCACGCCTCCGTTTATGGTCTTTGAACAAGTACACAGTGGGTATGACCTCAGACTGAGGCATTATTTTTTTCTCGATTTTTAACTACAGTCTGATTTAAATCATGTTAATGCCGTTCCATGCAATGTCAAACCTGATATTCTCAACCACTCCAGATAGTAATCATCATAAAAACCGAAATATTTAATGTCGGTTTCCACTTTATAGCAGTATTTGTTCAACCCTTTACCTGACATAGTGGAAAAAACTGTTCAGGAAATTTACCAAAATAAGTCTAATACAGCCTAAAATATCTTCCAAATATCTCGATAAAACCATACAAATATGGATCCGTATTTGTATGGTTTTATTGAAAAATTGTGAGAATTTTTTTGGAAAAATGTGAAATTTAATTTATTTTCAAAACAGCTGCGTTAGGTAAAGGGTTAACAATATCAGCAACATTCATTTTCGACTGAAGAAACACATTGTGCCTTTAGTGTCAGCATTTACCGACTCCAAAATGGCTTCCGAGCCAACAGATACCCCACACTACGGTTTCACACCCACATACTGTCCCCAGAATCTCCGGTTTTCACAGCTAGTATAGGCAGCTGGAAATTTTGGCATTGGTAAAACATATACGTGAAGACGACATTGTGTCATATATTCTGCCCAATGATAAAAATATTCCATACTCTACTGGCATCGAGCTATAGAGTTTCAAAATTTCATCTCTATCGGGCGTCAAACATTCAAAGGCCTGTTCCAAAGAAACGTTATCACCTGATACTATCTGCGAGCTTGCTTGAGAGTTAAATTAATGATTCTTAACGGCACAGGTTCATAGTCGCACGGTGTTTCTTTCAAACTAGAAGCTTGATATTTAGAATGTAAGGAATGTTGATGTTAGCGAATCCGTCGAAATATTTTTCAGGAGATGTGACGTTAGATAAAGAATTGAGATATATGTATCCTCCTATGCTAGGAGTTAGACTGCTATTTTTTAGTTTTTAATCGGTCTATTTAAAATAATAAGACATTCAACACTGCGGGCGTGGTACATTAAAATGGGGTGTTTAAATTTCCTTCAGTATAATTCTTCAGCGCGGACGTACCATTAACTCTGAAATGACTTTGTATTCTGATACTATTTTAGCTTTGTCTACTCTTTGGTATACTAACTACCACTTCTGTTCTACATACTGCCGAGTCAGCAGCTAACATCATTTTTCATGAAGCGGTATACTTACTTGGAACAGAAGAACTTTTTAGCTTGGAACACGGGGGCGGTGGAACCGAGGGTGTGGCTTCAGCCCACCCACTTTTTTGCCGGGCCATGTTTTTTTATATGCATACATTTTAACTCAACCAATGACTAGTGAAGAGCCCCCCCCCCCCTCCCTCCCACCCCCATATTTTCGCCAGCTATATTTCTCTCGCACTGGTTCAGTTTCGATGGATTTCGGATCATTTTTGCAGTAAGTGGCAGCAAACGCTAAAATGTATACAGTCTGTTAAAAATTCGGTTAACTGAAATAGATCGTAATCTTACAGACATACAGGTACCAAATCCACCCCCAGACAAGATAATCCACAGGCTGTATAATTACTGTTAACGTCTGGTAAAGCATACAGGTGAGGTCTGTTTATCAGCTTTGATCGTACTAGACCTCACCTGTATGCTTTACCAACGTTTTTTAAAGTGTGAAATCTTTCAAATACATCTCCTGAAAAATCTCAAAATATCCACTCAGATGTATGGAAATGGGTGTTTTGGGACCCTGGAATTTAAATTTTTCATACCCACGACCATCCATCGCCCGATCCAGCCCCCCCCCCCCCCCACCCCCCATACACTTTGAAAATCGTTCCGCCGCCCCTGCCGAGAAACTAGATTTGTAAGAATATTGAGCAAAACATTTAGTTTGTCTGACTCTGATCTGGTTTGATTGGGGTTTTACAATATCATGTAGCCATAGATGAAGGTATAATTACATAAACAGATCCACTGGATGGCCTAAGGAATTCGCCAACCACTGGGGAGGAACTAACAATCTCATCGACTCAGAGACCTCAATATAAGAATAAAAAAAATTCCTTAAAATTTGCTACATCAGTACGGAAAAATGTCTATATGAACAGCCAGGCCATCGCTGTTGTACAGTGACAACATGGCTACCAAATCGTCCCCTGAGTTTCTATGTGTTCTATGTGGCAGTAGGCACATAGAACACATTGGAACTCAGAGGACGAAGTGTGGACTTATTATACCCGGGCACACACAGGGTTCAGGCTATATAGTAACTTGATGTGTCTTTGTGAAAGGATGTGAATCTGGTACGTCTTGAAAAATGCATCTGATAGAGTAAATGGAAACATGTTCCCATTACGCATTTCGAGTCGGTGTTCGAATGCCGAAGTTTTGAATATGAAAACATGAAAAGGGGTGGGTCTCCAAAAATGAATGAAAAAATATGCAGGAAAGGGTGAGTGGGTGGGTCAAAAAATCTGCAAAACAGAAATTTCCACCTATGTTCACGCATCCCCCCCCCCTTTCCAGCCGCTCAAAACTCACCCACCATTAGTGAATTCAAACATATTGATTCGTACAATAACCCTGTGCTCAAACTACTGGTAGACTTTCATGCTGGAAATGGAAAGGCCAGTATTCCTGGTTGTTGATTATGAAATGTTTGCAGTAATTTAACTAAAACAAATTCCTCTGCGTCATTTCCCCCAATACCTCCGTGGAAATGCTACTAGGCCTATCTGATTGAATACTCCGATCATTGTTTTCTATGTCTGGCTAAATTATAACAACTGGTAATCATGAGAAACGTTGACCGTGGCATGATTCTGTAAATTTTAGGGATGAAGCGAAGGAGTATTTAGGTGGTGTGAACATCCCCACCGACCCACCCCTAACATTTTTTGAGTTGGGGAAATATTTCTCTGGGTTGGAGTCATGGATGCCCATTCGCTCTTGCGGGAAATAATGTACTTTCTCTCGAGATCAGATTTGATACTTGGACACACGAACACATAGCCGGTCATACAAATGGACGTGAGTGCTACCTGATTCGGGCAACTGGGTCAAGAAACATTTTATTCACCCAAAAATAAAAATCTGAGAAGTCTTGGGGTTTTAACTAAAATCACGACTGTCCAGTACTCCGACTACACGAGTCACGCCTTCGACAGTTGCACGTATGCCTTAATGATGTGTAATAAATTATCAGTTGGTACTTAAGACACCGTCCTCGGGGCAAATTGGGTGTACTTTTGCTCAATACAAAATTATTTGCAGCATGTGTTGCAGTGGGATACGTGGACAAAAACCAACCTATTTTCCGCTGAATGGTAGCCTCCTGGTGATCCAGTTTATTTTAATTTCAAAGCCAAATGATGCTGAAGAGTGACGTTATCTGAACCGTTTGATTGTTGACTTAGTTCAATACCACCATGTCATCACTGATGACTATCAATCAGAATAGGTTATGACCCATCATTTATATATTCATGTAAGACAAGCATTTATGCCAAGTGTGCTGTTGGATGTCTTTGTGTTAACTATTAAAGTTGATTGTGATAGCCACAGATAAGATGCAGTTAAGAAGGGTTTGAACCATCCTATATGAACCAGCGATTATAACTATTCCTTCGTTCATATAGGATGGATCACAGACTACCTCTTGTGGGTGTGTTTCTGTTTATTTTTACTAATTTTATAAGATTTTGCCTGTTTTTTCAATAAATAATATAAAACGTTATTGATTAGAATCCATGTCTATATAATTATATTTACAAGCTTTTGCCCCTGTCCTTGTGATTAAAATGAGATAATAGTCTTAATTGTTTGATCCTAATATTTAAATCTGACAAGTTAGTTTACACCACTTGAACAATTAAGCATGTTCTCTTGGATAAAACCAATGCAAATTCTTGCAACATCCTGCAAAATCTAAAATCTGACTCGAAACATGAAAAAAAATTTAAAGACACATTCAAAATGTTTCCTCTCTGATATCGGTACAGTCCACCCCATGAGATGACTCACTGAAAACATTTCTTCTCGAAACATTAACACATAGGGGCTAAATTATCGTGATAGTAGGCGCATTATTGCTTTTCTCGTCATAGGCAAGCATAATAAGCAACAAATATGGGCAAATAGATTTGAAAAAAGGCTTGATAAAAAAATCGCACAATCGCTTATAGGAGTCTTTAGAGATCTAAAAAAAAACATTTCATACAATTGACCATAATATTTTGCTAAACATGTTACACTTTACTTTTACGGAATAAGGGGAGTCGCTCACAATTGGATCTTGAGTTATTTAGAAAACAGACATCAATATGTACCGTTCAATGATAAAAACTCAGATTCTCTAAAGATCATGCGTGGGGTGCCACGAGGATCTATTCTTGGACCATCACTGTTTATATTATATATTAGTGATATATGCACTGCTGTTTGATCCTAATATTTGAATTTGACAAGTTAGTTTAGACCACTTAAACAATTAAGCCTGTTCTCTTGGATAAAACCAATGCAAATATTCCTGCAACATCCTGCAAAATCTAAACTTTGACCCGAAACATGAAAGAAAAATTTATTTTTTTAAAGATGCATGCAAAAAGTTTCCTCGCTGGTATTGGTACCCACCCCTATGAGATGACTCAGTGAAAACATTTCTTCTCGAAAAATTAAGACATAGGGCCTAAAATATTATGATAGTAGGTGCATTATTGCTTTTCACGTCACAGGCTAGCTTAATAAACAACAAATATAATCGAATAGATTTGAAAAAAGCCTTGGTAAAAAATGCACAATCGCTTATTAGAGTCTTTAAAGATCGAAAAAAGCATTTCATACAATTGACCATAATATTCTGCTAAACAAGTTACACTTTTACAGAATAAAGGGAGTCGCTCACAATTGGATCTCGAGTAATTTCGAAAACAGACATCAATATGTATCGTTCAATGATAAAAACTCAGATTTTCCAAAGATCATGTATGGGGTGCCACAAGGATCTATACTTAGACCGTCACTGTTTATATTATACATTAGTGATATCTGCAATGTCTCCTCATTATTAAAGAATATATGTTTCCTGATGACACAAATTTGTTTCTTACTGGAGACAGGCTAACCGAAATGTGCCAAACCTAGATAACTTATTTACTGAAACCATGTATTAAGTTTGGCCATTTCTAGTGAAATGGCCAAACTTAATACATGGTTTCAAGTAAATAAGTTATCTCTGAACATACAAAAGACCAACTATATGATATTTGTAAACAAAAGAACAAATTAAAACTTAAGCATTAATGTAAATGGATTGGAAATTGAACGAGTGTATGTTACAAAATTCTTTATATACACCAAAGCCTGCAATGGGGCGAGCACTTGAAATGTATAAAAGCCAAAATAGCAAAAATGTAGCCATAATATATAGAGTTAAAACCTAATTAATAAACCTGCCCTTCTTTTCTTATACCAAAGTCTTATTACTCCGTATCTAAATTATTGTTGTGAAATTTGGGGAAACAACTATCAAAATAAGATACACCTATTGGCAATACTTCAAACGAAAGCGGTACGAATAATCAATGGGGATGATATTTTGGAAATGATGACATAATTAAGTTTAACACTCTAGTGGTCATGTACACAACCAAACATGAAAAGTTACCTGAAAATCTATTCTTATTTTATGGAACTGTTCAGAATTTCGATCATTATGCAACTCGCCAGAGTGAAAACTTCACTGTGAAGCACAGAGGGACAAATAAAAAGTCATTCTGCACTAGTATTGTATGAGTTAAGTAATGGAATTAATTACGTCATGGACTAAAACATTGCAACAATATTTATGTTTTCAAAAAGTTGTGCAAAGTGGAAATGTTAAACGAGTACAATGAGACACTACAATGGCATGTTGCTTTCAAGAAAACAAGAAATCAACAGCGTCAAAACAACACAGTTTATTCAAATATACATATATCAATATAAAAAACACATCCTTACAAGAAATAAGAAAACAAAAAAACATGCATGTATATATGTAAAAGTTCTTTTATCCAGTACCCTTTTCCCCATATCTGGCATAAACTGACGCGATACCATTTCTCGTCTTAAGTGATAAAACTAAAGTAAAACCGGGTCAAATAAGTATACTGTAAAAGAATTCTTAATATAATCCCCGGGGGATGTTTCCTTATAAGTTTACACTTCCAGCACATCCCTTCAATTTTTTTTTCTTTCCACTATACTATTGATATTAACATTTCATTGAATAATGCTCTATCCTATCAACTATGATACAAACGCAACAAAAATATTACTTTGGGTTTATTACTGATATAACTTGTCATATTTGTTGAATAAACAGTTCATTCATTCATCCACAATCCAGAAAAAATGTGTTCCTGGAGCTCAGGTATCCCACCCACTCCTACCTAACGACTCGAATTCATGTGGATATACAGTGTGGTCTCTACGTCTAAACCATTTTTTGTTATATTGTTTACAGTACATTTATATTATTTACAACACATCAAGATACAGAATTACAAAACATGGAAATCTTAAATAAATAGCATATATAATATTATTTTACGTGTAACTTGTAAACATTATAATATATACTTTGAACAAAGAAATGATAGAATTTGAACGTTAAACATAAAAAATTACAATGCATTTTCATATTTCAAATAAAAAAGGTTACAAACAGTACAAAAGAACATATTTAAAAACAACATATGATTAATTATTAAATAATAATAATAATAATAATTTTAAAGCCTAGAATCCACACACGGTGCTCAATGGCTGTACAATAATTACATACATACATATAGACACATACGCATACATTCTCTCTCAGATACATTGATACATGGATCACTATTATCATTTATTGGTGCCCAACGCCACATCAGCAACCGAGGCTATATCGTGGCGGTAAGCGACAGAACCTAAAAGAAAAAGGGTATTGAATTAAAACAAAATAAAACCAAAACAAAACAAACTACAACTTTACCAAAACAAGTACCATATGTGAGTGTAACTTGACGAGTAACGAGGCAATCCTCACTGACTCTGTCACACCCACGCACCTGGTAATGTCAGTTTATGACCAAAATTAAAAGACCACTGAAGGAAATGCCTTTCGAAAAAGGTAGGTTTTAGTATCAGACTTGAATGATCCAAGTGATTTACTATTTTTTATGTCGATTGGAAGAGAATTTCAAAGCCTTGCATGGGCCAGCAACCGCAAAGGCCCTATCACCAGCAGGGGCGCCGGAACGGCCCAAACATTGGCCCGACTACTATGATAACACCAAGATCCCTGTTTTTCGAATTGTTGCCATCGATTATGTGGGGGAGAAAAAAATGACAGTGCATGCAGTTCGTCTTTAGAGGAACATAATATGACAAAATTCCCTGCCAAATTGCCTTTGGAAATTTGGCAGGGAATTTTGTCATATTATGTTCCTCGAAAGACGAACTTCACTGTGTAGGCGTGCGCCCAGTCTGCCCATTCGTAAATCCGTCCCTGCCCCCAGAAAATGTTTCATAAATGACATATCTCTCAGACCCACTTTCGAAGCGGTTGGAATACTAAAGAAGTAGCCCCAAAATCTCCTCATCTTATGTTAACTCGTCATTAATAGCCGCCATTGTGTTCCCAATATTCAAGAAACAAGACGATCTGTGCGCGTACTATTTTCAGATATCCGCCAGAACAAAATTAGAAAATCATAGCCTAGTTATTTGATATGAATGACGTTCGACTGAAGGTCGATCACAAAAATATCATGATCGGCAAATTTTTGGCCCGACATTGGTCGGGGTGGTCGGGGCTGCTCCGGCGCCCCTGACCTGCACTAGTAAATTTAGATACGGGCTGCACCAGATTGAGTTGACCTGATGACCTAAGAGACCTCGGTGGTTTGTGGATGGTAAGCAGATCGGACAGGTAGGATGGTGCAGATCCCGTGGTACACTTAAACACCAAAAGGACAATTTAAATTGAATTCTTTGCTTAACGGGTAGCTGGCCAGTGTAATTCAGAGAGTACTGGTGTTATATGGCAGTCCTTTTGCGTTCTGGTTATGAACCGTGCAGCACAATTTTGCCGGATGTGTTGTAGCTTTTCAAGAATAGATGTTTTAGAGCCAATCAGAAGAGAGTTGCAGTGGTCGAGGCGACTGGCAACAAAGGCGTGGACAAGCTGTTGTGACGCCTGCGTATCAACGAAGGATCGAATGTTGCTACTATTTCTAAGATGAAAAAAATGCACAGCGAGAGATATGTTTGATAAGTTCATCAGCGGCCAAATTTTCATCCACGAAAAAACCTAAGTTTCGAACACAGCTACTGGGTTTTATCGCTGAACCTCCAATATTGAGGGACAGTTTGGATCTTTTTGAAAGTTGATGAGGTAGACCTATATATATTGTTTCTGTCTTGTCATCGTTCAATTTAAGAAAGTTTTTAGTCATCCATGCCTTGGTGTCTGAAATACAAAGTTCAATCTTTCTGCATGCTTCAGGCTCAAAAGCGTTATTTACAGTACCGTAATCATTTCAGTTAAAAAGCACAAACAATTAGAGAAGTCATATCAATGTTAAACAAAGATAAGCAACACTCAAATAATTGTTAACAATGATCATTTCAATGCAATTTTAAAACAAACGAGTACGCAAAAATAATGTTTTAATAAGCAAGAAGCCAAAAGACAGTCCTGGAATTGAACCATATTTTCAGTCAGTCCATCAGTACGGTACGTAGTGCTGGGTGGACGTATTCTTGTTTATGTGGATATATACAGTGTGTAATTCTGAATAATTTTCGAATATCGGGGAGGATCATAAAGGATATTTTTCACTGTGGAATTTAATTCAAACAAACATGTAAGTTCTTCATATGTTGTTATAATTTATAAAAAAATATTTTAAAATGCGTCTAAAATATATCACAAACATATAAATATACAACTAAATTAAATTTAACATTCTAGAAATTAAACAAAAGGTCTTTAAAATGATGCAATAAATCGGGACAAGTCGGCCCCCAAAATCGGGACAACTCGGCCCAAGACGGGGCCTAGTTGTCCCGAAAAATCGGCTCCCGAGGGCCGAGTTGACCCGAGGCCGAGTTGTCACGGAACCTTTTTGTATATGGCCCAGTTTTATCCAGAATCCTTCCACATATTTTTTGCGATTACCGGAAGTGATGAATTTTCTGAAAATAACGTGCAGTCAAACAATAATTTTGATGATAACGGCAAGCAGTTATGAGGAAGTGTGTTCGATTCGTGCACTCCAAGGAAATGTATCATTGTGTCTTCTTTAATACCTTTTAGAATTTTCAAGATTTTCCATACACCAGATGTAAGCGGACGCACAAAATACACAAATGATGAACTTCACCAGTGACTGTGTGTACACTGACAGTGACAATTACAATTTACAATGTACATGCTATGATGCATGCTTGACAATTTCAGGAGAGCGATTTTTTAGCTCTCCTTACTGCCCTCCTGAAAGAATTAAGGAGAGCGAAAAATTGCCCTCCTAAATATTTTGGTCTGGGATGATTGAGATTACATGTATTATGCTCACATTGATTGAATTTTTGTTGTAAAGCAAAAATGTAATTTAACTTCGAAGTCACATAACATCACGTAATTTCATTTTGAAAGTGTTTTAGTGGTAAAAGGTAATGGCTGCAACCATACCCAAACACAGTTGCAATCATTTGAAGCAAAATGGGTCACGGCAATATTTTTTTTCTGTTAGTTTCAAGTTTAACAACTGACAACACAGTTTGAGGGGTAATTTAGTCTTTGTAAGACTGTTAAGGGGTCGTCCAACCTAACTTTGGTCAATTTTTTGACATTTTTCCCAATGCCTCAGAAACAGATAAGAGAAGTAAGGAAATGCAAATTATATATCAAAATAATGAGTAAAGTGCATAGAAAAGGTACATATATTTTTTTCAGGAAAAAAAGTGAATTTTATGATTTTGAAGAAGATTAATTTGCAAATGGCATAAGTAACGAACCGGTAAAACCACAAAATAATCGGTAATTCGAAAGCCTTGTCCTCAATATAATGATAACATACTACAGACTCGGAGAAAGCATTTTTTTGACACACACTCTGGTGGGTTTTGACGTTTGAATGTAATAACATCAACACAAATTTTTGATGTTCCGGATGTGGCCATGTTTCAACGATGTTTTTCCGGTCATGTGATTACGATGTGGTTCTTGCAGAAATACTCAATTTGGGCAATCGTAAGAATGCAAGGACGTGATCACGCCCTTTATTTGTTCGAGACAATGTATGAGCGTATTTGCAAACAGGTGACAGCAAGTACTTGAGCTGTTAATGTCATAACTGCAAAATATGGTTCGAAATTCCCTCTCATGTTTACAGGCCGTCTGAACTTTTTTGTTGACAAAATATCTGAATTATTGCGCACTAGAAAGACAACATGAACCACTTGTAAAAAAAATAACCGAGTGTATAAAATCGGGACGATACACATAAAATAAGGCAATATTCATAACAAAGTAAGCAGAATGCTTCAGAAATCACTTTTTCACGAAGTATATTCCAAGTGACCTGGAACTATATTGAGTGTGTTAATTTCCCCCTGTCGCTGCGAAGTTATTTACGTCCTAGTAACCATGGAATTTGAAGACGGGTATGTTTGATGTCTGCAAAGGACCGATTGAAGATGGGTTGAAAATGATGCATTCGTGCTTTTAAATAAGGTGCACTTGGACGATGCTGAGAATTTAGTTTTTTCTTCCAACCAACCATAGTAATACAAGCGTCGATCAGTGGTTTTTTTTTATCGTTTTACACTGACAAATCTCCTTCACCGGAAACCATCCCCCAATTTGCATATCACAATAAACATAACCGCTGTCACGGAGTGTCAGCGTGGCCGTGTGGTCAAAACTGAAACGAATTATCGAATGCACGGTCAATATTAGCTGCAATTGGCTTTTAAATAAATGAAATACACGAAATATTCGCAATTTCTTCATTATTCATGCCGAGTTACTTTTTAATCAAACCACATGCGTTCAGTTTCGTTTGTCGGCATCAAACTGATATTGTTTGTGGTAATTAAATAGTACGAGAAGGCGAAGGAAGCCAAATATTTTTACATCATCTATTATTTAATTCAAATTGATAATTTCTTTTATTTAACTGAAATTATGAACTGATAAGTTGGGTGTGTTGCGATTATTATGCCCCAGACCTGGAACTTAGTGGAAGTTGGAAAATCAAAGGTGCATCTAGGGCCGTGCAGTGGTGACCCCCTGTCCTCTTAATCTTAGTCTTACCCATTCATCATTGCATGTACCAACATTCCCCCTTGTATCTCAACCATTGCTACTCCAATAATTGGAGCACCTGGTACATGGTGATTTCTGAAGTACTTGTTAATCTCGACGACTTGGTTGATGACTTGTGTAGGTGTAATGTCTTGACCCAGTAGGTTTAACCAGTGTGCAGAGCAACCGTAGACTGTGAGCTCTGGATTGCTGTCTTGTAGGTTCTGCTTCATGGCAACCATCTTCTTCTCATTGTCTGTTACTACTCCAGTAACTGAACACTGAAACTGTTGTGTTGCTGTAGAGATGGCTTCTTCTGCGACTGAAGTACAGTAGGCTGCTGTCTTCTTGTTGGTGCCGGCGTCAACTGCTGATAGGAAGAATGACTTTCCTTCACACTGAAGACTGGTGGCTATGACTGGTGTGTTGTGGATATCACTCCAACCATCTTGGATAAGTACAACTTCTTTATCTTTCAATTCAGCACTGACTTTTGTTGTTATCTTGTCGTGGACTTGGTCAAGTAGTTGGCCTCCTACCTCTTTACGGTTGGGTGGGTTGTAACCTGGTCGTAGCATCTGGATGGTTTCTTTAAATACAGGATGGTCTGCTATTTTGAAAGGTAGGTTGCAGGCGTAGAATAGCTTGGCAATCTGCTCATCAAGTTGTCGAGACATGGTTTGGTCTGTGCTAAAACTGTATGTGGTCATGCTTGACTGCTTAGGCTTCTTAGCTACAGGCTCTGGTGTACTGGTTGGTGCTGGATCATGTTGCTCAACATCTGCAAATGGTCTCTTGACAGGTCTAGCTGATGCTGGACATTTCTCTCTGTGGGCCCTCAGTCTGAGTACTTTGGCACTGACTACAGCATTACAGTCTTTACATGTTGCAGTTGTTTTACTGGAATCACCTAAGTTGTAAAAGTTCCAAATGGGATCTTTAGGTTTCATCTTGGTGAACAGTGAATTTTCTTTGAGTGACGTTTTCAATAGCAGATTGTCTTTTACAAAATTTCAATTGACCAGTATTGACCAGTATTGACCACTTGAGGGAGTATTGACCGGGGCGGTTAAAACCGGTTAAAACCGCCGGTTAAAACCGGGGGCGGTTTTAACCGCCCAACCTTGCTCCAATTTGAAGGATATTTGGTTTTGTGATCGAGCATCATGGAGAAACAATGCCTGTGTAGCTGCTGTAGCATGTGTTTCTTCCCACATTTTTTCAGAGTTGTGGTACTTTTTCACTCTTTTGAGTTAGAAAATTTTGTTTATAACTAGTTGATTTGTTACAATTTGTTGCAGAGTGCCTGCTAATACCCTCAATTGTATTGCTGCAGAATTTTATTGTGAAGATTTTGTTCCTATTACTTATCAAGCAACAACCTAATGAATATTCTGTATAAAGCCACCAATCTGATGTTTGACACTTTTATTGGAGCTGTTTTGAAGGCTTATGGAACTCAAAATGTTGATTATGGCAGGACTTTTCTATTCACCCATGAATCGATAAATTAAGTGTTATAGTTGGAAGTAAGAAGCATGAAAGGTCCAGAACTAAAACTCTAAAAAGAATGTTTTGCAGTGTAACATGATTTTTGCAGATACACTTATTTGGAGGTTTACCTGTCTGATAGTGTTTGGAACATGTGTGGCCAGGATCTTCAAAAAGAAAAAAAGAGTTAAACTTTGAGAAAAAAGGCATATGCCTTGAGTGCCGGAGGTAGAGTCATACAAGAAAGAGAGCCCCCCCCCCCCCACCCCCCCCCCCCCCCCACCCCCAAAATTTTCTGTGTCAAATGGAGCTCACTTGTCATCTTTTGGGGATTGCTTTGTGTACTGCGTTCTTGAAAAAAATATGTGAGACCCTCTGGATGTGCCCTTCTGATCTCAATATGTCAGTAAGCCTCCTTGGGGAAAGTACATGCAATAATGGTTATGTAAGTTTGATTTGATGTGTTTTGAATAACAATGTACTTTTAAGTACATTAGATGGTTTATTGCAGTGACAGGTTACAGTTACCCTTATTTCTTCTCCAACAGATATCATGAGTGTATTGGTGTCCAAGAGTTAAACAAAGCTAATGTACTTATTGATAAACCAGACAAATTTAACAATTTAATCACTATCAAATTGATGCATGGGATAAAAGGGGTTACAGTGCAAGGGGTTTGTAAATATATTTATTCAGCTACAATGTATGACTTTGCAGTGCATTCTACATAGGAGAATATCATATTTTCTTTCCAAACCATTACAGTAACACATACATCTTGATATTGGGAGACACTCTTTTGTCCTTCCATACTTCTTCTGCTGGACTCCTTCAAGTTGACCTTTGTTGAACTCCCCAAATCAAAACATAAACAAAAGAAAATGTCTGCCTTCAATCAGTGAGCACTCCACTTATAACATTTGGTCTCAATCTTCATTACTTTCATGAATTAGGAAAAGATTTCTTCGAGTATGTACTTAAATGTTTATAGAATACAGCTGTTATTTTATTTTGAGGTATTTTATTGTAAAAATTTTGTTCTCTTACTTATGCCATAGCAGACTTTCAGGTGGTGCTTTTTACACATGGCAGCAGTTCCATGGCAAATTTCAGTTTCCACATGTTCTATGTTTCATTCCAAGCATTTTGGTATATAATTTATTGGGGTTATTCATTTTGGGCCTTTTTTAGACTTGAAAGAAAATTACATGAAATTTGACCAAAGTTAGGTTGGACGTCCCCTTAACCCGGGGCCCTCCTGGCCCTCACAGTCTTTGAGAGACCCGTTCAAATTTCATCTGACTAAAACTGAAAGAAACGGGCTGCATTTGGGTTGACTCAGTTCACGCTTCATATCGAAGACAAAAATCACATAATCAACATTCTACTTGTCGTACTCAGCCCAAATATAATTTATTTACGTGTCTGCATCATTTTTTAACGCAAACACAGCATCAAATTCAAGAAATGTTGAAAAATATCTGACTTCACCACGTTAAAAAACTAATTGTACTGCACATGTCAGAGGGGTGTGGTTGGCTGGATTCACCCTAATATGTTATATTAATGATGCAACATGAAACGCTGCTGTGTGTGTGGATTTGTTGAGCCCGAGAAACAAGGAAACTGAACCCCATTGTTCATTTCGTGCTTTTGTTGCTGTGGTCAGTGGCTGGACCTCTGGTGGGTGACTTATTGTATGATGCACCAAAGAGTACTTTAGAAATTAAAACTCTCCCATTTAAATGATTTTAATCCTCAAAAATTAGCATAACTTTCAACCAAAATGCACACAAGTTCCCGCTTGATTCAGAAGTGATATTGAGTGTTCAATGAATGGAAGTTGGTCTCAAACTTCCAGAAATGAAATACTTTTTTAATTTAGTAAATTATTTAAACTACATGTAAGAAACAGTTTGATAACACCGTAGCTAATAGCAGTTCAACTGTGAACTAGCCAACTTATAAGCTGCTCTCTGGTTCATCTTTACTCTCCTCACTCAGAGAATCAGAATCACTACATGTATGTGGGATGTCCATTGTTTTTGCAAGATGTTTGATTCTTCGTTTCCTCAGGCCTTTAGTGGTAGAACCATAGCCACTCACAAACTCCTGGGCAGTCAAGGATATTATGTCATGTTTTCTTTTCTTCACACTTTTGCTGTTGATGGAAAAAGTTAGGCAGTCATTTATGGAGTCATCCAGCAAGCTCTGCCTCCAGTCAGTGGAAATCCATACTTTACTGGAGAAGCCATTCTCCACTATTGATTGGGTAAATGGCAAGCACATTACAAGCTCAACAATTATAAGGAAGTTTTTACATTTATTGTGATATTTTGAAGATACATATGCCCAATATTCCGTGAATGTGAGTTTTTGTTGAGCTTGTGATGTTGCTCTTATAATTTTCAACTGAGCAAACTCCTTTAGGGCCAATTTGATGTCAACTTGGTATTTCGTCAGGGGGATCTCATAATGTTTTGCTACCAACTCAACATCATCATTCAGAAAGTTTGTGATTCTCTCCCTGTCATCTGAATCCAACACCACACAATTATCATCTTTTCCAACAGGCCACGACTCCACATCTAGCCATCCAAGATGGGCCAGAACTTCAGATTGTGATATGTTCTCAATTTCCTGGAAATGAATCAAATTGTTTTCAATTATTTTCGAACATAGATTTTTTCGCAGCTCACTGACATCAGACGTAACAGAAATTCCCACTTTCACAGCCATCGGTTCTTCATATGCTCTGTACCTCCTGGCATCAATGTCAGACTTCTCATCTATTTTTCTTTTTCTTACAAGTTGTTTAGCTTTCACATTGAATTTAACATCTTTGAAAGTATAATTGAGCTCTGATGCTCTTGTGTCTCTTATTCCCAAGGGTGGGTTCAGTGAAGGAGGTGATTCAACAAGTAGCTTATTGACACAATTTTCTCTTGTAGAGAAAAGGTTATCATTTTCAGCTAACATTTGCAACTCCATTTTCATAGTTTGAATGTTCTGATAAGCATTTGCAATGCTATCAGTTGCTGATTGCAGTGCCACTCAGATTCTACTACAGATGCCCAACACATCAAAATATGCAGCAGCCGAGAGTATGAGATGCCCATTCATAATTGATTTCAGAAAACCGTCTGCAATGGTGTCTTTCTTGGTTTGAGAAGTGGAAATATAGTGGCATCAAATTGTCAAAAAAGGCTGTTAAAGCTCGCAGTCGAAACCCAATGAACCTTGTGCTCGAAGCTTTGTGTGGCTGAGTTACTTTGCAGTTCATGGTTTCAGTAGCAATATTCTGAACTAAAGACCACTCTAAAGGTAAATGCTTAAAATGTCTGTAGAGGTCATCAAGGAAAGTGTCAATGTCACTGAACATTTTAACTTCTTTGACTGAATCAGCTATGCATAGTTCAAATCTGTGGCTGAAACAATGAACTGCAATAAACCATGGATATAGTTGTTTTAGCTGTGTCATCAAACCAGTTCGATTCCCGAAATTTACGTTCGTTCCATCGGCACCACCTCCAATAAGTTTCTCTTTATAGGAGTTGAAACTTTCTATAAACTGCTCTCACCTGACGTCCAGTTTTTCCCATTTACATTTTCCTTCAGTCACCATGAGCATGTTCAACAACGCCGCCTGGAATAAGTTATTGGCATTAACACTGTTGTAGGAAATCATAGATTGCAGGTTGAAAAAATCAACCCGTACTTTAAGATTGCGGGCTGTGCGGATGTATATAAGTTCCCCTTCATGCGTTAATTTTCTTTTGAAAATAGAACTGCCATCTACAAGAAAACTTAAAAACTTTGCATTTCCGATTATTTGGCGGATGTGTTCGTTGATTTTTTGGGCCAGTAGGCGCACGAAAACATGACAAGCAGTTCACGACACATAGGCATTTGGGATGGCCACACCGAGCTCAACAGCAAGGTTACATGGTCTGATAAAATTGTCATAGGGGGCCTCATGTTCGGCCAGGTCCCATGCAATGATAAGTAATTTGGAAAGTCTTGATATCGCTTCGTTCTCCGTGGATCCGAATGAGGTTGCAATAGTTTGCTGTACAACCTCCGCAACTTTTTCCGAAGGTCTATTCAACAGTTTATTAAACTTCCTTTCATAACACATTTCATGTGCCGAACTTTTCATATGCCTCTGTAAGTTTGGTAATAAAAGGCAGTTTGTTCCACTCGAATATAAAGCAATATCATTTGCGATTTTTCCTTTGAATTTTTGAGAGATAGATCCCCCATATTCTGCACAAACACGGCAAACTGCTTTGGGAAATTCTGTTTTGTCATCGGTGTCCTCAAAAAGTTCATTATTCTCACACACTGTTTTTGGCCATTTCTCTGCTGCCTTTTTTGTTATCTTCTTCGAAGCCATTTCTATTCTGTACTAATTCAATTGTGAGAAACAAAACAGTCGGTTACAATTATGCCGAATAATATTAACTAAAGTCTCAGACAGTATTACAATTAAATGACAAGCAACTGTTGAACATGAGATGTCAACGACTGACCAGACGTCACGGTCATCATTACACACCATGTAGCAAAATTATAACATTGCAAGCGGTGACATTCTTGTGCGACTGTGTGACAATTTAGACTAACCGATTTATTGTCTAAAGTTACTTTGACCCATTCCGTGCTCGCGAATCCAGGCAATAGAGGTACCGGTACGCAAATCCACTTGGATTCGCGCAGGATTGACTTGCGCGAATATTTACGCGAATGGATTCGCGTCGGATTTTCAACCCTGGAAAAGGACAACACTGTCTGCATTTTTTATTGGAGATGGTATCCATGCTCGACAGACATGCGCAAATCATTCGATACCACAAATTTCCATCGAAAAACAAAATCGCAATTCTAAGAAATTTCAACAGGTATCATGATACCTAGCATTGAATATGGCAACTGTGCAATCACCAGAGTTTTGGTGAATGGTGCAATAGAGGGTGGAGAAGTGAAACAGGGTATTGAGAGTTTGTGGGAGGGACAATTGATGCATAACTATGTTCATGTCGTTTTTCTATCATAACTTCTATGCCAGCATTTTTGGAGGTGGGGGGGGGGGGGGGAGTGGTGTGGTAGGAAACTACGCCTGCGAAGTAGAAAACATTATGTAAAACTAACCAGTACCTATTTACAGACCTTCCTCTGTCTGTAACTTGTCCTGTGCCGTTCAAAAGAGGGAATTAAATTTCAAGCACAGTGTCAATTGGCAGCATGTTAGCTTGTAACGCCTTTAGTTTTAGTTTCTCAGAATATGATTGGTGGCCGAAATGGCTTCCAGTGGTAGTTTTGACCTATGTGTTTTACCCGGCACGTTTTCGTGTTGAGTTTTCAAAAATATCAGGGACACAATGTCCCAGGGTAAATTGAAAATGTTTGTTAAGTGTTTCCTCTCTCCCTTTCCTTGATACCCCCTTGCTAATCTCCCATGCTTTTGGTATACTTTTTGAAATTTCTTGGGAGTTTTGGTATAGTTACAGAATGTTTATTCTGTTATCCCCATGGTTACGTCCTCACCCTAGGGGTGTTTAGGCATTTTGGTCATGCATCTACCATCCGATGTATTGCAGCTTCTTCTGTAGAAGATTCTGTTTTACATCGGATAGTGTTTTAAATTGGTTACTGATTTCGGGCCATTTTTTTCAGTGCCTGGAGACTTGTTTCCGGTTTTTATTGACTTTTGTTTGCTTTGACAACGGTTACTTCTGTCAGTGATTCTTTGTCTTCTGTAAGGTTTATTATATAGTTAGATACATTAATATTGTCCGTAAGTGTAACATTAATTTTTAGAAATGTTTTAAAATTTTTGTCCACACTTAGGCTTTTTTGGGATCCATTTGGGCTCATCATTCCCTTTGGGAACTTGGGCTCATGTCAAAATTTTTTCGAAAATTTTCTTTTCAATTATTTTTGGAAATTTTTATTATGGATAATATTATTACTATGTATCTTTGTATTTTCAAGGGTTAGTGCGAGTACTACGGCTGTATAATATTTTTTTAATTAATTATGAAAAAATATTGTTCAAATTGTAAATCGAGGAAGTCTTCCTCTTATCCTCATGCTCATTGTATTTGCTGTAGTCACTGTACTCGCACTAATTCTTGCTCAGTGTGTGCCAGTTGGGATGACAAATGTTGGAGATGTGTGTCACGGTATATTGTTAGTGGTGAGAGGTCCATGCCGGTCCTCTTGCCACAGGGTCACTAGTTTTTCAGTCTCTTTTTCAGAGGAGCAAGAACAGAGTGATGTTTCCGTGATGTCTTCAGAAACCTATGAAGAGCTAGCGGCAAAAATGCTCAAGGAAATCAGACAAGTGCCTAGATCCTTAGTAGGATTGACGACCTTGTCGACAGCTAGCTCGCCCGGCGGATCTGTCACTCGTAATATGGGTGATGTGACGTCAGGTAGGTCTGTTGCAGTCCAGGAGAGGAGAAAGGGTGTTGCGAGCACTATTATCTTGGATCACGCAAACCCTGCGCTGACGGGTCGGAGGATGGATCAAAGGAAGCCAGTTAGTCCGGTAGCTAGCTCATTCAGGTCTACCCGGCCAGATGTTGTACATAATGTTCGTCAGCCAGGTTGGCTAGTCTATTGGCTTCCTCTTCCACATGCCAGCACACATGACCGCACCTTGGCTACGTGACCTCAGATATCCAGCCTGCTTCACCGACAAAGCATTCCATGTTGCCCGGGTCACTCCATCCGGTAGCCAAGGACACAAGGCCTTACCAGACGTGACGTACGCCTAAAAGAATTATGCAAGAGGAACCGTCCCAGGAGCTTGCAGTGGCTAAACAACGTAAGACCGCAGCTCCAATGGCCTCCATTACGGACTTGCTGTTGCAGATAGCGCAACTCATCGCAGCATCCCAGCAACCTTCGGAAACTCTTTCAGGTCAGGAACTGTCTGAGGAAGCTGGGTTGGTACGTTCCTCTGCAGTGTCAGATAGGGAAGACCAAGATTCGCATCTGGTTCAGTCGGATGGTGAAAGGGAATCTCCGGATCTGGATTTTTCCCTTCTGGAACAACATAAGGTGGCTGTAAATTTTATCCGGCAACACCTTCCAGACATTGTTCCATCGGACCAGAGAGCTGCAATACCAGATAAGAGACTGATAGCGTCACTGGACACAAACTTCTTCGGCTGGACTAACGACGTCGTTCCTGAGTTTCCGGTCAAGTCCGGCAATGTCTGAAGGACGTTTGAATTGCTGAATGACCCTATTTTTAGGCTAGCCTCTAAGACTGGCAGATCCAGTTTCTTATCGCAACATGCTCTACATCTGCCGTTCATCAACAGTAGAAATAAATTTGAAACGGCAGGAAACTGCGTTCTAAGAGTTCCTCTGCATTTAGACGACCAGGCAGAAGACTTGGAGTTGTCATTGCCGTCGTCTATGTCGATTCTCTCCAGTACGTTGGAGACGACAATCTCGTCTAACAGAGCCAGTTTAGATGCCTTATCATATGCAGATCACCTTACCAGAGCGTTAGCACAATGTCTCGATGGTAAAGAATTCCAGGATGTTCAAACTTCCTTGAGAGTTCTTTCTAGGGCAATCGCATTTTCCACATATAACTCCGCCCTTTCAGTGGCAAATTTGGAGTTAGACATGATGCTGCCCTGGCTTCATCCACTAGGGTGGATTCTAAGGTGAAAAACTCTCTTCAAGTCGCTCCAGTTTCAGGAGAACTTCTCTTTGATGGTAAGCTTTCATTAATCTATGATCAGATTACCAAGAAAGCTTCAAACTCTCTGCTCTTTAAGTCTGTTTCTAAAAAAACGGACTCGGCTGAGAGGAGTAAGTCAGGAACTTCTGGGGTGAGTACGTCCAAGGGAAGCTCCAAAAGAGGATCTAAAAAAGCCTCTACTTTTTACTCAAGAGACCGTCAGAGTAGCGACTCAGGTAGGGGATGTTATGCTGGCCGAAACAACCGGTAGATGCCCCTGGGTCGAGGTGCGGGTCGGGGAGGACGTAGTTTCTCCTCCTGCAAGTCTCGCAGGTCCAGGAGGTGAAGGTCAGAACCTCTATTGCACTCCAGTGGGTGGAAGGCTGTCAAGATTCTTAACCAATTGGTTGTCAATTACGGATGACTGATGGGTTCAGGAGGTTATTTCGGAAAGTCTAAAACTGTCCTTCAGAGAAAAACCTCCATTAACACGAAGTCCACGGTGGACTCGGCTTCTGTCAAATCTTCAGAAGAGAGATTCGCTTCTATCAGAGGCGTAATCTCTTCTGGAGAAGAACGCAATGAAGGTCGTAGAAAACCAGGAATCTCCCGGCTTTTACAGTCACCTGTTCCTGGTACCAAAACCAGCCGGCTCGTTCCGTCCAGTTATAGATCTAAGCTGAATAAACAAGCTGATCATGGCTCCAAATTTTATATGGAGGCTATTCGATTGGTGAGAGCGAGCATACGTCAGAATGATTATGCTGCGAGCATAGATCTCAAGGACGCGTACTTTCACGTCATGGTACATCCGACGTTCAGAAAGTACCTTCGCTTCGCTGTCCTAGGAGTCGTTTATCAGTTCCGAGCAATGTGCTTCGGACTGAATCTAGTGCCCTGGGCCTTCACTCGAATAATGACTCATTTCCGAGCTCATTCGTCTGCGGTAACGTCGGCCTACTTGGACGACATTCTTCAGAGGTACGGCGACAGATTAACTCTTTAGAACGATGTTCAGAGTCTGCGTCAATTGCTCCGATGTCTTGGTTTCATAGTAAACAAAAAGAAGTCGGATCTAGTTCCGTCCAAGTCATTCATTCACTTGGGAATGAGCTTCGAGACGCACAACAATCTGGTTCGTCTGCCGTTACCCAGAGCGAAATTAGTCAGTTGTTACGCTCGCTTTTGTCTACACTCAGATGTAGTAACAGCGAGAGAATTTATGCAACTGATAGGTTTGTGCGGAGCCACCGCGGATCTTATTCCAATGGGGCGTCTGCGCACTCGTCCACTCCAGATATTTTTCACTCCGAATTGGAGTGTGAAGATTCATTCGCTCGAAACGAACATCGTCTTGTCGAACCAAGTAAAACAAGAGATTCAGACTTGGACAGATATTCAGTGGTTAACTCAGGGAGTTCTACTGCAACTGCTGGATCCGGTTTTTATGATTATGACGGATGCGAGTCAAACAGGTTGGGGTGCGACATTGAGCCCAACAGATTTGAGGTGCCTGGTTCTTTGGGATCCGCAATTTCTGAACAAGCACATAAACATCAAAGAGATGATGTAGGTTTGGCTTGTGCTACGTCATTGGATGAACATAATTCAGACTTCACACGTACAAATACTGTCCGACAATTCGACAGTAGTAGCGTACATTCGGAACCAGGGAGGCACTCATTTCATTCTGTTTTTCAACTTAACGGAAAGAATACTTCTGTTTGTCCTAGAGCATCATGTTCTTCTGTCGGTCCGTCATATTCCGGGTCATTCTAGCAGACTCCCTTTCTCGGAAAGGTCGTATGTTGCCGTCAGAACAGGGCTTGCCTTGAGTAAAATGGTTGGGGCCTAAAAAAAGTGCCCCACATATTGAGGTCAGGGCCTTTTCGGGGCCGATTTTCCATTTTGTCCATTATTGTTAGTGCTTTTTTTGTGGAAAATGTCGGGGCTTGTAAAAAAGCACCCAGCAAGTGCTCCTCGGGGGCTGATCTCGGGGCCTGGGCTGATCAGCCCCGACTCAAGGCAAGCCCTGCAGAATGGACTCTCAACAAGCGAGTATTCAATCAGATCTGCTACCAAAGGGATCGTCCAATGATAGACTTATTTGTGATGCATCTCAACAATCAGTTGCAGATGTATGTCTCGCCATGCCCAGATCCTCGAGCTTTCGCAGTAGACGCTCTCTCAATCTGTTGGGACGGAATGATAGGATATGCGTATCCTCCAGCTCCGTTGATTCTACAGATATTGCTAAAAATCAAGCAATCTCACTGCAAGATTCTGTTGGTAGCATCTCTGTCGCCCCAGAGACCATGGATAAATCTACTCAGGTGTCTGTTATGGGACATTCATCGGAAGCTTCCTCCATGGGAGGACCTTCTTTTGCAGGGGAAATCACGCACACTGCATCACAACCCACAAGGTCTCAACCTTCACGTATTTCCGTTGTGCGGTCCTTCTTGCACAGCAAACAATTTACAGGACGAGCAGTGGATGCAATTTCTAACTGTAGGAGGACTTCTCTTCGCTAAATTATGCTGCTAAGCAGAAGGCTTTCTCTCATTGGTGTAGGGATCGTTCATTTGATATCTATGATCACTCCATTCCAGACATTGCTAATTTTTTGGTCTACTTGTTTGACGAGATCAAACTGCTGCCAATAACTATTAAGGGTTATAGGTCTATGCTATCGGATACTTATGCTCATCATGATAGCTTACAAATTGGATCTAATGTCTCTTTATCAAAGTTAGTTAAAAACTTTTCGATAAATAGACCTAGAACCCTTAGGTTAATTCGTAAGTGGAATCTAGCTTGGGTTCTTCTGAAGCTAAAAGAGGCGCCATTTGAACCCCTTGACTAGACTTCACATACTTATCTTATAAGACAGCTTTTCTCTTTGCCTTCTCTTCCGCTAGAAGAGTTAATGAGCTTCATGCTCTATCTGTTGATGATTCTCACTATCGTAGTGTTGGTAATACTATTACTTTGACTACCAATGTGGGATTTTTGGCTAAGAATCAGGCTCCTAATAAGTACCCTGAGCCTATTGTTATTAAGGCTCTTCCATCCTCAGATGGCCATAGGCCTTTGCTATGTCCAGTTTATCAGAAAGGGACGAAAACGTTTCTTCCTGTCTCTGCTTCCAAATAGAAGGGACATCACGGTCCATTCTATTTCTAGGTGGATTCAGTTGACTATTCGTACTGCTCATGAAAGATTATCTTCTACTCAGCAGTCTGTGCTTAATATTTCAGCGCATGAAGTTAGAGCGCTGTCTACATCTTGGGCTTATTCTAATAGTATTGCTATTACGGATCTGATGAAGGCTGCATACTGGTCTCAACCTTCTACGTTCACAAATTTTTACCTCAGAAATATTGAGTCTATTTCTGGCAACCTTAGATGTTTGGGTCCATTATCTGTTGCTCAAAATGCCGTCCACTAAACAGTTGCAACTATAGTTATGCAGGCTTTTTGTTCCAGCAGTGACTCTGTCCTGCTGCCCTCTTCGTTCTGGGGTGATTGACCCAGAGGAAGGGGAAGGGGGTGGGATGGATGGTGTTCCCTTATATCGCCTGCTTTATCGTGAAAAGCAAGGGAATACCTCCTTTGGAGTCAGTAATTCCGAGTTGGTGCTGGGATGGTTTTAAAGTGTAAAGCTAATGTTTATCTCATTTATGTAATACTTTTAAAGTGTATCTCAGTGTGAAGCATTTGTATATGTCACGAGTCATACGAGCGTTAATATACAATCCTTGGACACTTTTAAATGAGTATAAAGAGTCTCATTCTCTGGACTATCTTTATTTATTGGCTTTCCTTTAAAAAAAATTAGTATAATGAGTTATACTGGATGTTAATAGAGATCATTGATGTTATTGTGCTCAATTACGGATTGGTAATATGTCTTTCTTATTTTGTATAAACAAAAAAGATATATGTGAATCCTGTTTCTCCTTGAGGGGATAATTCTGTTTATATGTAATTGAGCCTATTGGATTTTCCTTTATGTCCTAGGCCCTCCAGCCTTTTTGGGTCTGGGTCTTTGGTACAGAATAAAAATATGAAAAAATTTATAGTAATTTATATATTTTTTATACTTACCAATGACCCAGACGGGGATGGCCCTCCCACAGTCCTCGGAATTAGCGACGGCGTTCGGCAATGCCGTCGCAAATGCCGTCGCCGTGGGGCATGACGGCAGCATTTTCTTGCCGTCGCAAATTGGCAGCCATAATATTTTTTTACTTGTCCCAATCACCTGAAGTCCGTCAGAACTGATCATCCAACCCTACATAACATATGTTTTATAGTCGTAACTGGTGTATAAAATCAATATTTGAGGAAATATCTTATATTAATTAATTTGAAAGTAAGTTTGTACAAAATGTACGTGGTTGAAAAACTGTTCATAACCAGTTGTGTTTCGTTTGTTTGTGTTTTTTCGAAAGAACCCCCTTGTTGACTGTGATGCACGTTTAAAATAACCCAGGAATTCCTGGGCAATTCCCTTTTGACGTCACACCTTACATAAATACAACCAATCGAATTCTTCATTTCATGAAAGTATGCTAAATTGGTGTACTGGGACAATGCGGCAGTTCTATTGGTCATTGATGTAATCTCAACAGAGCACGTGGTCATGTTCCATTTTAATTTTAGCATTCTCCACTTGTGGCATATGTAAACTGTACAATCTCAAACAAACTGAATTGGAAAACAATCAATCAGTTCAATAAAAAAATAAACGCATTGAGCACAAAACAAGGGTGAGTTGGAAAATAATTCTTGTTGTGTTTATCGGGTCAGAGTCAACTCACCCCGGGTTGATGCGCAATGCAAATATTTCTGTCTCTAACAGTTACTGTCAAAACCGATAGGCTAATAATGCATGGATGCGAGTTACAACCACCCCCTAAAATTAGGACAACCAGTCAATCAATTGATCACTTAATCGAACTACAGCTTGTCCAACTGACCACCCGCCAGTGATCTCTTGTCCATTCGAAGTCAGCTGTTCTGATTAATGATTATTATTCACTTAGTGTCATAATACTGTCATCCAAACAATTCAATTCAAAAGTGCCGTCGCTGTTAAAAATTTGCCGTCGCAGAATTTTTGGCGACGGCAATGTTGTGCCGTCGCAATATTTTCCTAATTCCGAGGACTGCTCCCATGAGTTGGGAACTCATACCTCCCCACTGATTATATAACATTTACCAGGCACTGGTCGTAAGAATGAAGATTTGGCGCCAATGTTGGTACTTCCTTGACACTGTGCATGCGCAGTGGTCAAAAGTATGGAGGACCATATAGGACATTGATTTTTTGGATTTTGATGCAAATTTGGGGGGGGGGGGGGGGCAAAATTTGTGTTTGGCCCTGGATTTTTAAGAGTTAGCACCAGCTAAGTCTGGGTCATTGATAAGTATAAAAAATATATAAATTACTATAAATTTTTTCATATTTTTACTCATGTTTAACAAACACAGAAGCGGGAATTAATTGAAATGAACAACATTGAACATAAACACATACATGTAGGCCTACAACCATTTAATGTTCTTAAGAATACACTATTGTGTTGCGAATCCAAACCACCGTGGATGTACTATGATAAAGATTGATGCCGTGGACTTGTCAATGATCGTCTTTGGAGGCACATCAACACTTTCTTAATCCCATCCACGCTAGAACTCGCTCTGTCCTATGTATTTTTCTGTCTATGGGGTCCACGGTATTTCAGTTGTAACAGAATAGTGTGGTTTGAGCGTGGGCATCTGGATCGGGACTTGAGCCTTCACAATTGGGACAAATCAGCATGCCTTGATGATGCAGTTTGAATAACCCTTCATCCAACACAGGCAATATCAAAAAAATTTTTGTGAAGATTAGTTTATCAAATTTTTCAAACTAAATCAACAAAACCATATCATGTGACCCCCTCGTTGGAATGAGCGCATCAAGATCGTTCCAATGAGGGGTCACATGATATGGTTTTGTTGAAATGTTTTGAAAAATAATCTTTTTCACCTGCACAATTATTTGTGTATTACCCGGGTGGATGCAGCCAATTCGTTAGGTAGAGGGATAATATTATTCATTTGGGACTACAGTTAACCCTTTACCTAACGTAACAGCCAAAACCGGCCAGCACTATTCTCAAACATCGCCAATTAATTTTCAGTATTTTTTTCATTTTTTGTCTCAAAAATAGGTTATGACCCCTCGTTGGAACGAGCTCGTCGAGCTCGTTCCAACGAGGGGTCATAACCTATGTTTTTGAGACAAAAAATGAAAAAAAATAGTTATTCAAGAATTATATTTGCAAGTGTCGTCTGCTTTTCAGGTTAGGTAAAGGGTGAAAAAACAAAAGAATTTTGAAAATTAAATTGTGGGTAAATAAATAATGGCGATAAACTGATATTTTTGCAATTGCACCAGTATCCAATTGATACCTATTTGAATACTGGCATGTATCGGTTTATCGATGTACCGTGCAGCCCTAACCACCACTGTATGACAAAATATTTGAAACATTTAAAACTAATACAAATAAGATTGTTGATAGGAATACGTTTGCATGTTAAAAATGCTCTCTGGGAACTTATCAAAATAGAATGTTAGTTGCTTGTATTCTCTCGAAATGGAACATGCGAGGATCAGTTTTGTTCTGGTGACGATACAATTAGTTTCTGCTGTTACTGCATGATGAATTTGTTTCTTTTTTTTTCAGGTGCCATCTGTAATCGCTTCATTGTTCTTACAAATGATGACGACAGAGGAGAAAGGAGGTTATCATTCGAGCAGCTATGAAAAAATTACAAGATAGGATTGGTCAGATATACTACACCCATGGATTGTTTTGTGCTAGCCACCCATGGGCAATTATATCGTTTGTGATAGGGAGCTTCCTTTTCACTTGGTTAGTGTTTTATAATTGACAGAACCACCCCCCCCCCCCACCCCCACCCCACACTCCAAAAAAGCACCTTGATTATCATCAGATTCAGATTTTTATACCCCACGCACCAAGCTGTGAGGGGTACACTGGAATCATTTTATCCATCTGTAGACTGTGATTGTAGTTCCGGTTGAACTATTTTTGCCAGAGTTATGCCCCTTTTTCACATGTCTTGGAATGCTAGATTTTTGTTTGGAGATTTTCTTAGATGTTTATGGGTCGATTCCTTTGAAACTTGGTATTGATATTCACTACCATGGGAACCTGTACACCAGCGATTACAGTTTTGTTCAGACTTTTTTACCAGAATTAAGCTCCTTATTGTCTTAGAATAATTTATTTTGCTTTGAGATTTTCTCAGATGTTTATAGGTCAATTCCTTTGAAACTTGGTATGGATGTTCACTATCAAGGGAACCTGTACACCAGTGATTATAGTTTTGATTGGGCCTTTTTTGCCAGAGTTATGCCCCTTTTTGTCTTAGACTGCCTAAATTTTGTCTGGAGATTTTCTCGGGTGTTTATGGGTCGATTCCTTTGAAACATAGTATGGATGTTCACTACCATGGGAACCTGTGCAACTGTGATTATAGTTTTGATCTGACTTTTTTTGCTGGAGTTGTGCCCCTTTTTATACGCCCGTTTGAAAAACGGGACGTATTATAGTATGGCGTTGTCCGTCTGTCTGTCCGTCCGTCCGTTTGGTTTCCGAACAATAACTTTAGTATTTGTTTTCTGATCGGCTCCAAATGTGATATGTGGTTTAATCACAACAAAATACAGGTCAAGTTCGAATATGGGGTCGGTCCGAACATTTTTCGCCGAATTATGGCCCCAGTTGGACTTAGAATTTGTCAAATATTTGGTTTCCCGGATGATAACTTTAGTATTTGTTTTCCGATCGGCTCCAAATGTGGTATGTGGTTTAATCACAACAAAATACAGGTCAAGTTCGAATATGGGGTCAGTCCGAACATTTTTCGCCTGAATTATGGCCCCAGTTGGACTTAGAATTCGTCAAATATTTGGTTTCTGGATGATAACTTTAGTATTTGTTTTCCTATCGGCTCCAAATTTGGTATGTGGTTTAATCACAACAAAATACAGGTCAAGTTCGAATATGGGGTCGGTCCGAACGTTTTTTGCCTGATTTATGGCCCCAGTTGGACTTAGAATTCGTCAAATATTTGGTTTCTGGATGATAACTTTAGTATTTGTTTTCCTATCGGCTCCAAATGTGGTATGTGGTTTAATCACAACAAAATACAGATCAAGTTCAAATATGGGGTCGGTCTGAACAATTTTTGCCTGAATTATGGCTCCTGTTGGACTTAGAATTCGTCAAATATTTGGTTTCCTGATGATAACTTTAGTATTTGTTTTCCGATCGGCTCCAAACTTGGTATGTGGTTTAATCACAACAAAATACAGGTCAAGTTCGAATATGGGGTCGGTCTGAACAATTTTTGCCTGAATTATGGCCCCTGTTGGACTTAGAATTCGTCAAATATTTGGTTTCCGGATGATAACTTTAGTATTTGTTTTTCGATTGGCTTCAAACTTGTTAGTCTTTTTCTCAAATGACTGAAAAATTTAGTCATTTCACAAAATCACTGATTTCAAAGTCTGACCGTAACATATATATATATGCCAGTATAAATTTCTCGCACTCTAAAAAAATTGCAAATGTGTTAAAATGGTACAATTTGAACAGTTCACGGGCGTATGATGCAATGCCCAGCGGTGCTCTTGTTGTCTTAGTGGGGCTGGCGGGGGGTATGGACAGGCCCATCTGGGGCAGTCAAACCTCTAGTTTTAACTGGTTAAGTGTTGGAAGCCATTACCAGTGCTCTATTGAAAAGTGCTGAAACCCACGTTATCAAGTGGCTTTAAACTATGAGCATTACCTTGTTATTTGCACAGTACTTAGTGGAAATTGATAGGTTCATATGGGGGGCGCGGCGGCTCAGTTGGTAGAGGTGCAGGCTGCAAGCCGAGAGGTCCTCGGTTCGAATCCTACCTGCGGCAACCGCGTTGTGTCCTTGGGCAAGACACTTCAC
Source organism: Pictodentalium vernedei (assembly GCA_031216915.1). Taxonomy (NCBI): domain Eukaryota; kingdom Metazoa; phylum Mollusca; class Scaphopoda; order Dentaliida; family Dentaliidae; genus Pictodentalium; species Pictodentalium vernedei. Next base: position 134,169,558 of record CM062288.1, on the reverse strand, counting down.
CCCGATTGCCTACATGGGGGCACGATGACGCTGTGTACTGAGGCGTACTGCACGTCGATGGTGCGCATGTCTTCAACCAATCTAACCCTGCCTGTGCTGCGGTGCAGAGTTCAGAGTTACGATGTTGGAGAGCTGACAGCTGCTCGTCGTTGCTCGGTGGTTCTCTCCGGGTACTCCGGCTTCCTCCACCTGTAAAACTGTCACGGTCACGATTAGCCATTGTGCATAAGTATGTGACCTTAAACACCAATAAATATAATATATATATAGATAGGTTCATATAAAATTATTTTGTTATATTTTATTGGAGAGTGTACTCTTCAATAAATGGTAACAAAACAATTATTTATGAACCAAATCTTGCTAAATTAAGGCTCCCTTGGAGGTAGCATTGTACCTTTGAAAAACAATATTCATTACAAATTACCTTAAAAATAATTTTGCTCTCTACCAGAATTTTAAAAATTGGGATATGGGGAAAGAATTTTATTTTTTGTCATTTATTTTCGGGGAATCAAATGGAGAGCAAGAAAAGTCTCTCCTGATAAACTGTATGCATTAACTGAGAGAGTGTTAAATTATTCTCGGTCATCAGAACCTCCCCACCCCCCTCAGATGGTTGTCAAAATTTGTTCACATGGCTTTACCTTAATTGATTGTTTAAAATTTAAAATTTGCCTTTTGTCTTAGAGATGTTACTGACAAGAAGATGACCACAGGTACACATGGGAGTTGTGTTTTCAATTGACATAATGATATTCAAAGCTGGTGATGTGACACAATAAGGAAAAAAAGCTTCATCTGGTTGACCTTAACTGTCCTTGAGTGTTAACCTTGAGGTGTTTTAACTTAACCTGGCTACCACAGGGTTTCCTTTGGGTGTTGTACATGGACTGAATACGGGACCCTTTCCCGATGACAGTTGCGCATATCTTTTCCCAATTCCCAAACCAAAATTTACCAATCTCAGCCCATACTCAAAACAAAATTTTAATACACAATTTGTATGTACTTTATCTAGTTACATGTACATGATCAATATGCTAACATTTTATTTTTTAACCCTGTGTCAGTTACCTTTTCCTAACATGAAGAGCAGACAACACTTGCAAACAAAACTCTTGAATTACTCATTTTTTTCATTTTTTACATCAGAAATATAGCTTTTGACACCCCACAGGGATGAGCTCAATGAGCTTGTTCCAATGAGGAGTCATAAACTATGTTTTTGTGACCAAAAAAATTTTCAAAAAATAATAAAAATTGAATTGTAATTTTTGTGAATGAATTATGCCGGCTGGTTTTGGCCATTACATCTGGGAAAGGGTTAATAAATTCACATGAAAATGGTGCAAAAGAATATTTTCATTTTAAATGAAACAAGTAAAATGCCTGCTGATTAATTCATATAATTTCCTTGTGTGCCATTTTTTTAAGAAATCTAATTTCCACAAATTTTCTTTAACCCTTTACATAACGCAGAGAATATCAAAATTTATTATTTTAATTACTATTTTTTGGATTTTTTCAAAACATTTCAACAAAATCAAATCATGTGACCCCTCATTGGAATGAGCTCATTGATCTCGTTCCAATGAGGGGGGTCACATAAGGTTTTGTTGAAATATTATTAAAAATTTACTTTTTTCAACTGCTGAGTCTGCAGATTATGCAGGCGGATGTAGGCGATTCGTTAGGTAAAAAATTATGAGAAAATATGAGAATTTTAGTTGCAAATTTGAGCTCATTTAGTTGCATTCTGCTCTGTAACAGAAACTTGATCCAAAACCTTGCAGCCATTCTGTTACAGAAATTGCTTAATTTATTGCTTAGATGTGAGGTTGTTTATCAGATTGCTTCTCCCCTAATGTGACCTTTGATTCATTTTCAGCTATCCATTGTCAAATCTACCCCTACCTGGTGAGACACCATCAGAATATGTCACACCTGTTGCTGGTTATAAAATTCCACCATCAAGTCCACCCCATGGACCTCCAACTGTAGAGGAAGATGGAGAGAGAAAGCCAATATGGGTATGTAATATTGAGACTGCATTATTGAATCTCTTGCAGGCAGAAGTTGAAAAATCAAAATTTCAAGAAGATTTTTCCCACAATGCCTGACAAATGCAGAATGACCCATGAGTGTGAATGGGTTAATTGGTAGAGTGCTGGAAGCCCATATTTGGGCTTTATTCTGAAGCGCAGATGCCACAACTTGAAGGCTCATATTTAGAGGATATGCTTTGTACTATCTTTAAAGTGATATTATTTAGTCTGTAAGGCTTTGCTTTGTTACAATTTATGGGAGAGTGCCCATTGGCACTCTCCCATAAATTGAAACAAGGCAATGACATGTGTACAAGATTTGATGGCCAAAAATAATTTGCCCTCTACCAGTTACTGGATATGGAATGAGTGCCAGTGTGGAAGAATAGAATGAGAGGCCACAGGCCTAGAGCTTTATTCTCTGACAAGTGCCATATTGATTAACCCATTCACATGCGCGTGTCATTCTGTGTTTATTACATGCCTTCACATCTATAAAAACAATTATTAGAAGGACACTCAGCAATTCATTTTACAACTACCAACAAAAGGAACACATTTTATCACCAATCAAATTTGCGAAGGGAACCTGTGTTACTATTTCGTCCCCTGAGTTCCAGTGTGTTCTGTGTGCTTACTGTCACATAGAACACATTGGGGCTTAGGGGATGATTTTTAGCTATCGCTAGCGATTTAAATTGTAATTGTGGAGTTTTGCTTCTATTTAAAAATAGTCCATCAACGATTTCCATTCCGCAGTGATTTAAATTGTAATTGTGGAGTTTTGCTTCTATTTAAAAATAGTCTGTCAATGAATTCCGTTCCGCACATATGTGTGGAACAGATTTTCATTTTCCGCATGGTTTAGTGTTGCTATAAACAGGGATTACATAGAACAGGCATATATTAAAAAATTACTAGGAATTTAACAGATTAAATCATGTTTGACCAGCTTTTTGATTTTGAAAATGGGAGGCATGCTGGGTACTGTTGCAACAATTTGAAGTGAGGCACACTGTTGATGAGTCCCGGCATATCAGGAAAATGTTTTCAAGAAAGACATCAATGAACATTATTTCCCCACATCTTAGAACCGCCCTGGAAGTGTGCTGTGTACATAAACTTAAGAGAACATTAATACCGATCATTTGCAAGAAAGAAACTTAACACTCCTTACATTCTGTTGGTGGATATTCCTGCCCAGGACAGGAAATCATTTACCACTAAAATAAGTAACATTTGAGCACTCAAACCAAATTTTCACCTAAAAAACTTTTTGACCAGCGATTTTTTGAGTCAAACTTTAATTCATTTTCCATCCAATCTGGACATCGCTGCTCCCATGACTAGATTTGATGAAACATATTTGAAAAATACCCGGCAGGTTAACCCTTTACCTAACAAATTGCCTGCATCTGGCCACATAATTTGTAAATTGAGCAGTTGAAAAAAAAAAATTTTTCAAAAATATTTCAACAAAACTATATCATGTGACCCTTCATTGGAATGAGCTCAATGAGCTTGTTCCAATGAGGGGGTCACATGATATGGTTTTGTTGAAATTTTTTTGAAAAATTTAAACAAATGGCAATTAAAATAATAAATTTTGATATTCTCTGTGTTGGGTAAAGGGTTAAGAATTAAAGCATTGAAGCAGCTGATCATTTGCTTCAGAACTAAATTATAAAACAATTCAGTGAACATTGTTCATTTGCAAAAGTTTCTCTTCAGTTTCACTTTACCAGTGCCAGTGCACATAAACAGGGATATTTGATTTCAACCGGAGTTGATATGTGTATTTTCCACCTATTAATACAGCCCAAGTTTGAATATCGGTTCAAAGTAATATAGATTTGGAACCAAATGGGAGTGAGAATTAAGAAATACTGATGATCAGAAAAAATCTTGACCCTCAACTGCAGAAACATCCCATCACAGAAATCTGTGCATATAAAGAAACATCATATGTAAAAAGGGGAAAGTTGTATTAAATAGCATGCATCATGAAAAATAGAATTGCACTTTATTGTCCATTCCAGAAGGGAATTATATGCTTGGTACACTTTGATCAAATTGTAACCACCTGCTTTGGTGGGGGTGGTGTGCATGTGTTTGGGGGTGGGGTAATGGGAGGGGCAGAGGCTTGAAGAAAGGAGGGAGGTGAAGATATTACTACCAATGATTTCTTAACATGGCATAAAGGACATCACCAAATGTTTAGCCTATGAACTATTGTGTGCAGTCTGGTGCCAGTGGTGGACCAAGAACTGAAATTGTTCAGTTGTTTTCTTATTGTATGTGTGTGCACGTTTCCTGGAAATACATCCAATTTTCCTGAAAATCCCCCTCAAGTTCCCTGAACATTTTTTTCTGAGGTGAGCATTTCTGTTCTAGAGTTGGACGGTATTGAAATTTCAAGTCCGGTTTTGATATCTGTGTTTTTATGCCCCCCGACTTAAGCCGGGTGACATATTTTGATTGAATTGTGCGTGTGTCTGTGTATGTGTGTGTCCGAGCCAATAACTCGAAAAATGTTAGGGCCACAATCATCAAACTTCACACAGTTATAAAGGACGATGGGAGGATGTGTCACACGCCATAGTCAGGTTCGTACCTTCAAGGTCAAGGTCACATTTCAAGGTCACACTAAAAATCGGTCAATATTCGTGTCTCAGCCTTAACTCAGAAATGAATCATAGTACAATTGTTAAACTTTTTACAAATGTTAAGGACAGTCAGAAGGTGTGTTGCGTATAATAGTTTCTGCCGCATCTGCAAGGTGAAGGTCACAATTGACCTTCATATGTTCAGGGTCACAAATCATGTCTCAAGCATAACTCCAAAACTATTAGGGCTACAGTCATCAATCTTCACACAATTATAAAGGACCATGGGAGCATGTGTCACACACCATAGCCGGGTTTGTACCTTCAAGGTCAAGGTCACACTAAAAATCGGTCAATATTCGTGTCTCATCCATAACTTAGAAACGAATCATAGTACAATTGTTAAACTTTTTACAAATGTTAAGGACAGTCAGAAGGTGTGTTGCATATAATAGTTTCCACCACATCTGCAAGGTGAAGGTCACAAGGGGAGGTGGGGGGGGGGGGGGGCATGTGTTACCTTAGTAACATTCTTCGTGTTTTAGAAAGATTTACCTCGGTATTGGTATGGTATTTGATGTCAACATCGTGCATGTACTCACTGATACCAATATTAAATTGTATTTTTGGTATACTGCCCAGCTATAATTTGTCATTTTACAGCAGGCAAAGTCACCAAAGTGTCGAAATGTTGACAGCAACAAAGGCACTCTCATCAGTCATTTGATGTAACAAAAAAGCTGAGAAAATACCCCCGGGTATTTTCTCTCAGTTTCTTTGTTAAATAAAATGTCCGGTAGTGACTGTCTTTACTTTAGAAATACCTAGTCCATGGCATCTCCTTATGCCTTTTGCGTAATGTGCTGTTGTTAGGCCTTTTATTAGACTTATAGTTTGATGAATGGTGGGCGGGCGTAAACAATTGGTTTCCGGATGATAACTTGATAATGGTTCAACCCATTTTCATGAAACTTCATAGGTAGGTTGGCCTCGGTGGGAGGAAGAACCCTATTTATTTTGGACTCACTAGGTCAAAGGTCAAGGTCACAGTGACTTTGAATTTGCTAAATCATAAATAATGGATTTCTGGATGATAACTTGACTGGTTGAACCCACATTCATGAAACTTCATATGTAGGTTGGCCTTCGTGAAAGAAAGAATCCTATTTATTTTGGACTCGATAGGTCAAAGGTCAAGGTCACAGTGACCTTGAACATAGTAAATCAAAACAATTGCTTTCCGGATGATAACTTGATAATGGTTCGACCCACGTTCATGAAACTTCATAGGTTGGTTGGCATCAGTGAGAGGAAGAACCCTATGTATTTTGGACTCGCTATGTGAAAGGTCAAGGTCATAGTGGCCTTCAACATAGTAAATCTGTAAACAATTGGTTTCTGGACGATAATTTGACAATGATTCCACCCACGTTCATGAACCTTCATAGGTAGGTTGGCATTGGTGCAAGAAAGAGCCTTATTTATTTTGGAATCACTAGGTCAAAGGTTAAGGTCATGGTGACCCTTCACATAATAAATAGTAAACAACTGGTTTCTGGATGATAAGTTGATAATTATTAAACCCACTTTTGTGCTGTCACAACTCGACATTGGATCGGTGATCCTATCAGCATTTTTTTTAGCTAATGTCAGGAATATTTTTCAGTACTGAAATTTCGGTATTTTGGGATCCCTCGGTAAGGTAAATCGGTATTGGCTACATGCTGATAGCGAATGGTATTTACAGTATACCGCCCATCTCTAGTCTTGTTCCATACCTGCTTCTTGATTTTAGTTTAAGCAACATTTTTATTCCAGAGTAAAATGTTAATCATGTTATATGTATATGCCATATTGAATAAAAAAGAGAAGTTGAAACAAAGCAAAATTTAAATTATATATAATAGTACCATAAATAACAAAGAGAAAAAACTTGTAAGCTTGGAATTCAACAGCAAGCTTGAAGCTTTTGTGAGCCGTCTCTCTTGTGGTTTTTGGCTGCTGAATGCATTCAGCCCTGATCATTCCGAGAATTGTAACACTTTGATGCATATATCATGTTGTAAAGTACTTAAGTATTCACTTCTCTTTTTTTTCAGTATTTAGGTCTTCCAGCTGGCTATGTGCAACAAATTGTGGTCAAGGGAACAGTGTCACCATGGTTACATGAGCAGCTTGTGCCATTGGATGCTTTCAGAGCACCTTTATACACAGTATTTGACATTATAGATGAAATAAGCTCATTTGTGACAGTGACGAGGTGAATATCTAGGATTGACAATTAGTACAGTACAGTTATTCATTTCGAAAATGAATTCAGATATTTCTTTGAAGCTCTCATATTGTCTCAAATGCAGGCTTTCAAGCTGCCCTTATTTTCCAAATTTTCCTCTCTTTTTTTTAAGCACCCTTTATTTTCTTTTCTTTATTAAAGATTTAAAATCCTACAAAAAAATAATATTTTTTTTAGGAAATTCCTACATTTTGAAATATGATTGAAAAATCATTAGGTAGGCTCACCTTTAACTCCTTGCATGCTGCTGGCGGATATTCCCGTCCAGGACAAGATTTCTATTGCTACAAAGATTAGTATAATTTGGGTACATTTAATCAAATTTCCTCCCGGCACACTGAATAGATTTCTTTCTTCATCAATGATTTCTTGGGATAAATTCCGATGAATTTTTCATCAAATCTAGTCATGGCTGCTTAACAGCAGCCATGACTAAATTTGCTGAAAAATATTTTTAAAATACTCAGCGGGTTAAGAGTTAAAACTAAAAATAAAAAAATGTTAGCCTTACTGCATATATGTACATAATGAAATATTTTGTTTCAAATCTAGTGTTATTGTACTTTTAGAAATTCATGTTTCTGCCAGAAGCCAACTCAGTGATCATAAGCAGATCTATATTCAGCAATTAATGGCAAGCAGGAGAACAGAAATTATTTTGTAAAGCTTATAATTTTAAAAGTTTTATCCCTATTTTTTGGTCCAAGTTACCCTATAAATTCCTGAAATAACCCTTTATTTTTTGTGAAATATGACCACAAAATGTCACTTATTTTTAGCCCGACTGTTTACAGTGAGGGCTATTGTCATGACTTTTGTCCGTCTGTCTGTCCGTCTGTTAACATTTAGAGTTTTGGTTAAAGTTTGTGGTTAAAGTTTTTTACTGAAGGTTCAGGTGTTTTTTTTCTTTTTCCTGTTTAGTTATGACTTTCGTCTGTCCATCTGTTAACATTTGGAGTTTTGGTTAAAGTTTTTTAGTCAGCCTTAAAGTTTTTTGTTTTTTTTTTCTTTTAAATTAATATTACTATTGATTGTATCATTCTCATTATGTTTTTTTTTTATGTTTCATGTTATTTTGGGAAATATTTAACCCTTTTCTGTATGACAATTTAACTTAAATCTTCCAGGTTAAAGTTTTTTTGGGAGGAGTGGGGGGTGGGGGGGGGGTGGTAGTGTCTTAAAATTACACCTTTAATTCTTCAAACAGTTTAGTGGAATGTCACTGTTTCTTATTTGGGACACTGTCTACTATCTTCTGAACATTTCTACAGTGATTTTCATTGATATCAGCATGATTTTAATCCCTTTTAAACATGTTTTCAGACTTACTTTCTTTGTATTTGAAATTAGACTTTGCCACATACTTTCTTTTTCTAATTCTTGCATGGTCAATACAACTTAATGATTCCATTTACATCAGTGATTTCCTTTATCGGTTTTAGGAAATATTTAACCCTTTTTTGCCAATCAATTTTACTTAGTATTCCCAGCTTAAAGTTTCGGATTAAAGTTCTGCTTTTCATGGTTCTACCTTTCATTCTTCGAACTCTGTTACAACGTCATTTCTTTTTTTAATTTCGGTCAAGGTCTACTGAAGCTGTACACAGTGGTTTCAAATAAAATTGGCATTAATTTAACCCTTTTCACAACGCTTTTTGAACTTAGTTTCTCTAAATTTCAAATTAGGCTTCTACCACATACTTTGTTACTTTTTATCCCCTCCCACAAGGGGGGGGGGGGGATATAGCACAGAGCTCTCTCCATCTGTCTATCTGTCAGTCCATCCATTTGTCCGAACTTTCTTTATGCCATGACTTGAAAGTTAACAGATTTCAATTCTTTTCAGTACATGTCTCTAGGTCAAGTTTGATGACCACAATTATCCAATGAAAGTTGTTGAAGTTATTGCCCTGCCCAGCCAGGTGTCAGTCTGGCAGATATTTTAGGGAGAAGTGATTTCTCCCTCCAGAGACTTTAGGGAGAAGTCAGGGGCCAGGAGGGAGAAGTCAGTGGGCATGAGGGAGAAATCAGTGAAAAAAACAAAGCGTATATGACTTCATGACAAAATAAATGTACATAGAGGACACAACAATAGATAACCTGATGAATTGTGGAGTAGAAAAATAAATAAAAGTTATACAAAATTTCATGCACACACAAAACTAAGTCAGATGGTATATATCAAAAATGTAGGTTAAAATCCCCAACCCCCCCCCCTCCCACCCCTACAAAAATCTGTGTCTTTCATGGTTTCTGGATGCTGTAACTCTTTTTCTTCCAGTGATGACTATGTTAACCATGCAGTTGATTTTCTATTTGCTTCAAAGCAGTGGATTTGAATTTAGTATTACCTATTGTGAGAGTGTTCTTCTCTGCAATAGAAGGTATATTCTTTTAAAAAAAAATATTTAAAAGTGTTTAAAATAAATTTCAAGTTCACAAAAGAGACTGGGTCATTCATGGTTTCTGAATGCTGTAATGGAATTGAAAAGCGTAGTTAAAAATGTTTTCGATACCCTTCGATAATTAAGCGTTATTAACAATTTGAGTTAATTTATTTCTTACGTAAATGACAAAATATTTCAGTTGTCTCCCTTTCCTTCTGTGCTCGGCAATAATACCAACACACTGCAGAAATAATGATAATTTCTTTCGACCATCCTTCATTGACATGTGCGATTGATGCTATGAAGGCCTGCCATTCTTATCCATCCCAGTATGTGTGATTTCTATCATAACCTTATTACATTTAACCCCCTTCCAAAACAAGTTTTAAAAAAAAAACTTTCAATGCAAATTGCAGTCTGCTTTGCGAATTTCAATGGAAAATATTTTTCAATGAAAAAGAGTGAAACCGTAAGCAGTTTCGACATTTTATGGATGAAATGTATCCTACACATTTTTTTAGCTCACCTGACTGAAAGTCAGGGTGAGCTTTTCTTATCACTCTTCGTCCGTCGTCCGTCCGTTGTCCGTCGTCCTGTGTGAAGGTGGTGTTTGAGCCTCTTTCTCCTAAACCCCTGGCCACATTTTAATTAAATTTCATGTAAGTAGTGGTTATATAGAGGCATTTTGATTTTTATCCAAATTAGTTTTCGGCTTGTATTGAGCAGAGGTATGGGGGAAAAAATGGCCAAATTTTTTGAAAATCTTCTTCTAATGAACCACCAGTAGCAGAGTCTTGATATGTGGTATACAGAGTCCTTTTGAGGCTTAGAATCAAATTTATTCAAGAGAAGTTTGTCGGGCATTATTTGCCTTCGTTATGGGAGGGGCAGAAATTTTGGCCACCCCTAAAATTTCTATTTTCTGAACCGTAAGGTCGATTTGAACCAAATTTGATATGAGATGATAATGGGTCATAAGTAGTTGATTGATGCAAAAAAAATTTTCTCATTGCCCCGTGGGAACCTCGGGAGCTAAAAATAGGAAAAACCTTAAAACTGCCATATCTCCAAAACTACAGGGCACAGAGAATTCTTATTTTGTACAAAGCTTACTTTTATCCAGTAGAATAGAATGGTTAAAAAAAATCCCTAGCGGTTTGATCACAAGGTACTTTTTTCAGGACTTTGAAAAAGTGCTGAGTCAGCACTTTTTAACACTGTAGGCAATGGGAAAAACATTAAAAAATCTTCTTTTCCAGATCCAGCAGGCAGAATCTTTTGATATTTGGTATGCAACATTGTAGGGTGAATCTGATTCAAGTTTGTTCAAATCGGCCCCCTGGGTTCATATTTGGGCTGAGTATAGGAGCCCGATTTCGAACTTAGTGCATTTCAGGCAAATTTCTTCAAAAATCTTCTTCTCCAGATCCAGCAGGCAGAATCTTTTGATATTTGGTATGCAACATTGTGGGGTGGATCGGATTCAAGTTTGTTCAAATCGGCTCCCTAGATTCATATTTGGGCTCACTATAGAAGCTCGAATTCGAACTTAGTGCATTTCAGGCAAATTTCTTCAAAAATCTTCTTCTCCAGATCCAGCAGGCAGAATCTTTTGATATTTGGTATGCAACATTGTGGGGTGGATCTGATTCAAGTTTGTTCAAATTGGCCCCCTGGATTCATATTTGGGCTCACTATAGAAGCCCAAATTCGAACTTAGTGCATTTCAGGGAAATTTCTTAAAAAATCTTCTTCTCCAGATCCAGCAGGCAGAATCTTTTCATATTTGGTATGCAACATTGTGGGGTGGATCTGATTCAAGTTTGTTTAAATCGGCCCCCTGGGTTCATATTTGGGCTCAGTATAGGAGCCCAAATTTGAACTTAGTGCATTTCAGGCAAATTTCTTTAAAAATCTTCTCAAGATCCAGCAGGCAGAATCTTTTGATATTGGGTATGCAGCATGCTTAGGGGGTGAGATTCAAGTTTGTTCAAGAAAATCCCTGGGTTCATATTTGGGCTCACTGTGGTCGCCCGAATTATAACTTAGTTCAGAATGAGGAATTTTCTTTAAAAATCTTCTTCTTCAGATCCAGCAGTCGGAATGTTTTGATATTTGGTATGCAGCAGCCTTAGGGGGTGAGATTAAAGTTTGTTCAAGCCATGTTCCTAGGTCCATATTTGGGCTCACTGTGGGAGCCCGAATGATAACTTAGTTCAAAATGAGGAATTTTCTTTAAAAATCTTCTTCAGATCCAGCAGTCGGAATGTTTTGATATTTGGTATGCAGCGTCCTTAGGGGGGTGAGATTCAAGTTTATTCAAGGCATGTCCCTAGCTCCATATTTGGGCTCACTGTGGAAGCTTGAATTGTAACTTAGTTCGAAATGAGCATTTGTCTTAAAAAATCTTCTTAAGATCCAAGTCCCTGGGTTCCTATTTGGGCGCACTGTGGGAGCCCGAGTGATAGTTCAAAATGAGGAATTTTCTTTAAAAATCTTCTTCTTCAGATCCAGCAGATGAATGCTTTTGATATTTGGTATGTAGCATCCTTAGGGGGTAAGATTCAAGTTTGTTTAAGTCATGTCCCTAATTCCATAAAATTTGTCTCTCATGACTTCATTCCTTTGTAGTGTTGATGAACCATGTCTAACTGAATGTGACCCCAAATACTTCTTTGAACCACTTTGGCCGGTGAGCGATTGAGGCTCCTTGGGGCCTCTTGTCTAAAAAATGCTGAGTCAGCATATTTGTGAAAATGAAAAAAAATGTTTTCTCCAGAACCACGAATCAAAATCTTTCGATATTTGGTATGCAGCATCTATAGAGAGGTGGGGGGTATCAGATACAAATTTGGGGTTATCAGATACAAATTTGTTAAAATGAAGCCCTTGCTTCATATTTGGGTTTAACCCTTTACCCAATGCAGATGATATCAAAATTTATTATTTTAAATATCATTTCTTAAAATTTTTCCAAACATTTCAACAAAACCATATCCTGTGAGCCCTCATTGGAATGAGCTTGTTCCAAAGAGGGGTCACATGATATGGTTTTGTTGAAATTTTTTGAAAAATAGTATTTTTTTCATCTGCCGAATTTGCATATTATGCAGGTGGATGTGTCCGATTCGTTGGATAAAGGGTTAATGCAGGAGCCTGAATTTTTAACTTTGGGCAATATGGGTAATAAGCTTTAAAAATATTCCTCTTCAGATCCACCAGTGAGAATCATCAATTCGAATCATCTGATATTCGGTATACAAGATCTCTGGTGGGGATAAGATTCAAGTTTGTTCAAATTGGATCCCTGGGTTAATATTTGGGCTCCCTATGGTAGCCCAAATTTTAACTTACTAAAATATGAGGAAATTTTATTAAAAATATTCTTCTTCATATCCATCGGTAAGAATGCTTTCTTATTTGGTAAACAACATCTCTAGTGGGATCAGAAAATAATATTAAAAGCCACTTGATTTTTCAGTTATAATGTTAATGATTTAGTTTACCATCATGTTGATTTCCCAATAATTATTACACTTACCTGATAATATTTTTATACTGTACCAATGACCCAGACTTAGCTGGTGCTAACTCTAACAAAACCAGGGCCAAACACAAATTTTGCCCCCCAATCCCCAAAATTTGCATCCAAAACAAAAAGAAATCATGTCCTAAAGGACCTCCATACTACGCCTCTACTGCGCATGCGCAGTGACGCAAACGTCCCGAAATTGGCGCCAATTATCATTCTCTGTTTGGCCCTTCATCAGTCAACATCTCACTGATCTTTGTGCTTGTAAATCTCAGTTTAAAGGATGCCAGACACGTAATTTTTGGAGAAAATGTGATTCTAAGGAGGATAGAAGGAGGAGAGGAAAAAGAAGTGACAAAAAATAATCAGGGCTGTACTTAAAATTTTTTGATGAAATTATGTTAAGTTGCCTATTTTCGAGGCATGGGCCTCTTGTTGTCATTCTTGCTAAATGTTGCACTGCTTATTCAGTGTTTCCTCTCCCCTAGCCTTCTAAAGTCCCCCCTTGCAATTCTCCCATGCTTTTGGCATATTTTTGAGAAAGTTCATTTCTAAAATTTCCTGGGAGAGTTGCTTGGTTACAGAATGTTTTCTGTTATTTTCCCCATAGTTACGTTTTCACCCATGGGTGTATAACGTTGTGTTCTGCATCTTCCATCTGATGTTCTGCAGAGTCTCCCCTGGGAGTCTCTGGTTTGCATCAGATAGAGTGTAATTTGATGACTGATTCCGGGCCAGTTTTTTCAGTGCCTGGAGTCATGTTTTCTGGTGTTTTACACTGTTTGTTTACATTGGCAACAGCCTTTTTTGAGGGGGGGCTGTTTGCCTTTGCTGTAGTTTATCTCACTATAAGATACATTTATATTATCCGTAAGTGTCTCATTAATTATTTAATATAAATTTAAAATTTTTGACCACACTTTGCCATCGGATCCATTGGGGCTCAACATTACTTTTCAGCAACTTGGGCTTCGCTGAAAAAATATTTTTTCAAAATTATTTTGATTTGCAATTGTTTTTTCATTTATTAATGGATCATGTTATTATGTATCTTTGTGTCAGGGGTTTTTGCGAGTAACTAGGACTTGTTGTTGTCCTTTCACAATGAAGGGACATTGTTCAAATTGTAATAGGAAGAAATCTTCCTCTGACTTTCATGATCATTGTATTAATTGTAGTCAGTGTTCTCGCATTAATCCCTGTCCTACATGTGAATATTGGGATGAGAAACATTGGAAACATGTGTCACGATATGTTGTTTCTGGAGAAAGGGCTATGCCGGCTCTTTCTCCGCAAGGTCACTCTACTCTCTCAGTTTCTATTTCAGAGGAACCAGAACAGGGTGATGTTTCCATGTTATCTTCTACTAGTGTGCGTCCGTCGTCACAAATGAATTCAGAGCTAGCGGCAAAAGTGCTCATGGAGATTAGACAAATGTCGTCCGCTAGCTCGCCCGGTGTAGCGTCCATTCACCGAATGGTTCGGCAGCCGGGTTCGTCCGATGCGGTCCAGGAGGAAATTTTGGGTGATGCGAGCACTATAAACATAATAAATGCACACCCAGTGACGGCGGATAGTAAGCGAGAACGGAGGAAGCCTTTGAGTCCGGTTCCTAGCTCGTCCAGGTCTAGCCGGGCCACGCGCGAGAGAGGCCCCTCTCTCGTACAACAACATCTGGGACCAGATGTTGTGGTACAGAATGTGTCTTTAGCGGAGCATACGTCCGTCGCTCGGGACAATCCGTTGTATAAGCAGTCTGCGGAGACTGTTAAGGCTTCCTCTTCTCGTCAGCGCACACGACCGCACCTTGGCTGCGTGACCGCCGATATATTACCAGCTTCGCCGATCAAGGATTCTTCGGCGACCAGGTCACACCATCCGGCAGCCAGGGATTCGAGACCGATGGACTCCGGACGTTCGCATAGGAAAAGTATGCGGGAGCCATCTGATGCGGAGCTGCCCTCGGCGAAGCAGCGAAAGACTGCGCCTCCGCAGGTCTCGACGCCGGACATTCTTGTGCAGATAGCACAGCTTATCGCAGCATCCCAGCAGCCGACAGAAACGGTGTCGGATCGAGAATTATCCGACGGCGCTGGGTCGGTACGCTCCGCCGAAGCATCGGGGGCGGACGACCGGGAACATCATGAGGTCCGACCGGATGGTGAAAGGGATACGGATGACTTGGAGCTATCCCTTTCGGAACAACATAAAGCTGCCGTGGACTTCATCCGGCACTTTCTCCCTCAAGTTGTTCCGTCGGGCCAGACTGCTGCGGTTCCGGACAAGAGGATTATAGCGTCATTGGACTCTGAATTTTTTGAGCGGTTCAGGGACATTTGAATTATTGAACGACGCTATATTTAAACTTGCTTCCAAGACGGGGAAAGCAGGTTTCTTGTCCGCTAATACTCTCAACCTGCCTTTCATTAATGCAAGGAATAAATTCGATACGGCAGGACAGGGTATCCCGAGAGTTCCTCTGCGTATGGACGACGAGGCGGAAGACTTAGAGCTATCATTACCGTCGTCGGCTTCTATTCCAACCGCGGTGTTGGAAACAGCTATTGCGTCTAACAGAGCCAATTTAGATGCCTTATCTTACGCAGATCACCTTACTAAGGCGTTATCACTGCGCCTTCAAGGGAAAGAGTTTCAGGATATACAATCCTCTTTAAGACTTCTTTCAAGGGCAGTAGCTTATTCCACGTGTAACTCCGCCCTTTCAGTGGCAAATCTGGAGTTGGTTAGACGTGACGCAGTCCTAGCTACATCCACACTAGTGGATACTAAGGTGAAGAACTCTCTTAGAGTCGCTTCGGTCTCAGGAAAACTTCTCTTTGACGGCAAGCTTTCTGCTATTTATGATAAAATTACAAAGAAAGCTTCGGATTCTCTGTTGTTCAAATCTGCTTCTAAGAAGTCGGATACAGCAGACAAGAATAAGACAGGCACTTCTGGGTCTAATGCGCCCAAGAGAGGTTCCTATAGAGGTTCCGGTGCGTCCTCTTGGTCTTATTCGAGAGACCGTCAGGGTAGCGACTCTCGTTCGGGACGTCCTTCAGGCCGGGACAATCGGTCGGACGCCCCGAGGTCGACGGGGCGAGGTGCGGGTCGTGGAGGACGTGGTTTCTCCTACCGCAGGCCTCGCAGATCCAGGAGGTGATGGCTTAAACCTCTATCGCGTACCGGTTGGCGGAAGGTTGTCGAGCTTTTCACAAGAATGGGCGTCGATTACGGACGACCCTTGGGTGAGAGGAGTGACTTCGGAAGGTCTAAAGATATCCTTCAAACGAAAGCCTCCATTAACTCGAAGTCCAAAGTGGACTCATCTTCCGTCAAATCCGCAGAAAAGAGACGCTCTGTTATCAGAGGTGCAGTCTCTTTTAATGAAGAATGCGGTAGAGGTCGTAGAAAACCAGGAATCTCCGGGATTCTACAGCCATCTGTTTCTGGTTCCGAAACCAGACGGCTCGTTCCGTCCAGTCATAGATTTGAGCTGGATAAACAAGCTGATCGTCGCTCCGAAGTTTTATATGGAGACGATTCGGTCGGTCAGAGCGAGTATTCGGGTGAACGATTATGCAACAAGCATAGATCTCAAAGATGCGTACTTTCACGTCATGGTACATCCGACATTCAGAAAGTACCTACGCTTCGCAGTCCTAGGAGTGGTGTATCAATTCCGGGTGATGTGCTTCGGATTGAATCTAGCACCCTGGGCTTTCACTCGGGTAATGAACTCGGTAATGATCTATTTCCGAGCTCATTCGTCTGCGGTAACGTCGGCCTACCTGGACGACATTCTTCAGAGGTACGGCAACGAGTTAACGCTTCAGAACGATGTTCAGAATCTTCTTCTATTGCTCCGACGTCTCGGTTTTATAGTAAATGAGGAAAAGTCGGATCTGGTGCCGTCCAAGTCATTCACTCATCTGGGAATGAGCTTTGAGACGCACAACAATCTCGTTCGTCTGCCGTTAACCAGAGCGAAATTAGTCAGTTGTTACGCTTGCTATTGTCTGCACGCAGACAAAGTCACGGCGAGAGAATTTATGAGACTGATAGGTCTGTGCGGAGCCGCCGCGGATCTCATTCTGATGGGGCGTTGTTCAATCTAACGGAAAGAATCCTTCTGTTTGCGTTAGAACATCACGTTCTTTTTTCGGTCCGTCACATACCGGGTCGTCTGAATGTGCTAGCAGACTCCCTTTCACAAAAGGGTCGCTTGTTGCCGTCGGAGTGGACTCTCAACAAACAAGTATTCAATCAGATTTGCTACCAATGGGAACGGCCAATGATAGGCTTATTTGCGACACATCTCAACAATCAGTTGCAGACGTATGTGTCTCCGTGTCCGGATCCAGGAGCATTTGCAGTATACGCTCTGTCGATTCCTTGAATGATAGGATATGCGTATCCTCCAGCGCCGTTAATTCAACAAGTATTGCTAAAGATAAAACAATCTCAATACAAGATTCTGTTGGTAGCATCTCTGTCGCCACAGAGACCGTGGATAAATCTACTCAGGTGTCTGTTGTGGGACCTACCGCGAAAGCTTCCTCCACGGGAGGATCTTCTTTCGCAGGGGAAATCGCGCCAACTCCATCACAACCCGCAAGGTCTCAACCTTCACGTTTTTCCGTTGTGCGGTCCTTCTTGCATGGCAAACACTTTACAGGACGAGCAGTGGACGCGATTTCTAACTGTAGGAGGACCTCCTCTTCGCTAAACTATGCGGCTAAGTGGAAGGTTTTTCGTCGTTGGTGTAGGGATCATTCTGTAGATATATTCGATCCCTCTATACCAGACATTGCAAACTTTCTAGTATACTTGTTTGACGAAATCAAACTGCAGCCTGTTACTATAAAGGGTTATAGATCTATGTTATCTGATACCTATGCACATCATGATAGTTTACAAATTGGATCTAATGTCTCTTTATCTAAGTTGGTTAGAAACTTTTCGATAAATAGACCCAGAACTCTTAGATTAATTCCTAAGTGGAATTTAGCTTGGGTTCTTCTTAAATTGAAGGAAAAGCCATTTGAACCTCTTGGGACAGTAGATTTCAAATTCTTATCTTATAAGACAGCTTTTCTCTTAGCTTTCTCTTCTGCTAGAAGAGTCAGTGAGCTTCATGCACTGTCGGTGGATGATTCTCACTATCGTAGTGTTGGGAACACTATCACCTTCACTACTAATGTGGGTTTTTTAGCTAAGAATCAGGCTCCTAATAAATATCCGGAACCTATTGTTATTAAGGCTCTTCCGTCTTCAGACGGGCGTAGGCCTTTACTCTGTCCTGTTAGAGCATTACGTATCTATAATCAAGAGATCTCAGTTTATCAGAAAGGGACGAAAACGTTTCTTTCTGTCTTTGATGCCTAATAGAAAGGACATTTCGGTCCATTCTATTGCTAGATGGATTCAATTAACTATCCGTACTGCTTATGAAAATTTATCTTCTTCTCAGCAGTCTGTGCTTAAGATTTCTGCTCATGAAGTAAGAGCTCTTTCTACTTCCTGGGCGTATGCTAATAGTGTTGCTATTACAGATTTAATGAAGGCTGCTTATTGGTCTCAGCCATCCACATTTACGAATTTTTATCTCAGAAATATTGAGTCCATTTCTGGAGACCTGCATTGTTTAGGTCTGTTATCTGTTGCTCAGAATGTCGTCCACTAAACAGTTGCAACTATAGTTATGCAGGCTTTCTGTTCCGGCAGTGACTCCATCCGGCTGCCCTCTTCGCTCTGGGCTATTTGACCCAGGGCAAGGGGAAGGGGGGGGGGGGGCGGGTGTTCCCTTAGGTCACCTGCTTTATAGTGAAAAGCAAGGGAATGCCTCCTCCAAGTCAGTATTTCTGAGTCGCTTCCGGGATGGTTTTAAAGTGTAATATTAATGTTTAAATTCATTCATGTCTTATTTTTAAAGTGTAGCTCGGTGTGAAGCATTTGTATATGTCAAGTGTCAAACGGGCTTTAATATACAATACTCGGACACTTTTAAATGACTATAAAGAGTCTCAATTCTCTGGACTACTTTATTTATTGGCTTACTTTAAAAATAATTAGTATAAGGGATATACTGGATGTTAATAGAGAACATGAATGTTATTGTGCTCAATTATTAAGGGTAGTGTATCTTTCTAATTTAATATTAAATAAGAAAGATACATGTAAAGCCTAATACTCCTTTTCTCCTTAAGGGGTTACCTCTTTACTATATAGTTGAGCTTATTAGATATTTTTATACTGTACCAATGACCCAGACTTAGCTGGTGCTAACTCCACAAAAACCAGGGCCAAACACAAATTTTGCCCCCCAATCCCCAAAATTTGCATCCAAAACAAAAAGAAATCATGTCCTAAAGGACCTCCATAGTACGACTCTACTGCGCATGCGCAGTGACGCAGTCGTCCCGAAATTGGCGCCAAATATCATTCTTTCTCTGTTTGGCCCTTCATCAGTCAACATCTCACTGATCTTTGTGCTTGTAAATCTCAGTTTAAAGGATGCCAGACACGTAATTCTTGGAGAAAATGTGATTCTAAGGAGGATAGAAGGAGGAGAGGAAAAAAGAAGTGGCAAAAAATAATCAGGGCTGTACTTAAAATTTTTTGTTGAAATTATGTTAAGTTGCCTATTTTCGAGGCAAACGCCTCTTGTTGTCATTCTTGCTAATTGTTGCACTGCTTATTCAGTGTTTCCTCTCCCCTAACCTTCTAAAGTCCCCCCTTGCAATTCTCCCATGCTTTTGGCATATTTTTGAGAAGTTTCATTTCTAAAAATTCCCTGGGAGAGTTGCTTGGTTACAGAATGTTTTCTGTTATTTTCCCCATAGTTACGTTTTCACCCATGGGTGTATAACGTTTGTGTTCTGCATCTTCCATCTGATGTTCTGCAGATTCTCCCCTGGGAGTCTCTGTTTTGCATCAGATAGAGTGTAATTGATGACTGATTCCGGGCCAGTTTTTTCAGTGCCTGGAGTCATGTTTTCTTCTGTGTTTACACTGTTTGTTTTCATTGGCAACAGCCTTTTTTGAGGGGGGCTGTTTGCCTTTGAGGTAGTTTATCTCATTATAAGATACATTTATATTATCCGAAAGTGTCTCATTAATTATTTTATATAATTTTAAAATTTTTGACCACACTTTGCCATCGGATCCATCGGGGCTCAACGTTACTTTTCAGCAACTTGGGCTTCTCTGAAAAAATATTTTTTCAAAATTATTTTGTTTTGCAATTGTTTTTTCATTTATTAATGGATCATGTTATTATGTATCTTTGTGTCAGGGGTTTTTGCGAGTAACTAGGACTTATTGTTGTTCTTTCACAATGAAGGGAACTTGTTCAAATTGTAATAGGAAGAAATCTTCCTCTGACTTTCATGATTATTGCATTAATTGTAGTCAGTGTTCTCGCATTAATCCCTGTCCTGTATGTGAACATTGGGATGAGAAACATTGGAAACGTGTGTCACGATATGTTGTTTCTGGAGAAAGAGCGATGCCGGCTCTTTCTCCACAAGGTCACTCTACTCTCTCAGTTTCTATTTCAGAGGAACCAGAACAGGGTGATGTTTCCATGTTATCTTCTTCAAGTGTGCGTCCGTCGTCACAATTAAATACAGAGCTAGCGGCAAAAGTGCTCATGGAGATTAGACAAATGTCGTCCGCTAGCTCGCCCGGTGTAGCGTCCATTCACCGAATGGTTCGGCAGCCGGGTTCGTCCGATGCGGTCCAAGAGGAAATTTTGGGTGATGCGAGCACTATAAAAATAATTGATGCACACCCAGTGACGGCGGATAGTGAACGAGAACGGAGGAAGCCTTTTAGTCCGGTTCCTAGCTCGTCCAGGTCCAGCCGGGCCGCGAGCGAGAGAGGCCCCTCTCTCGTACAACAACATCTGGGACCAGATGTTGTGGTACAAAATGTGTCTTTAGCGGAGCATACGTCCGTCGCTCGGGACGCTCCGTTGTATAAGCAGTCCGCAGAGACTGTTAAGGCTTCCTCTTCTCGCCGGCGCACACGACCGCACCTTGGCTGCGTGACCTCCGATATTTTGCCAGCTTCGCCGATGAAGGATTCTTCGGCGACCAGGTCACACCATCCTACAGCCAGGGATTCGAGACCGATGGACTCCGGACGTTCGCATAGGAAAAGTATGCGGGAGCCATCTGATGCGGAGCTGCCCTCGGCAAAGCAGCGAAAGACCGCTCCTCCGCAGGTCTCGACGTCGGACATTCTAGTGCAGATAGCACAGCTTATCGCAGCATCCCAGCAGCCGACAGAGACGGTGTCGGATCGAGAATTATCCGACGGCGCTGGGTCGGTACGCTCCTCCGAAGCATCGGGGGCGGACGACCGGGAACATCGGGAGGTCCGACCGGATGGTGAAAGGGATACGGATGAATTGGAGCTATCCCTTTCGGAACAACACAAAGCTGCCGTGGACTTCATCCGGCACTTTCTTCCTCAAGTTGTTCCGTCGGGCCAGACTGCTGCGCTTCCGGACAGGAGAATTATAGCGTCATTGGACTCTGATTTTTTCGAGCGGTTCAGGGACATCGCTCCCGAGTTTCCGTCGCAGTCCAATAATGTTGCAAGAACATTTGAATTATTGAACGACGCTATTTTTAAACTTGCTTCCAGGACGGGGAAAGCAGGCTTCTTGTCCGCAAATACTCTCAACCTGCCTTTCATTAATGCAAGGAATAAATTCGACACGGCAGGTCAGGGTATACCGAGAGTTCCTCTGCGTATGGACGACGAGGCGGAAGACTTAGAGCTATCATTACCGTCGTCAGCTTCTATTCCAACCGCAGTGTTGGAAACAGCTATTGCGTCTAACAGAGCCAATTTAGATGCCTTATCTTACACAGATCACCTTACGAAGGCGTTATCACTGCGTCTTCAAGGGGAAGAGTTTCAGGATATACAATCCTCCTTAAGACTTCTTTCAAGGGCAGTAGCTTATTCCACGTGTAACTCCGCCCTTTCAGTGGCAAATCTGGAGTTGGTTAGACGTGACGCAGCCCTGTCTACATCCACACTAGTGGATTCTAAGGTGAAGAACTCTCTTAGAGTCGCTTCGGTCTCAGGAGATCTTCTCTTTGACGGCAAGCTTTCCGCTATTTATGATAATATTAAAAAGAAAGCTAGTGATTCTCTGTTGTTTAGATCCGCTCCTAAAAGGTCGGATACAGCAGACACGAATAAGGCGGGCACTTCTGGGTCTTATCCGCCCAAGAGAGGTTCCTATAGAGGTTCCGGTGCGTCCTCTAGCTCTTATTCGAGAGACCGTCAGGATAGCGACTCTCGTTCGGGACGTCCTTCAGGCCGGGACAATCGGTCGGACGCCCCGAGGTCGACGAGGCGAGGTGCGGGTCGTGGAAGACGTGGTTTCTCCTACCGCAGGCCTCGCAGATCCAGGAGGTGATGGCTCAAACCTCTATCGCGTTCCGGTTGGCGGAAGGTTGTCGAGTTTTTCTCAAGAGTGGGCGTCGATTACGGACGACCCGTGGGTGAGAGGAGTGACTTCGGAAGGTCTAAAGATATCCTTCAAACGAAAGCCTCCATTAACTCGAAGTCCAAAGTGGACTCATCTTCCGTCAAACCCTCAGAAAAGAGACGCTCTGCTATCAGAGGTGCGGTCTCTTTTAATGAAGAACGCGGTAGAGGTCGTAGAAAACCAGGAATCGCTGGGATTCTACAGCCATCTGTTTCTGGTTCCGAAACCAGATGGCTCGTTCCGTCCAGTCATAGATTTGAGCTGGATAAACAAGCTGATCGTCGCTCCGAAGTTTTATATGGAGACGATTCGATCGGTCAGAGCGAGTATTCGGGTGAACGATTATGCAACGAGCATAGATCTCAAAGATGCGTACTTTCACGTCATGGTACTTCCGACATTCCGAAAGTATCTACGCTTCGCAGTCCTAGGAGTGGTGTATCAGTTCCGGGCCATGTGCTTCGGATTGAATCTAGCACCCTGGGCTTTCACTCGGGTAATGAACTCGGTAATGATCTACTTCCGAGCTCATTCGTCTGCGGTAACGTCGGCCTACCTGGACGACATTCTTCAGAGGTACGGCAACGAGTTAACGCTTCAGAACGATGTTCAGAATCTTCTTCTATTGCTCCGACGTCTCGGTTTCATAGTAAACGAGGAGAAGTCGGATCTGGTGCCGTCCAAGTCATTCACTCATCTGGGAATGAGCTTCGAGACGCACAACAATCTCGTTCGTCTGCCGTTAACCAGAGCGAAATTAGTCAGTTGTTACGCTCGCTATTGTCTAAATACAGACAAAGTCACAGCGAGAGAATTTATGAGACTGATAGGTCTGTGCGGAGCCGCCGCGGATTTCATTTCGATGGGACGGCTACGCACACGGCCTCTTCAAATTTTCCTGACTCAGAATTGGAGTGTGAAAATTCATTCGCTCGATGTAGACGTTCTCTTGTCAGATCAAGTGAAACAAGAGATTCAGACTTGGGCAAACATTCAGTGGTTAACTCAAGGAGTTCCGCTGCAGTTGCCGGATCCGAGTTTTACCATTATGACGGATGCCAGTCAAACAGGTTGGGGTGCATCATTAATCCCAACGGATTCGAGATGCCAGGGTCTTTGGGATCCGCAATTCCTGTGCAAGCACATAAACATCAAGGAAATTATGTCAATTTGGCTTGCGTTACGTCACTGGATGGACATTATTCACGATGCTCATGTCCAAATCCTATCCGACAATACGACAGTAGTGGCGTATATACGGAATCAGGGAGGCACTCATTCAGTTCCGTTGTTCAATCTAACGGAAAGAATCCTTCTGTTTGCGTTGGAACATCACGTTCTTTCGGTCCGTCACATACCGGGTCGTCTGAATGTGCTAGCAGACTCCCTTTCACGAAAGGGTCGCTTGTTGCCGTCGGAGTGGACTCTCAACAAACAAGTATTCAATCAGATTTGCTACCAATGGGAACGGCCAATGATAGACTTATTTGCGACACATCTCAACAATCAGTTGCAGACGTATGTGTCCCCGTGTCCGGATCCAAGAGCATTTGCAGTAGACGCTCTATCGATCCCTTGGGACGGAATGATAGGATATGCATATCCTCCAGCGCCGTTAATTCAACAAGTATTGCTAAAGATAAAACAATCTCAATGCAAGATTCTGTTGGTAGCATCTCTGTCGCCACAGAGACCGTGGATAAATCTACTCAGGTGTCTGTTGTGGGACCTACCGCGAAAGCTCCCTCCACGAGAGGATCTTCTTTGGCAGGGGAAATCGCGCCAACTACATCACAACCCGCAAGGTCTCAACCTTCACGTTTTTCCGTTGTGCGGTCCTTCTTGCATGGCAAGCACTTTACAGGACGAGCAGTGGACGCGATTTCTAACTGTAGGAGGACCTCCTCTTCGCTAAACTATGCGGCTAAGTGGAAGGTTTTCCATCGTTGGTGTAGGGATCATTCTGTTGATATATTTGATCCCTCTATACCAGACATTGCTAACTTTCTAGTATACTTGTTTGACGAAATCAAACTGCAACCTGTTACTATAAAGGGTTATAGATCTATGTTATCTGATACCTATGCACATCATGATAGTTTACAAATTGGATCTAATGTCTCTTTATCGAAATTGGTTAGAAACTTTTCGATAAATAGACCCAGAACTCTTAGATTAATTCCTAAGTGGAATTTAGCTTGGGTTCTCCTTAAATTGAAGGAAAAGCCATTTGAACCTCTTGGGACAGTAGATTTCAAATTCTTATCTTATAAGACAGCTATTCTCTTAGCTTTCTCTTCTGCCAGAAGAGTCAGTGAGCTTCATGCACTATCGGTGGATGATTCTCATTATCGTAGTGTTGGGAACACTATCACCTTCACTACTAATGTCGTTTTTTTAGCTAAGAATCAGGCTCCTAATAAATATCCGGAACCTATTGTTATTAAGGCTCTTCCGTCTTCAGACGGGCGTAGGCCTTTACTCTGTCCTGTTAGAACACTACGTATCTATAAACAGAGATCTCAGTTCATCAGAAAGGGACGGAAACGTTTCTTTCTGTCTTTGATGCCTAATAGAAAGGACATTTCAGTCCATTCTATTGCTAGATGGATTCAGTTAACTATCCGTACTGCGTATGAAGATTTATCTTCTTCTCAGCAGTCTGTGCTTAAGATTTCTGCTCATGAAGTAAGAGCTCTTTCTACTTCCTGGGCTTATGCTAATAGTGTTGCTATTACAGATTTAATGAAGGCTGCTTATTGGTCTCAGCCATCCACATTTACTAATTTTTATCTCAGAAATATTGAGTCCATTTCTGGAGACCTGCATTGTTTAGGTCCGTTATCTGTTGCTCAGAATGTCGTCCACTAAACAGTTGCAACTATAGTTATGCAGGCTTTCTGTTCCGGCAGTGACTCCGTCCGGCTGCCCTCTTCGCTCTGGGCTATTTGACCCAGGGCAAGGGGAAGGGGGGTGGGGGCGGGTGTTCCCTTAGGTCACCTGCTTTATAGTGAAAAGCAAGGGAATGCCTCCTCCAAGACAGTATTTCTGAGTCGCTTCCGGGATGGTTTTAAAGTGTAATATTAATGTTTAATTTCATTCATGTCTTATTTTTAAAGTGTAGCTCGGTGTGAAGCATTTGTATATGTCAAGTGTCAAACGGGCTTTAATATACAATACTCGGACACTTTTAAATGATTATAAAGAGTCTCAATTCTCTGGACTACTTTATTTATTGGCTTGCTTTAAAAATAATTAGTATAAAGGTTATACTGGATGTTAATAGAGAACATGAATGTTATTGTGCTCAATTATTAAGGGTAGTGTATCTTTCTAATTTAAATATTAAATAAGAAAGATACATGTAAAGCCTAATACTCCTTTTCTCCTTAAGGGGTTATCTCTTTATTTTATAATTGAGCTTATTGGATTTTCCTCTATGTCCTAGGCCCTCCAGCCTGTTTACTATTCAGCTAAGTCTGGGTCATTGGTACAGTATAAAAATGTTAAAAAATTTATAGTAATTTATATATTTTTTATACTTACCAATGACCCAGACGGGGATGGCCCTCCCTGAGTTGGGAACTCTTGCCTCCCCGCTGAGTACATAGCGCTGACCAGGCACTGCCAGTAAGAATGATATTTGGCGCCAATTTCGGGACGACTGCGTCACTGCGCATGCGCAGTAGAGTCGTACTATGGAGGTCCTTTAGGACATGATTTCTTTTTGTTTTGGATGCAAATTTTGGGGATTGGGGGGCAAAATTTGTGTTTGGCCCTGGTTTTTGTGGAGTTAGCACCAGCTAAGTCTGGGTCATTGGTAAGTATAAAAAATATATAAATTACTATAAATTTTTTAACTTTCCTCTATGTCCTAGGCCCTCCAGCCTGTTTACTATTCAGCTAAGTCTGGGTCATTGGTACAGTATAAAAATGTTAAAAAATTTATAGTAATTTATATATTTTTTATACTTACCAATGACCCAGACGGGGATGGCCCTCCCTGGAGTTGGGAACTCTTGCCTCCCCGCTGAGTACATAGCGCTGACCAGGCACTGCCAGTAAGAATGATAATTGGCGCCAATTTCGGGACGTCTGCGTCACTGCGCATGCGCAGTAGAGGCGTAGTGTGGAGGTCCTTTAGGACATGATTTCTTTTTGTTTTGGATGCAAATTTTGGGGATTGGGGGGCAAAATTTGTGTTTGGCCCTGGTTTTGTTAGAGTTAGCACCAGCTAAGTCTGGGTCATTGGTAAGTATAAAAAATATATAAATTACTATAAATTTTTTAACTTTCCAGTAATTATTGTATTCTTTTAACAGTTAGGCCATGGTTAATTAATTTTCGGTTTTGTGTTATTCGCCTCATTTTGTTCTTTGCCCAAAATAATAACACATTTTCTTTATTATTGGCTTCACAAATGGGTCAGCTCCTTTATAGGGCCAGGAGAATACACTGTTTCATGTTTTTTCCTCATCCATTGAAATGCCAGGTTATTGCCTTATTTTTGCCAGATTGCAATAGCAATCTGCCGTTAATGATACAATAGTCTGGTGTTATTAGGGATAAAATGTTGGCTGATGGTACATTTTGTCTTAGGCTGTTCTGTATACAACCCCAGCCATTGAAAGTTCTGCTATCTGAGACAATCTACACATGTAAGGAAGCATGGTGCAAGTGTAACGTGATAAAATAAGCATCATGTGGAAAGAGATATATTCCGCCATTTCTCCATGAGGATATAATTAATAATTTTTACCTGCGTCGCCAGCGGCAGAGCAGATCTAGTAACCTCTCGACTCCATCCATCAGTCCGTCCGAAACACTTTTTCCGTCAAAGTTTTCTTGGCTTCTATGAAAGGGAATGATTTTATATTTGGTCTGCTGCTTCATAATGATGAGTTGTATTGTGTAAGCAATTTTCAAATCTGCCGTGCAGCCACTTCCTGTTTGCCGTTACTTTGAAATTTTACTGTACCCACTGAACATTGAAATTTTCCATCAAGGTTTTCTCGGCTTCTATGCAAGGGTTTGGTTTTATATTTGGTCTGCTGCTTCATAATGATGAGTTGTATCATGTAAGCAATTTTCAAATCTGTCGTGCAGCCACTTCCTGTTTGCCGATACTTTGAAATTTTACTGTACCCACTGAACATTAAAATTTTCCGTCAAGGTTTTCTCGTCTTCTATGCAAGGGATTGGTTTTATATTTGGTCCGCTGCTTCATAATGATGAGTTGTATCGTGTATGCAATTTTCAGGTCTGCCGTGCAGCCACTTCCTGTTTGCCGATACTTTGAAATTTTACAGTACCCACTGAACATTGAAATTTTCTGTCAAGGTTTTCTCGGCTTCTATGCGAGGGATTGATTTTATGTTGGGTCTGCTGCTTCATAATGATGAGTTGTATCGTGTAAGCAATTTTTAGATCTGCCGTGCAGCCACTTCCTGTTTGCCGATACTTTGAAATTTTACTGTACCCACTGAACATTGAAATTTTTCGTCAAACTTTTCTCGGCTTCTATGCAAGGGATTGATTTTATATTTCATCTGGAGCCTGATAATGATCAGTTGTATCGTGTATGCAATTTTCAGATCTGCTGTGCAGCCACTTCCTGTTTGCCGATTCAATTGCATGCAGCGACGCAGGTCCAGACCCGGTATTGGTCTTGTTTTTGTATGACAGAAAAAATCTGGTAACTTACTGGGTAAAACACTTGCCAGGAGTGTTGATATACTCCAGTATTCCTGATCTATTCCATTTTAATCGAAATAGAGTTGATATTTCACTTCTCTGCCATTGTTGTCGAAAATAGTGCAGGTAGGTTCATATAATGATTCCAAATACCTGTTTTTGATAAAAATAGAAATGATATTTCCAACTTGCTGCTTCCTTTAATTTCGCTGTCCCAAAGTTTAGGAACTGTTCAAATATTACAATTAACTACAACATGAACAAATAAGTTAATACACATTGCTTCTTATATATATATGTTGAAATTAAATTTATTTTGTTGCATATGAATCTGCTTTTTTTCTTCGAAAATATGTATTAAAGCAAGGAATTTGCAGTCAATTTTTTCTTGTCATAATAATAAAACAATAATTATCAACCCTTGAAAAGTAATACAGTGGAACCCTGTTAATTGAATAGCCACTTTGCCAATGAAAATTATTCATTTAATAGGAGTGTTCAATTAACAGGGATCGTATTCTAGATATAAACTTAGCATTTATTCTATTATATCTCATTTGACAGGGCTCGATGAGCTCTGTCAAACATGATAGAAGAGATTAAATGTCTATTGGATGTACTGAGACCAAATAGGTCTATAAACAAAAGAAAACTGGGGAGAGTCGGGGTAATTTCTCAACAGGTTACAAGATTTTTATTCAGTTAACAGGAGTTTACTCTATAAGCTATATTCAATCAACAGGTCAAATTTGTACTGGAGGTATGGTAAATGTTTGTTCTGTTGGGAAATTATATTCAGTAACAGGGTTGTTCAGTTAACTGGTAGAGTGCTGAATTATTTTTGGTTATCAAAATTTGTTCACATATGTTTGCCTTGTTACAATTTATGGGAGAGGTCCAATAGGCACTCTCCCATAAATTGTAACAAGGCAAATCCTATCAGACAAAATAATTTCACTTCAAAGGTGGTATGAACAACATCCACAAAATATGAAGCCTTTAAGTGCTGGTACTGACACTTCAGAGTAAAGCCCAAATATGGGCTTCCAGCACTCTACCAGTTAAGAGATATCCAATTAAGTGAGCTCCACTGTATTCACCCCAGCCTACAGTCACGGTGAATATTACTTCTCTTGGGTTGATAATTCCTTGTATCAACCTCAGAGAAAGTCAATAATTGTATAATAATAACTTCATTCTGCATTTAATCTGGAATAACACAGAACTGAAAATTAACTAACCATCGATTTATTATGTTAATTTTATAGGAATGGCTCAAAATCTTTGTCTGATATTTGCCTTCGAATATCAGAACCTGTAGTAAAGCACATAGATGGCACACTTCCAAAATATTCTTGCCTTATGGTGTCTCCAACTTATTTGTGGCAACAAGACAGAAAAAGGTAAGGTCATTGTAAAATAACTTACTATTTAGTAGAGTTGGCCAGTAGACTGTATATTTATCCTGGGATCAGAATATGTCTTTCTTCATACTACAGCTGCTTGGGATTGAAGTGGATTAACTCACTGCACATTGATAGCAAAATAACATACAGTTAAATCTAGAAGTCCTGTCACGAAATGTGCACTTACCAAGGCTTAACTGTGCATAGGAATTGCGTGCAATTGCCATATCGAATGTCATCCAAAGCACGGCAGGTTCTCTTGGTTACTCATAGCAAACACAGGCAATGTTTCTGCCAATGGTCCTCCGGGTTAACCAGAGGTCCATTGGCTGAAACATTGCTTGTGCACAGGCCAGATATATATGTACAGAATTTGATAGCCTTACTATGGCCATAACGCGTAGATTAACGCGCAGATCAATGTGCTATTTGTGCACATTTCATGAGAGGACTTCTAGTTTTAACTGTAGTCTCAAACCTGCATATTTTTCTCATGATGCAACTAGGAATTTAACCAACTCAGTCTTGTTTTCATCTAGCTCACTGAGCTCTATCAAACAAGATGAATTGGTAAAATTCCCAGCTGCATTATGGGAATATTAAGCTGCTTGAAGTTTCAGTCTGATGTCAGAGTGGTTAAGTATTCAAGTTAGGGCTTGAAGACTCCTAGTTAATAGTTGTTTGTACATGCTAAAAGACCTCTGATATTTGTTCATAGGGCTGCACGGTATTCCGATAAATCGATATATACCGGTATTCAAACCAATATCGATTGTATGCCGGTGTAATTAAAAAAATATCGGTTTATCGTCATTATTAGCTCACCTGACTGAAAGTCAGGGTGAGCGTTTCTGATCACTTTTCGTCCGTCGTCCGTCGTCCGGCGTCCGTCGTCCGGCGTGAAGGTGGTGTTTGGGTCTTTTTCTTCCAAACCACTGGCCGCATGTTAATGAAATTTCATGTGAGTAGGGGTTATATAGCGGCATTTTGATTTTTGGGCAAATTAGGTTTCGGCTCATATTGAGCAGAGGGGTGGGGCAAAAATGCTCCAATTCTTAAAAAATCTTCTTCTCAAGAACCAGCAATAGCAGAGACTTGATATTTGGTATGCAGCTTCCTTTTGAGGTGTAGACTCAAGTTTGTTCAAGAGAAGTTTGTAGGTCTATACTTGGCGATGTTATGGGAGGAGCAAAAATTTTGGCCCCACCCCAAATTTCTATTTTTTAAACCGAGAGGCCAATTTAAACCAAATTTTATGTGAGGGCTTATTGGGTCATAAGTACCTAATTTATGCAGAAATTTTTTTTCCTGTAGCCCCGTGGGAACCACAGGAGCTAAAAATAGAAAAAAATTAAAACGCCTATATCTCAAAAACTGCACGGCAGTGAGAATTTTTATTTGGTGTGAAGCTTTCTTGGGACCAACAGAAAGGATTGGTAAAAAAAAATTGCTATCGGTTTTATCATAGGGTACTTTTTCGGGACTCTGAAAAAGTGCTGAGTCAGTATTTTTTAACACAGTAGGCAATGGGAAAAAAAATTGTTTTCTTCCAAACCACTGCTCTAAAAGCTTTCATATTTTACATATAACATCTTTGGAACATTGATTCACATATTTGTAGAAATCAAATTCCTCGGTCCATATTTGGGTTCCCTATGGGAACCCAAATGTTCAAATTAGTGCAATATGAGGGATATATTTTAAAAATCTTCTTCTTCGGATCCACAAATCAGAATCTTTTGATATTTGCTATGCATCATCCTTAGGGGGGTGAGATTGATGTTTGTTCAAGCCAAGTCCCTGAGTTCATATTTGGACTCCCTTTGGGAACCCAAATTGTAACTTAGTGCAATACGAGGTATATTCTTTTAAAATCTTAGAAAGTGACCTTAAATTCCAATAAATAAATAGATAAATTATTGAGTACCCAATATGGGGATCTAACATATGAACACTCTGGGTTACTAAGTAGAGAAAACACTTTTATGTTGAAAAACTGATAATAACCACAAGGCAGAATCCCTTGCTATTTTGGTGATATGACTCGGCCAGTATCAGGTGAGCGCCCTCAGGCCCCGTGGGGCCTCTTGTTTATTTACCCACAATTTAATTTTCAAGATGTCTTCAGTTTTTTTAACTGTTATCGCTTTACCCAATGAATCGTCTGCATGTGCCCACGTAATATACAAATTCAGCAGTTGAAAAAATAATTTTCAAAAATATCAACAAAACTATATCATGTGATCCCTCATTGGAACGAGCTCAATGAGCTCGTTCCAATGAGGGGTCACATGATATTGTTTTGTAGAATGTTTTGGAAAAATTTGATTTAAAATAATAAATTTTGATATCGTCTGTGTTGTGTAAAAGTTTTTCGAACTGCATCATCAAGGCATGCTGATTGATTCCGACTGTGATATCTCAAGTCTCGATTGTGGTACTTATGTTTAGATATCTGAACAATTTTCGATATACCGGTATACCGCAGTATTTTTTTGAATACCGATACCGGTATTCTGTTTTGAATATCGTGCAGCCCTAATTGTTCACTCAAAGTGTATATCAGTTGCTGTCTGTTGCAAGGATACCAATATTTGCATGTGTATTAATCCTGGCTTGAGTTAATACAAAATTAGGTCACATTCACCCTCAGTTCAAGGTTGACTGATTGTGTAAGGAAAGTTTTGTAAAATTTGAGCACTGCAAACTCGACTGAATAATTGATTGCACACTGAGAAAACCTTTGCCTGCTTTTTATCCCAGACTCAAATGTATCAGGGATTATAGAGATTAGTCTTCTTACGCTTCCATTTGTCCTTCCTTCCATCCATCCATCTGTCTACAGAAAAAACAAACTCACCATAACTTGATTGATTCATGGCCAGCTGTTATGAAATATGGCACATATGCACAAGACGGAGAAGATGTCACATTTTGAGTTTTGAAAGTCTTCAAAAATTGCACCTGCTGACAGTTTTGTTCAGTATTCTGCCTGTCTGTAGACAAATAACAAAATCACCAACATTTTCTTAAAATCACCAAATCTTTATTAATTCAAGGCCATTTGCTAATAAGCTTAAAAGAATGGTGTTTATTGACAAGAGGATGCAATATGACATTTTGGTATTTGACCATCATCAAAAATGGACCATTGGTCCACCCTTGTTTCCCCAAAGTCCTACTTACATTTTCTAAGCAAGAACTTTCAAACGGAGGTTTTGATTTTGATTATTTCTGTTTTAGAAAACTATTTGCATAATGCACATAATGTATTGTATGGGTTTTCTCTTGTTTGTAAATAATGTAAATTAGCCAGCTTTCTTCGTTTCAGACCATCCGCCTGTAAGTAAACTATACTATTCAAAAAAAGTAGGGGATATATGATAAAAGTGAGATATATGAAGAAATATATTTATATTTTCATCAAAAAGACATTTGAGGCATTACACTGTGAGATCTGGTGAAAGATTTCAGCGATAGTTGGGTGTCTGACACGCACACATTCCATGCACTGGGCTGTAGAAGACATGGACGGTCAGTCGGAGAATTTACCACATCCAGTCCAATACTTCAATACCTTGTAAATTCTCCTCGATTCATGAGACAAGCGCGGATCTGACGTGGCATAATCCTCTCACCAAAAGTTCAGTATCAGCTTGACTGATGTTATTCCTTTTTCCTGCAGTGCAGCGGCGAGTTCCTGGCCATTGGTAGGGGGCTGATGGCATTGTCGTAGGCGCCAGCCAACAGACTTGGAGTGAATACTTTGTAAATGTATTCGAATACGAATACGAATACTTTGAAATTTCATGAATATGAATATGAATACAAATACACAAATTTTCAAATGTATTTGAATACAAATACAAATACATTACAATGTATTCATGAATACATTTTTGAATACTTGAATACTTTTTAAATTAGAAGTATTTATAGCAAGGCCTTTAAGTTTTTTTGTTTGTTGGGTTAAAAGTCATTTTTAAACTGATGGTCCTTTAGCTGAAGCTTTAATTGTGCTTACCGTGCTTTGTTGGAAAACTAAAGTAATTACCTGACGGGAAATAAACTCTCTGGGTGTCATAGTAATTAGACTACTCTCCATGGACAACACATCACAAAATGTTATTGGATAACCTCTAAAAAATCACAGACTGATGTTTCCTCCTGAACGTTAAGTATCAATTGCAATGACACCACATAAGAAGGACCAGTAAAGTTTTAGCCAATGCACTTCATGGTTAAACCTGGAGGTCTGTTGGCTGAAACTTTGCTAACAGCAGTAGTATTTTCTTTATAATATTTACGTGCTTTCACCGATTATAATTAGACATACTGAGATGACCAAAGGTGACCTTAAACAGGAATAAATAAATAAATAAATAAATAAATAAATAAATAGAAAAACTTTAAATAGATCCAAAAATTTTGGAATATAATACCATTGAATAACTGAGTTGTGTCCAATAACCCAAGATTTTTTAAAATTTTTATTGTCCATGTTTTCAACAATTTAAAAACTGAAAAGCCATGGGGATATGTGGCCATTGTTACATAAATAGGTTGTATTGTGACAAGTTAATTGATAATTAAGTCTATTATCTGCTTTCAAAGCATAAATTTGAATTTGGTGTTTGGTGGTATATAAATAATATCGGGGATTACTAAATCTTTAATATTGATATGAGGTTTGAATTTGTTGTCTGGAGTCCATGGGCTTGATCTGTAAATACCTTGGTGTGCGGACATTTCCCCATCGGACATTTCCCCATCTGGACATTTCACCATCGGACAATTCCCTATCCGGACATTTCCCCATCAGCATTCCCCCATCAGAGGTGGACATTTCCCCATCGGAGATGGAGATTTCCCCATCGAATATTAACATCTTTCCCCATCGAAGGCGGGAATTTACCCATCAGACTTTATCTATCGAAGGTGGACATTTCCCCATTGGACATTACCCCATGTCCAATGTAGCTGACAGCTTCCACATGTGAATGAGTGACAAGTAACTCTTAAAAAGTTTTCATTTTTTATTCTTTTATAGCTCGAAAAAAACAAAATCTTGGCATATGGTATAGGAATTAGAACATTTTAGCACAATCTGAATTTCACAACAACGAAAACACAATATCAATAATAAAAAACAAGAATTTTTATCTGGTTATAAGTGTATGTATATATGTATATAAATATGTTTGCTTTTCAATCTCTTACACATGATTCTTGTTGAGTTGTTTGATAAACACTGATGCATTCATTGACATTTCCTTCAATGAAGACACGACTGTTCAGCAATCAACTTTACAATATTTTTGAACGAAAGTAGCTTGACAGAAAGAACAAATATTAAAATTGCAATGAAAACATCCATATTGTTCAATTCACTTGTGTGATAAAAAGGTGATGTATTCATTGAATTTCACATCAGTGAAGACATGACCGTTTATCAATCATCTCAACAAAAAAGTTAACTCTAAATTGCTATGAAAACAGAACACAATTGTCTTATAAACACGTTTGATAGAGTTGTTTGATAAACACTGATGCATTCATTGACATTTCCTTTAATGAAGACACCACTGTTTATCAATCAACTCGACAACATCTTTGAACAAAAGTAGCTGCTCAGAGAGAACAAATAAAAATATATAAGTACTGTTAAATCCTGATTAGGTTTAATCCCGTCAATTATAGTGATAAAAGCACATTAATCGAACAATTCAAACAACATTACCCATGTCGGCTTAATAAAAAGGGACTGATACACAACAAATCAATAGGAAAATTTCAAACAGACAGACCCACAAAAAATTAAGAAATGGATGGTGAAAAGTCCGCCTGGGGAATTGTCCGTTTTTCTATTAAGCAGAATGCGGTAATGTCCGATGGGGAAATGTCCGGCCTAAATGGGATGGGGTAATGTCCGGATGGGGAAATGTCTGATGGGGAAATGTCCGGCGACCGAATACCTTTTATTCAGTATATGGTTCTTTAATTCCAAAATATAGAAAGTATTTAAAAAGTATTCTAAATGTATTCATGAATACAGCTCAAATTTTAATGTATTTGAATACAAATACGAATACATGTATTCATAACATTCAGTGAATACTGAATACATGTGAATACTTGATAAACTATTCGAATATGACAATATGAATACTGAATACGAATACCCAACTCTGCCAGCCAAGCATATCCCAGATGTGCTCGATTGGTGAAAGGTCTGGACATAGTGCTGGCTAAGGCAGTGTCGTGATGTTCTGCTCCTGGAGGAACTCTGTAGTGACATGGGCCCTGAGTGCTCTTGCATTGTCATCTTGGGAAAATGAATCGATGGCCGTGACGTTGCCAAATGGCACCACATGAGCCAGGGTCCGTACGGTCTTGAAAAGTGCTTGAATTTCAATGCCTGTCTTGAAAAGTGCTTTAATTGACTTTTCCCCTTGAATAGTGCTTGAATTACCACCACTCCCTTGAAAGTCCTTGAATCCTGGACCCCAACCTACTCTGCTAAAAAAATCCCCCCCAAAATGCCACATTTTAGTGCCCAAAATAACAAAAAAATTTGTGAATTTGCTGTAACATATTAAAGTTTAAAACACAAATAGTATAATACGCCTGTGTGCTCTGCACACTACTTTTCTTGTTCATGATAATGAGAGAAAACACAAGTACACAAATTACGATGACGTTCATCATAATGTACAGGTCAATTTTAACCAATCAGAAAATTGAAACGGCAGCATGTGATCTATTTACATACTATCATGTGGCTCATTGTACACACAGGCTGCTATACTATGGAGAGCATCCAATTCAAATGAGCGGTGAATTGTGTTTTGCAAACTGATTTTTCCAATCAATGTCTGCATCTCCGCCTGCTTCATTTATTTCATCGTGTCACACAAAAGGATAGTTACTGGAAGCCAGGGGTCAGCCTGGCAGCCGATTTTAGGGAGAAGTGACTTCTCCCTCCAGAGACTTTAGGGAGAAGTCAGGATCCAGGAGGGAGAAGTCAGTGGACATGAAGGAGAAATCAGAAAAAAAACATAAAACGTATATGACATCGTGACAAAATAAATGAACATACAGGACACAATTGTGGAGAAAAAAATAAAAGTTATACAAACAAACATACATACATACACACACAAAACTAAGTCAGATGGTATATAACATAATGTAGGTTAAAATCCCACCTCCCCCCCCCCCCCCCCCCACACCCTACAAAAAAACTGTGTCATTCATGGTTTCTGAATACCCCCTAACTCTTTGCCTAACAGTGATGACTGAGGTTACCATGCAGTTGATTTT
The DNA here is from genome assembly GCA_031216915.1 of Pictodentalium vernedei. Taxonomy (NCBI): domain Eukaryota; kingdom Metazoa; phylum Mollusca; class Scaphopoda; order Dentaliida; family Dentaliidae; genus Pictodentalium; species Pictodentalium vernedei. The sequence continues at coordinate 134,132,755 of CM062288.1, read as the reverse complement.
GTATTTGCCTCAACGCATTGGATTTGAAATTTAGTATGACCCATGGTGAGAGTGTTCTTCTCTGTAATAGAAGGTATATTCTTTTTAAAAAAATATTTAAAGTGTTTAAAATAAATTTCAAGTTCATATAAGAAGCTGGGTCATTCATGGTTTCTGAATGCCCTGAGTTCAAAAGCGTAGTTAAAAAAGTTTCGATATCCTTCGTAAATTAAGCGTTATTAACAATTTGAGTTAATTTATTTCTCAGGTGAATGACAAAATATTTCAGTTGTCTCCCTTCCCGGCTGCGCTGGGTAATAATACACTGTTCAGAAAACTGACAATTTCTGCCATCCATCTTACACTGACACGTGCGATTGGTGCTTTGAAGGTCTGCCATTCTTATCCATCCAAATACCTGTGATTTCTATTGTAGCCTTAATATTACATTTAACCCCCTTCCAACACAACTTCACAAGTTTTCAAAGAAAATCAGTCAATGCAAATTGCGGGGCGAATTTCAATGCAACCAATTTTTCAGTGGAACAGAGCGTAACCGCAAGCAATTTCGATATGGACGAACTGTCTCCAATACATTTTTGTTTGTTTTGAAACGGTGGTTAACTTTAATAAATTTTAATTAACTCGATGCGTGTCTTGTGTGATTCGTTGTTTTGGCTGGCAGTTTGTTTTTAAATAGCCATTTTGTGCTGGTTGCTATCAGTTGGGGCGAATTGTTCGAACGACTACGTCTTCTTTTCAGAAATTATGAAATTGGGCTAGTTTAGGCTATTTTCATAGCCGTGTGACAGACTTTTACAGCAGCCGTGTTTACTTTTTTTGCGAATGCGGAAGCGGGTGTTTTTAAAAAATAAAACATAAGAAAATACAGTAAACTGCCATGTCTCCCTAGGAAGTTTTGGAGGGCGACTTGAATTTCGCCCCCAGTGTAAGCCAAGGCGACATGAGGAATGACAAGGCGACTTCTTCGCCCAAGTCGCCCACTCGGCTGACCCCTGCTGGAAGCGATAATATATCAAAGATTCACCTTGACTTTGTATGAAAATAACAGAGGTATTTGATAATAAATCATGAATCATTGTTTGTGAACAATCGATTTTGAATGTCAAATTACCACAAACAACCCAACAACTTTGCAAGAAGTTCCGAAACTTAACCAAAAGGACAGAAATGGGCCTGAATATTACCTGACACACACTCATTCTTGAAATATGCACTGTGCGGAGAGCAGTTATAAAAAGAACATGTCACAGTTGGTTTCTTAGAATGGAAAAATAGTCCTTGAAAATGAATGACATAGCCCTTGAAAAGTGCTTGAATAGTGCTTGAATTTCATTTTGTTAAACTTGTACGAACCCTGTGAGCTGCTAACATGCTGTCATGGTAGTACTGCCCTGTGACACACCCTTGGATGACATGTAACGCTGTTCTACTTGTCATGGTTATGCCTCCCCATACAATAACCGATCCCCCACCAAAACGATCGTGCTGCCTAATAGTTACATCATCATAGTGTTCGTTCTGCTCCCACCACACTCAATTTTGCCTGTCGTGGAAGTCGGGGAGTGAACCTCGATTCATCGGAAAACGTGACATTGCTCCACTGATGATTGTCCCAGCGCTGTTGTGCTCCACACCAGTTATGCCTTGCAGTGATGTTACATTCAGTCGAATGTGAAATTATTCGAGGTCGTCAGGCGTACAAATTCCAGCTGTGTAGGCTATTTCGGATAGTCTAATCAATGACTTGCACACCTGTCGCTCGGTGCAGCTGCTGTCCAATTTCTGAGGCACTTGGAGAGCAGTTACATAATGCTGTGGTTTGGATGAAACGATCCTAGTTAGCAGTTGTACCCTTGGACAACCTGACCGACGTTTGTCATCAACATTGCCTGTCTGATGGTTGTGTGACCACAACCTGCTAATCACCGATTGAGTAACGTTGAGAATTTGAGCCACTGCAGTCGGTCTGTTGCCAGCTTCCAACATGCCAATGGTACATAAACGTTTGTCACGTGTCAGTCTTCGCATACCTCAAAAGTTACCTTTCGACCAGAAACTATTGATGAACGAGTTAATACCAAGAAAACAACGATGAAACCTCCGAAAAAGCCTGCCCAGTACAAATGAAATTTCCAAAACTTACCCCCCAGACATTAACACAGTGCTTGTGCGAAAAACCTGCACGAAGTTTTCGTAGGCCGGTGACATTCATGATCCACACTAAATTTTGTAACAATCACACCTATCCAATACCATTTTCCAAAAAATATCAACATCAGTTTGGATTTTCCCTACTTTTTTTAATAGTATATTTTTACAACTGATTATCAGGTTTCACGGATCAAGATGGACTTCAAAAAATTTTGGTTTCATATGGAATCATCGTTTGTTTCTGTCTTTTTCTTGAGTTATGAAACCTCAGAAACAAATGCCAAACTATGTAAATGGGCATAGCCCATTTACACTATGTTTGGCCTTAGTTTTTTGGGGTTCATAACTCAAGAAATAGACAGAAACAAATGGATCATTCCTTATAATTAAACTTGAGGGGCAATAAATTTAAACACTCTCTGCTTTGCTGTGTTAAAATAAAAACCAGATCGCATCATGCTTCCTATTGATAACTCAATAAATGAGGCATAGGTTTCTAAAATTCTGTTTGAAATAATGATACATTTCACTGAAACATGTTCTTGTATCATTGGTATTGACCAATGAATTGCATAAGTTAAAGGAATGTCATAGGCCATGCCCACAAAAAACTTCAATCTCCTTTTTCACTTGACAAGAGGTGCTGCCATTCAAAGTGACACTGAGTTAAATTTAATTCTGATTTTAATCATTTCCTCAGAAATTGAAAACACAGTTTATAAATGTTGTGTTCAATAGAAACCCAGATGACATGAAGTTGCTTGAACTTTGTCTCCAAAAGAATTCATTCAGGCTATTTGGAAATTGTTTTTTGTGTTTGAATTTCGTTTGTGGACTGGACATAGTTTACGTTTGATTTTGGTAAAACAATGAATGCAGATGACCTTCTGTTGCATATAATATAAAAAAATGAACACAGAATAAAAAGCATGATAAGGATTTCATTGTTTATTAAATTTTATTCTGACTCTTTTTAATATGATTTTCATTTTGAGACCATATGAGCATGCAGGGGTTATATTTTTATACTGTACCAATGACCCAGACTTAGCTGGTGCTAACTGCAACAAAACCAGGGCCAAACACAAATTTTGCCCCCCAATCCCCAAAATTTGCATCCAAAACAAAAAGAAATCATGTCCTAAAGGACCTCCATACTACGCCTCTACTGCGCATGCGCAGTGACGCAGACGTCCCGAAATTGGCGCCAATTATCGTTCTCTGTTTGGCCCTTCAACAGTCAACATCTCACTGTTCTTTGTGCTTGTAAATCTCAGTTTAAAGGATGCCAGACACGTAATTTTTGGAGAAATGGTGATTCTAAGGAGGATATAGAAGGAGGAGAGGAAAAAGAAGTGACAAAAAATAATCAGGGCTGTACTTAAAATTTTTTGATGAAATTATGTTAAGTTGCCTATTTTCGAGGCATGGGCCTCTTGTTGTCATTCTTGCTAAATGTTGCACTGCTTATTCAGTGTTTCCTCTCCCCTAGCCTTCTAAAGTCCCCCCTTGCAATTCTCCCATGCTTTTGGCATATTTTTGAGAAAGTTCATTTCTAAAATTTCCCTGGGAGAGTTGCTTGGATACAGAATGTTTTCTGTTATTTTCCCCATAGTTAAGTTTTCACCCATGGGTGTATAAACGTTGTGTTCTGCATCTTCCATCTGATGTTCTGCAGATTCTCCCCTGGGAGTCTCTGTCTTGCATCAGATAGAGTGTAATTTGGATGACTGATTTCGGGCCAGTTTTTTCAGTGCCTGGAGTCATGTTTTCTGGTATTTTACACTGTTTGTTTACATTGGCAACAGCCTTTTTTGAGGGGGGCTGTTTGCCTTTGGTGTAGTTTATCTCACTATTAGATACATTTATATTGTCCGTAAGTGTCTCATTAATTATTTAATATAAATTTAAAATTGTTGACCACACTTTGCCATCGGATCCATTGGGGTTCAACGTTACTTTTCAGCAACTTGGGCTTCGCTGAAAAAATATTTTTTCAAAATTATTTTGATTTGCAATTGTTTTTTCATTTATTAATGGATCATGTTATTATGTATCTTTGTGTCAGGGGTTTGTGCGAGTAACTAGGACTTGTTGTTGTCCTTTCACAATGAAGGGACATTGTTCAAATTGTAATGGGAAGAAATCTTCCTCTGACTTTCATGATCATTGTATTAATTGTAGTCAGTGTTCTCGCATTAATCCCTGTCCTATATGTGAATATTGGGATGAGAAACATTGGAAACGTGTGTCACGATATGTTGTTTCTGGAGAAAGGGCTATGCCGGCTCTTTCTCCGCAAGGTCACTCTACTCTCTCAGTTTCTATTTCAGAGGAACAAGAACAGGGTGATGTTTCCATGTTATCTTCTACAAGTATGCGTCCGTCGTCACAAATGAATTCAGAGCTAGCGGCAAAAGTGCTCATGGAGATTAGACAAATGTCGTCCGCTAGCTCGCCCGGTGTAGCGTCCATTCACCGAATGGTTCGGCAGCCGGGTTCGTCCGATGCGGTCCAGGAGGAAATTTTGGGTGATGCGAGCACTATAAAAATAATAGATGCACACCCAGTGACGGCGGATAGTAAGCGAGAACGGAGGAAGCCTTTGAGTCCGGTTCCTAGCTCGTCCAGGTCCAGCCGGGCCACGAGCGAGAGAGGCCCCTCTCTCGTACAACAACATCTGGGACCAGATGTTGTGGTACAAAATGTGTCGCAAGCGGAGCATACGTCCGTCGCTCGGGACGCTCCGTTGTATAGGCAGTCCGCGGAGACTGCTAAGGCTTCTTCTTCTCGTCAGCGCACACGACCGCACCTTGGCTGCGTGACCGCCGATATATTACCAGCTTCGCCGATCAAGGATGTTACGGCGACCAGGTCACACCATCCGGCAGCCAGGGATTCGAGACCGATGGACTCCGGACGTTCGCATAGAAAAAGTATGCGGGAGCCATCTGATGCAGAGCTGCCCTCGGCGAAGCAGCGGAAGACTGCGCCTCCGCAGGTCTCGACGCCGGACATTCTTGTGCAGATAGCACAGCTTATCGCAGCATCCCAGCAGCCGACAGAAACGGTGTCGGATCGAGAATTATCCGACGCGCTGGGTCGGTACGCTCCGCCGAAGCATCGGGGGCGGACGACTGGGAACATCATGAGGTCCGACCGGATGGTGAAAGGGATACGGATGATTTGGAGCTATCCCTTTCGGAACAACATAAAGCTGCCGTGGACTTCATCCGGCACGTTCTCCCTCAAGTGGTTCCGTCGGGCCAGACTGCTGCGGTTCCGGACAAGAGGATTATAGCGTCATTGGACTCTGAATTTTTTGAGCGGTTCAGGGACATCGCTCCCGAGTTTCCGTCGCAGTCCAATAATGTTGCAAGAACATTTGAATTATTGAACGACGCTATATTTAAACTTGCTTCCAAGACGGGGAAAGCAGGTTTCTTGTCCGCCAATACTCTCAACCTGCCTTTCATTAATGCAAGGAATAAATTCGATACGGCAGGACAGGGTATCCCGAGAGTTCCTCTGCGTATGGACGACGAGGCGGAAGACTTAGAGCTATCATTACCGTCGTCGGCTTCTATTCCAACCGTGGTGTTGGAAACAGCTATTGCGTCTAACAGAGCCAATTTAGATGCCTTATCTTACGCAGATCACCTTACTAAGGCGTTATCACTGCGCCTTCAGGGGAAAGAGTTTCAGGATATACAATCCTCTTTAAGACTTCTTTCAAGGGCAGTAGCTTTTTCCACGTGTAACTCCGCCCTTTCAGTGGCAAATCTGGAGTTGGTTAGACGTGAAACAGCCCTAGCTACATCCACACTTGTGGATTCTAAGGTGAAGAACTCTCTTAGAGTCGCTTCGGTCTCCGGAGAACTTCTCTTTGACGGCAAGCTTTCTGCTATTTATGATAAAATTACAAAGAAAGCTTCGGATTCTCTGTTGTTCAAATCTGCCTCTAAGAAGCCGGATACAGCAGACAAGAATAAGACAGGCACTTCTGGGTCTAATGCGCCCAAGAGAGGTTCCTATAGAGGTTCCGGTGGGTCCTCTTGGTCTTATTCGAGAGACCGTCAGGGTAGCGACTCTCGTTCGGGACGTCCTTCGGGCCGGGACAATCGGTCGGACGCCCCGAGGTCGACGGGGCGAGGTGCGGGTCGTGGAGGACGTGGTTTCTCCTACCGCAGGCCTCGCAGGTCCAGGAGGTGATGGCTTAAACCTCTATCGCGTACCGGTTGCCGGAAGGTTGTCAAGCTTTTCACAAGAATGGGCGTCGATTACGGACGACCCTTGGGTGAGAGGAGTGACTTCGGAAGGTCTAAAGATATCCTTCAAACGAAAGCCTCCATTAACTCGCAGTCCAAAGTGGACTCGACTTCCGTCAAATCCACAGAAAAGAGACGCTCTGTTATCAGAGGTGCAGTCTCTTTTAATGAAGAACGCGGTAGAGGTTGTAGAAAACCAGGAAACTCCGGGATTCTACAGCCATCTGTTTCTGGTTCCGAAACCAGACGGCTCGTTCAGTCCAGTCATAGATTTGAGCTGGATAAACAAGCTGATCGTCGCTCCGAAATTTTATATGGAGACGATTCGGTCGGTCAGAGCGAGTATTCGGGTGAACGATTATGCAACAAGCATAGATCTCAAAGATGCGTACTTTCACGTCATGGTACATCCGACATTCCGAAAGTATCTACGCTTCGCAGTCCTAGGAGTGGTGTATCAATTCCGGGCGATGTGCTTCGGATTGAATCTAGCACCCTGGGCTTTCACTCGGGTAATGAACTTGGTAATGATCTAGTTCCGAGCTCATTCGTCTGCGGTAACGTCGGCCTACCTGGACGACATTCTTCAGAGGTACGGCAACGAGTTAACGCTTCAGAACGATGTTCAGAATCTACTTCTATTGCTCCGACGTCTCGGTTTTATAGTAAACGAGGAGAAGTTGGATCTGGTGCCGTCCAAGTCATTCACTCATCTGGGAATGAGCTTCGAGACGCATAACAATCTCGTTCGTCTGCCGTTAACCAGAGCGAAATTAGTCAGTTGTTACGCCCGCTATTGTCTGCACGCAGACAAAGTCACAGCGAGAGAATTTATGAGACTGATAGGTCTGTGCGGAGCCGCTGCGGATCTCATTCCGATGGGGCAGTTACGCACACGTCCTCTTCAAATTTTCTTGACTCAGAATTGGAGTGTGAAAATTCATTCGCTCGACGTAGACGTTCTCTTGTCAGATCAAGTGAAACAAGAGATTCAGACTTGGGCAAACATTCAGTGGTTAACTCAGGGAGTTCCACTGCAGTTGCCGGATCCGAGTTTTACCATTATGACGGATGCCAGTCAAACAGGTTGGGGTGCATCATTAATCCCAACGGATTCGAGATGCCAGGGTCTTTGGGATCCGCAATTCCTGTGCAAGCACATAAATATCAAGGAAATGATGTCAATTTGGCTTGCGTTACGTCACTGGATGGACATTATTCACAATGCTCATGTCCAAATCCTATCCGACAATATGACAGTAGTGGCGTATATACGGAATCAGGGAGGCACTCATTCAGTTCCGTTGTTCAATCTAACGGAAAGAATCCTTCTGTTTGTGCTAGAACATCACGTTCTTCTTTCGGTTTGTCACATACCGGGTCGTCTGAATGTGCTAGCAGACTCCCTTTCATGAAAGGGTCGCTTGTTGCCGTCGGAGTGGACTCTCAACAAACAAGTATTCAATCAGATTTGCTACCAATGGGAACGGCCAATGATAGATTTATTTGCGACACATCTCAACAATCAGTTGCAGACGTATGTGTCTCCGTGTCCGGATCCAAGAGCATTTGCAGTAGACGCTCTGTCGATCCCCTGGGACGGAATGATAGGATATGCGTATCATCCAGCGCCGTTAATTCAACAAGTATTGCTAAAGATAAAACAATCTCAATGCAAGATTCTGTTGGTAGCATCTCTGTCGCCACAGAGACCGTAGATAAATCTACTCAGGTGTCTGTTGTGGGACCTACCGCGAAAGCTTCCTCTGCGGGAGGATCTTCTTTCGCAGGGGAAATTGTGCCAACTTCATCACAACCCGCGAAAGCTTCCTCCGCGGGAGGATCTTCTTTCGCAGGGGAAATCGTGCCAACTTCATCACAACCCGCAAGGTCTCAACCTTCACGTTTTTCCGTTGTGCGGTCCTTCTTGCATGGCAAGCACTTTACAGGACGAGCAGTGGACGCGATTTCTAACTGTAGGAGGACCTCCTCTTTGCTAAACTATGCGGCTAAGTGGAAGGTTTTTCGTCGTTGGTGTAGGGATCATTCTGTAGATGTATTCGATCCCTCTATACCAGACATTGCAAACTTTCTAGTATACTTGTTTGACGAAATCAAACTGCAGCCTGTTACTATTAAGGGTTATAGGTCTATGTTATCTGATACCTATGCACATCATGATAGTTTACAAATTGGATCTAATGTCTCTTTATCTAAGTTAGTTAGAAACTTCTCGATAAATAGACCCAGAACTCTTAGATTAATTCCTAAATGGAATTTAGCTTGGGTTCTTCTTAAATTGAAGGAAAAGCCATTTGAACCTCTTGGGACAGTAGATTTCAAATTCTTATCTTATAAGACAGCTTTTCTCTTAGCTTTCTCTTCTGCTAGAAGAGTCAGTGAGCTTCATGCACTGTCGGTGGATGATTCTCACTATCGTAGTGTCGGGAACACTATCACCTTCACTACTAATGTGGGTTTTTTAGCTAAGAATCAGGCTCCTAATAAATATCCGGAACCTATTGTTATTAAGGCTCTTCCGTCTTCAGACGGGCGTAGGCCTTTACTCTGTCCTGTTAGAGCGTTACGTATCTATAAACAGAGATCTCAGTTCATCAGAAAGGGACGAAAACGTTTCTTTCTGTCTTTGATGCCTAATAGAAAGGACATTTCGGTCCATTCTATTGCTAGATGGATTCAATTAACTATCCATACTGCTTATGAGAGTTTATCTTCTTCTCAGCAGTCTGTGCTTAAGATTTCCACTCATGAAGTAAGAGCTCTTGCTACTTCTTGGGCTTATGCTAATAGTGTTGGTATTACAGATTTAATGAAGGCTGCTTATTGGTCTCAGCCATCCACATTCACGAATTTTTATCTCAGAAATATTGAGCCCATTTCTGGAGACCTGCATTGTTTAGGTCCGTTATCTGTTGCTCAGAATGTCGTCCTCTAAACAGTTGCAACTATAGTTATGCAGGCTTTCTGTTCCGGCAGTGACTCCGTCCGGCTGCCCTCTTCGCTCTGGGCTATTTGACCCAGGGCAAGGGGAAGGGGGGGGGGGGGGGGTGTTCCCTTAGGTCACCTGCTTTATAGTGAAAAGCAAGGGAATGCCTCCTCCAAGTCAGTATTTCTGAGTCGCTTCCGGGATGGTTTTAAAGTGTAATATTAAAATTCATTCATGTCTTATTTTTAAAGTGTAGCTCGGTGTGAAGCATTTGTATATGTCAAGTGTCAAACAGGCTTTAATATACAATACTCCGACACTTTTAAATGACTATAAAGAGTCTCAATTCTCTGGACTACTTTATTTATTGGCTTACTTTAAAAATAATTAGTATAAGGGATATACTGGATGTTAATAGAGAACATGAATATTATGGTGCTCATTTATTAAGGGTATTGTATCTTTCTAATTTAATATTAAATAAGAAAGATACATGTAAAGCCTAATACTCCTTTTCTCCTTAAGGGGTTATCTCTTTATTATATAGTTGAGCTTATTGGATTTTCCTCTATGTCCTAGGCCCTCCAGCCTGTTTACTATTCAGCTAAGTCTGGGTCATTGGTACAGTATAAAAATGTTAAAAAATTTATAGTAATTTATATATTTTTTATACTTACCAATGACCCAGACGGGGATGGCCCTCCCAGGAGTTGGGAACTCTTGCCTCCCCGCTGAGTACATAGCGCTGACCAGGCACTGCCAGTGAGAATGATAATTGGCGCCAATTTCGGGACGTCTGCGTCACTGCGCATGCGCAGTAGAGGCGTAGTATGGAGGTCCTTTAGGACATGATTTCTTTTTGTTTTGGATGCAAATTTTGGGGATTGGGGGGCAAAATTTGTGTTTGGCCCTGGTTTTGTTAGAGTTAGCACCAGCTAAGTCTGGGTCATTGGTAAGTATAAAAAATATATAAATTACTATAAATTTTTTAACTTTCCATTCAAACTGTGCAACATAAATTTAAAATTTTTAAGATTGACATTGGGGCATGGTTTAGGGAGGGCCTAAATGCATTTTTTTCTGTTTATTGTGTTATAAAAATGAATTACTTTAGCCAATCATTTTGCCTGAAAATGCATGAACAGAAAAAAGGTTTTATTATAGTTTGATAACTGCTGAAAGACTGCTCAGATTAGAATTACCTCTACGACCTTATTCAAACTGAACAGAATCTAGTTTATATCTTTATTTATTTCAACTAGAGATATGAGCATGATTGTTATGGGGTGTTCAGGGTCCGAGAGGTCAAGTTGAATGGTTGCATATCAAATGTCAGCTTTGATGTTTGATTGAGGGTGGGAGGGGGGGGTGGGGGGAGTGGTGCAGAGTATTGAGTAAGCTGTGTGTATTGTGATGTTTATTTTTATTTAAAAAAATTGAGGGTTTTTTTTTAGCTCACTTGACTGTAAGTCAGGGTGAGCTATTGGCATCACTTGTTGACCGTTAACTTTTGGAATCTTGTCTTCTTCACAGCCATTAAGCCAAATTCAAACTTATATTGCACAGACCATCTATGGAATGTACCCTTTCTATTTTGTTCAAATGAAGCAGCTGCCATCTTCGTGCTCTGATTAATGCCCCAGGAGCCTTATAGATCTTTAAAAATCATCTTCTCATGAATCACCAGAGAGAATGCCTTGATATTTGGTATGGAACATCTCTTGCTGAAGATTAAAGTTTGTTCAAGGAAGTTGGTAGGTCAATATTTTGGGTTCTCTGTGGGAGCATATCCATTTTGGGCTCAGCCCAAAATTTGTGTTTCAAGAACCGGTGGGTCGATTTGAACCAAATTTGGCATGTAGTATAAGTGGGTCCTAAGTAATTCATTGAAGCCCAGAAGGGGTATTTTTGCAGCCCTGTGGGAACCTCAGGGGCTAAAAATAGAAAAAATTAAAGCTTCCATATCACCAAAAGGACACAGAACAGGAAACTGTTATTTGGTTTGAAGCATCCTTAGGACCACTATAATGGAATCGTAAAACAAAATTGCCATCGGTTATGTGAGGCTGTTCTGTACAGGGGGCAGGGGGGGGGGGGGGGGGGGCATCGAAAAAATGCTGAGTCAGCATATTTGCAAAAATTAAAAAAATAAAAAAAAAAAAAAAAATTCTTCAGAACCACTGATTAGAATCCTTTGATAATTGGAAAACAGCATCCATGGGGGGTCAGATACAAGTGTGTTCAAATTAAACCCCTTGGTTAATATTTGGGCTCAATACAGGAGCCCAAATAATTAACTTAGGACAATATGGGGAATAAGTTTTAAAAATCTCCTTCTTCAGATCCAATAGTCCGATTCTTTTGATATTTGGTATTCAACATCTCTAGGGAGGTCAGATTCAAGTTTGTTGAAATAGAGTCCCTGGGTTGATATTTGGGCTCTTTATTGGAGCACGAATTTTAACTTAGTGCAGTATGAGAAAATTTCTTTTAAAATCATCTTCTTCAGATCCACCAGTCAGAATCTTTTCATATTTGGTATACAACATCTCTAGGAGGTTCAGATTCAAATTTGTTCAAATCGGATCCCTGGGTTGATATTTGGGCTCTTACATGCAGTAAATTTGGTATACAACATCTCTGGGGGGGGGGGGGGGGGGGGGTCACATTCAAGTTTGTTCATTTGGACCCTTGGGTTAATATTTGGGCTCTTTATTGTGACCCATAGTTAAACTCAGTGTAATGTGAGAAAATTTCTTGAAAAATCTTCTTCGGATCCACCAGTTAGAATCTTTAAATATTTGGTGTGTGACATCTCCAGGGGTGTCAGATTCATGTCTGTTCAATTCGAGTCCCTGGGTTAATATTTGGGCTCCGTATGTCGATCATTTACTGACACACTCATCTCTTTTGACAGCTTGAGCCAGGTGAGTGTTTAGGCTCACTTGAGCCTCTGGTTTAAATTCCAAAAGTATATCATGTGACCCCCTCATTGGAATGATCTCACTAAGCTTGTTTTATTGAGGGATTGCATGCAATGGTTTTGTCGAAATGTTTTGAAACTTTCTTTTTTAACTGCCCACTCCTGAATAATTAACTGAATCGTGTCACCACTGCTTTAGGTGGCCAATGAACTAATTCTATTAAAGAGCAAGAAACTAGAGCCTGTATAATTTTGAACTTTGATTGAATTCAAATGTGCATTTCAGATTCCGAAGTGATCCAAGGATTATAAAGACAGTTTACGAACGTCACTATCAGACTATTGAAGCTCGGCCTGGATTGAAAGGTGGTATTCAGTTTAGTAATATATTATTCTGTATGGTGGAACGCTTTTAAATGATTTATTTATTTTAGTGAATGCTTTGCTTGTAGAAAATATTCAGTCAACAGGAGCATTCAGTAAACCAGAAATCAGTAATTTTGCTTCATTGTTGTAACAAATTGAGTATTTAGTCTATTATATCTTGTTTGCTTTGCCTGACAAGATATAACAGAATAAATGCCGAATATTGGAACTAATGAGGTCAAATAGAAATTTGAGGGATGTTAGAAGTTTTTGAATAATCACATTATTTTTATTCACTTAGTAGGGATTTACTATATACAGTTGAACCCTGTTAATTGAATAGCCACTTTGCCAATGAAAATTATTCAAATAACAGGAGTATGCAATTAACAGGGAATGTGTCACTTTCGTAGAAAACTAGAAATAAACTTAGCATTTATTCTATTATATCTTGTTAAACAGAGCTCCATGAGCTCTGTCAAACAAGATATAATAGATTAAATGCCTGTATTGGATGTATTGGATGTATTGGATGTACCAAGGACAAATAGGTTTATAAACAAAGGAAAACTGGGAAGATTCAGGGTTATTTCTTGACAGGTTACAAGATTTTTTTATTCAATTAACAGGAGTTTACTCTATAATCTATATTCAATTAACAGGTCAAATTTGTACTGGAGATATGGTAAATGGTTTTGTGTTGGGAAATTATATTCAATTTTATTCAGTTAAGAAATATCCAATTAAGTACATTTAATAGGGCAAATTTGTACTGACAAAATGGTGAATGCTGCAGCGTTTGAAAATTATATGCAATCAAGAGTTTATTCCACAAAACAAAATCTCCATTGTGTGATCACCACTGTACTTTTCTTTGTATACTTACAATAACTGAAGTGCAATGAAAAGTCCTATATTTTTATACTGTACCAATGACCCAGACTTAGCTGGTGCTAACTCCACAAAAACCAGGGCCAAACACAAATTTTGCCCCCCAATCCCCAAAATTTGCATCCAAAACAAAAAGAAATCATGTCCTAAAGGACCTCCATAGTACGACTCTACTGCGCATGCGCAGTGACGCAGTCGTCCCGAAATTGGCGCCAAATATCATTCTCTGTTTGGCCCTTCATCAGTCAACATCTCACTGATCTTTGTGCTTGTAAATCTCAGTTTAAAGGATGCCAGACACGTAATTCTTGGAGAAAATGTGATTCTAAGGAGGATAGAAGGAGGAGAGGAAAAAAGAAGTGGCAAAAAATAATCAGGGCTGTACTTAAAATTTTTTGTTGAAATTATGTTAAGTTGCCTATTTTCGAGGCAAACGCCTCTTGTTGTCATTCTTGCTAATTGTTGCACTGCTTATTCAGTGTTTCCTCTCCCCTAACCTTCTAAAGTCCCCCCTTGCAATTCTCCCATGCTTTTGGCATATTTTTGAGAAGTTTCATTTCTAAAAATTCCCTGGGAGAGTTGCTTGGTTACAGAATGTTTTCTGTTATTTTCCCCATAGTTACGTTTTCACCCATGGGTGTATAACGTTTGTGTTCTGCATCTTCCATCTGATGTTCTGCAGATTCTCCCCTGGGAGTCTCTGTTTTGCATCAGATAGAGTGTAATTGATGACTGATTCCGGGCCAGTTTTTTCAGTGCCTGGAGTCATGTTTTCTTCTGTGTTTACACTGTTTGTTTTCATTGGCAACAGCCTTTTTTGAGGGGGGCTGTTTGCCTTTGAGGTAGTTTATCTCATTATAAGATACATTTATATTATCCGAAAGTGTCTCATTAATTATTTTATATAATTTTAAAATTTTTGACCACACTTTGCCATCGGATCCATCGGGGCTCAACGTTACTTTTCAGCAACTTGGGCTTCTCTGAAAAAATATTTTTTCAAAATTATTTTGTTTTGCAATTGTTTTTTCATTTATTAATGGATCATGTTATTATGTATCTTTGTGTCAGGGGTTTTTGCGAGTAACTAGGACTTATTGTTGTTCTTTCACAATGAAGGGAACTTGTTCAAATTGTAATAGGAAGAAATCTTCCTCTGACTTTCATGATTATTGCATTAATTGTAGTCAGTGTTCTCGCATTAATCCGTGTCCTGTATGTGAACATTGGGATGAGAAACATTGGAAACGTGTGTCACGATATGTTGTTTCTGGAGAAAGAGCGATGCCGGCTCTTTCTCCACAAGGTCACTCTACTCTCTCAGTTTCTATTTCAGAGGAACCAGAACAGGGTGATGTTTCCATGTTATCTTCTTCAAGTGTGCGTCCGTCGTCACAATTAAATACAGAGCTAGCGGCAAAAGTGCTCATGGAGATTAGACAAATGTCGTCCGCTAGCTCGCCCGGTGTAGCGTCCATTCACCGAATGGTTCGGCAGCCGGGTTCGTCCGATGCGGTCCAAGAGGAAATTTTGGGTGATGCGAGCACTATAAAAATAATAGATGCACACCCAGTGACGGCGGATAGTGAACGAGAACGGAGGAAGCCTTTTAGTCCGGTTCCTAGCTCGTCCAGGTCCAGCCGGGCCGCGAGCGAGAGAGGCCCCTCTCTCGTACAACAACATCTGGGACCAGATGTTGTGGTACAAAATGTGTCTTTAGCGGAGCATACGTCCGTCGCTCGGGACGCTCCGTTGTATAAGCAGTCCGCAGAGACTGTTAAGGCTTCCTCTTCTCGCGGCGCACACGACCACACCTTGGCTGCGTGACCTCCGATATTTTGCCAGCTTCGCCGATGAAGGATTCTTCGGCGACCAGGTCACACCATCCTGCAGCCAGGGATTCGAGACCGATGGACTCCGGACGTTCGCATAGGAAAAGTATGCGGGAGCCATCTGATGCGGAGCTGCCCTCGGCAAAGCAGCGAAAGACCGCTCCTCCGCAGGTCTCGACGTCGGACATTCTAGTGCAGATAGCACAGCTTATCGCAGCATCCCAGCAGCCGACAGAGACGGTGTCGGATCGAGAATTATCCGACGGCGCTGGGTCGGTACGCTCCGCCGAAGCATCGGGGGCGGACGACCGGGAACATCGGGAGGTCCGACCGGATGGTGAAAGGGATACGGATGAATTGGAGCTATCCCTTTCGGAACAACACAAAGCTGCCGTGGACTTCATCCGGCACTTTCTTCCTCAAGTTGTTCCGTCGGGCCAGACTGCTGCGCTTCCGGACAGGAGAATTATAGCGTCATTGGACTCTGATTTTTTCGAGCGGTTCAGGGACATCGCTCCCGAGTTTCCGTCGCAGTCCAATAATGTTGCAAGAACATTTGAATTATTGAACGACGCTATATTTTTATACTGTACCAATGACCCAGACTTAGCTGGTGCTAACTCCACAAAAACCAGGGCCAAACACAAATTTTGCCCCCCAATCCCCAAAATTTGCATCCAAAACAAAAAGAAATCATGTCCTAAAGGACCTCCATAGTACGACTCTACTGCGCATGCGCAGTGACGCAGTCGTCCCGAAATTGGCGCCAAATATCATTCTCTGTTTGGCCCTTCATCAGTCAACATCTCACTGATCTTTGTGCTTGTAAATCTCAGTTTAAAGGATGCCAGACACGTAATTCTTGGAGAAAATGTGATTCTAAGGAGGATAGAAGGAGGAGAGGAAAAAAGAAGTGGCAAAAAATAATCAGGGCTGTACTTAAAATTTTTTGTTGAAATTATGTTAAGTTGCCTATTTTCGAGGCAAACGCCTCTTGTTGTCATTCTTGCTAATTGTTGCACTGCTTATTCAGTGTTTCCTCTCCCCTAACCTTCTAAAGTCCCCCCTTGCAATTCTCCCATGCTTTTGGCATATTTTTGAGAAGTTTCATTTCTAAAAATTCCCTGGGAGAGTTGCTTGGTTACAGAATGTTTTCTGTTATTTTCCCCATAGTTACGTTTTCACCCATGGGTGTATAACGTTTGTGTTCTGCATCTTCCATCTGATGTTCTGCAGATTCTCCCCTGGGAGTCTCTGTTTTGCATCAGATAGAGTGTAATTGATGACTGATTCCGGGCCAGTTTTTTCAGTGCCTGGAGTCATGTTTTCTTCTGTGTTTACACTGTTTGTTTTCATTGGCAACAGCCTTTTTTGAGGGGGGCTGTTTGCCTTTGAGGTAGTTTATCTCATTATAAGATACATTTATATTATCCGAAAGTGTCTCATTAATTATTTTATATAATTTTAAAATTTTTGACCACACTTTGCCATCGGATCCATCGGGGCTCAACGTTACTTTTCAGCAACTTGGGCTTCTCTGAAAAAATATTTTTTCAAAATTATTTTGTTTTGCAATTGTTTTTTCATTTATTAATGGATCATGTTATTATGTATCTTTGTGTCAGGGGTTTTTGCGAGTAACTAGGACTTATTGTTGTTCTTTCACAATGAAGGGAACTTGTTCAAATTGTAATAGGAAGAAATCTTCCTCTGACTTTCATGATTATTGCATTAATTGTAGTCAGTGTTCTCGCATTAATCCGTGTCCTGTATGTGAACATTGGGATGAGAAACATTGGAAACGTGTGTCACGATATGTTGTTTCTGGAGAAAGAGCGATGCCGGCTCTTTCTCCACAAGGTCACTCTACTCTCTCAGTTTCTATTTCAGAGGAACCAGAACAGGGTGATATTTCCATGTTATCTTCTTCAAGTGTGCGTCCGTCGTCACAATTAAATACAGAGCTAGCGGCAAAAGTGCTCATGGAGATTAGACAAATGTCGTCCGCTAGCTCGCCCGGTGTAGCGTCCATTCACCGAATGGTTCGGCAGCCGGGTTCGTCCGATGCGGTCCAAGAGGAAATTTTGGGTGATGCGAGCACTATAAAAATAATAGATGCACACCCAGTGACGGCGGATAGTGAACGAGAACGGAGGAAGCCTTTTAGTCCGGTTCCTAGCTCGTCCAGGTCCAGCCGGGCCGCGAGCGAGAGAGGCCCCTCTCTCGTACAACAACATCTGGGACCAGATGTTGTGGTACAAAATGTGTCTTTAGCGGAGCATACGTCCGTCGCTCGGGACGCTCCGTTGTATAAGCAGTCCGCAGAGACTGTTAAGGCTTCCTCTTCTCGCGGCGCACACGACCACACCTTGGCTGCGTGACCTCCGATATTTTGCCAGCTTCGCCGATGAAGGATTCTTCGGCGACCAGGTCACACCATCCTGCAGCCAGGGATTCGAGACCGATGGACTCCGGACGTTCGCATAGGAAAAGTATGCGGGAGCCATCTGATGCGGAGCTGCCCTCGGCAAAGCAGCGAAAGACCGCTCCTCCGCAGGTCTCGACGTCGGACATTCTAGTGCAGATAGCACAGCTTATCGCAGCATCCCAGCAGCCGACAGAGACGGTGTCGGATCGAGAATTATCCGACGGCGCTGGGTCGGTACGCTCCGCCGAAGCATCGGGGGCGGACGACCGGGAACATCGGGAGGTCCGACCGGATGGTGAAAGGGATACGGATGAATTGGAGCTATCCCTTTCGGAACAACACAAAGCTGCCGTGGACTTCATCCGGCACTTTCTTCCTCAAGTTGTTCCGTCGGGCCAGACTGCTGCGCTTCCGGACAGGAGAATTATAGCGTCATTGGACTCTGATTTTTTCGAGCGGTTCAGGGACATCGCTCCCGAGTTTCCGTCGCAGTCCAATAATGTTGCAAGAACATTTGAATTATTGAACGACGCTATTTTTAAACTTGCTTCCAGGACGGGGAAAGCAGGCTTCTTGTCCGCAAATACTCTCAACCTGCCTTTCATTAATGCAAGGAATAAATTCGACACGGCAGGTCAGGGTATACCGAGAGTTCCTCTGCGTATGGACGACGAGGCGGAAGACTTAGAGCTATCATTACCGTCGTCAGCTTCTATTCCAACCGCAGTGTTGGAAACAGCTATTGCGTCTAACAGAGCCAATTTAGATGCCTTATCTTACGCAGATCACCTTACGAAGGCGTTATCACTGCGTCTTCAAGGGGAAGAGTTTCAGGATATACAATCCTCCTTAAGACTTCTTTCAAGGGCAGTAGCTTATTCCACGTGTAACTCCGCCCTTTCAGTGGCAAATCTGGAGTTGGTTAGACGTGACGCAGCCCTGTCTACATCCACACTAGTGGATTCTAAGGTGAAGAACTCTCTTAGAGTCGCTTCGGTCTCAGGAGATCTTCTCTTTGACGGCAACCGCTATTTATGATAATATTAAAAAGAAAGCTAGTGATTCTCTGTTGTTTAGATCCGCTCCTAAAAGGTCGGATACAGCAGACACGAATAAGGCGGGCACTTCTGGGTCTTATCCGCCCAAGAGAGGTTCCTATAGAGGTTCCGGTGCGTCCTCTAGCTCTTATTCGAGAGACCGTCAGGATAGCGACTCTCGTTCGGGACGTCCTTCAGGCCGGGACAATCGGTCGGACGCCCCGAGGTCGACGAGGCGAGGTGCGGGTCGTGGAAGACGTGGTTTCTCCTACCGCAGGCCTCGCAGATCCAGGAGGTGATGGCTCACACCTCTATCGCGTTCCGGTTGGCGGAAGGTTGTCGAGTTTTTCTCAAGAGTGGGCGTCGATTACGGACGACCCGTGGGTGAGAGGAGTGACTTCGGAAGGTCTAAAGATATCCTTCAAACGAAAGCCTCCATTAACTCGAAGTCCAAAGTGGACTCATCTTCCGTCAAACCCTCAGAAAAGAGACGCTCTGCTATCAGAGGTGCGGTCTCTTTTAATGAAGAACGCGGTAGAGGTCGTAGAAAACCAGGAATCGCTGGGATTCTACAGCCATCTGTTTCTGGTTCCGAAACCAGACGGCTCGTTCCGTCCAGTCATAGATTTGAGCTGGATAAACAAGCTGATCGTCGCTCCGAAGTTTTATATGGAGACGATTCGATCGGTCAGAGCGAGTATTCGGGTGAACGATTATGCAACGAGCATAGATCTCAAAGATGCGTACTTTCACGTCATGGTACATCCGACATTCCGAAAGTATCTACGCTTCGCAGTCCTAGGAGTGGTGTATCAGTTCCGGGCCATGTGCTTCGGATTGAATCTAGCACCCTGGGCTTTCACTCGGGTAATGAACTCGGTAATGATCTACTTCCGAGCTCATTCGTCTGCGGTAACGTTGGCCTACCTGGACGACATTCTTCAGAGGTACGGCAACGAGTTAACGCTTCAGAACGATGTTCAGAATCTTCTTCTATTGCTCCGACGTCTCGGTTTCATAGTAAACGAGGAGAAGTCGGATCTGGTGCCGTCCAAGTCATTCACTCATCTGGGAATGAGCTTCGAGACGCACAACAATCTCGTTCGTCTGCCGTTAACCAGAGCGAAATTAGTCAGTTGTTACGCTCGCTATTGTCTAAATACAGACAAAGTCACAGCGAGAGAATTTATGAGACTGATAGGTCTGTGCGGAGCCGCCGCGGATCTCATTCCGATGGGACGGCTACGCACACGGCCTCTTCAAATTTTCCTGACTCAGAATTGGAGTGTGAAAATTCATTCGCTCGATGTAGACGTTCTCTTGTCAGATCAAGTGAAACAAGAGATTCAGACTTGGGCAAACATTCAGTGGTTAACTCAAGGAGTTCCGCTGCAGTTGCCGGATCCGAGTTTTACCATTATGACGGATGCCAGTCAAACAGGTTGGGGTGCATCATTAATCCCAACGGATTCGAGATGCCAGGGTCTTTGGGATCCGCAATTCCTGTGCAAGCACATAAACATCAAGGAAATGATGTCAATTTGGCTTGCGTTACGTCACTGGATGGACATTATTCACGATGCTCATGTCCAAATCCTATCCGACAATACGACAGTAGTGGCGTATATACGGAATCAGGGAGGCACTCATTCAGTTCCGTTGTTCAATCTAACGGAAAGAATCCTTCTGTTTGCGTTAGAACATCACGTTCTTCTTTCGGTCCGTCACATACCGGGTCGTCTGAATGTGCTAGCAGACTCCCTTTCACGAAAGGGTCGCTTGTTGCCGTCGGAGTGGACTCTCAACAAACAAGTATTCAATCAGATTTGCTACCAATGGGAACGGCCAATGATAGACTTATTTGCGACACATCTCAACAATCAGTTGCAGACGTATGTGTCCCCGTGTCCGGATCCAAGAGCATTTGCAGTAGACGCTCTATCGATCCCTTGGGACGGAATGATAGGATATGCGTATCCTCCAGCGCCGTTAATTCAACAAGTATTGCTAAAGATAAAACAATCTCAATGCAAGATTCTGTTGGTAGCATCTCTGTCGCCACAGAGACCGTGGATAAATCTACTCAGGTGTCTGTTGTGGGACCTACCGCGGAAGCTCCCTCCACGAGAGGATCTTCTTTGGCAGGGGAAATCGCGCCAACTACATCACAACCCGCAAGGTCTCAACCTTCACGTTTTTCCGTTGTGCGGTCCTTCTTGCATGGCAAGCACTTTACAGGACGAGCAGTGGACGCGATTTCTAACTGTAGGAGGACCTCCTCTTCGCTAAACTATGCGGCTAAGTGGAAGGTTTTCCGTCGTTGGTGTAGGGATCATTCTGTTGATATATTTGATCCCTCTATACCAGACATTGCTAACTTTCTAGTATACTTGTTTGACGAAATCAAACTGCAACCTGTTACTATAAAGGGTTATAGATCTATGTTATCTGATACCTATGCACATCATGATAGTTTACAAATTGGATCTAATGTCTCTTTATCGAAATTGGTTAGAAACTTTTCGATAAATAGACCCAGAACTCTTAGATTAATTCCTAAGTGGAATTTAGCTTGGGTTCTCCTTAAATTGAAGGAAAAGCCATTTGAACCTCTTGGGACAGTAGATTTCAAATTCTTATCTTATAAGACAGCTTTTCTCTTAGCTTTCTCTTCTGCCAGAAGAGTCAGTGAGCTTCATGCACTATCGGTGGATGATTCTCATTATCGTAGTGTTGGGAACACTATCACCTTCACTACTAATGTGGGTTTTTTAGCTAAGAATCAGGCTCCTAATAAATATCCGGAACCTATTGTTATTAAGGCTCTTCCGTCTTCAGACGGGCGTAGGCCTTTACTCTGTCCTGTTAGAGCACTACGTATCTATAAACAGAGATCTCAGTTCATCAGAAAAGGACGGAAACGTTTCTTTCTGTCTTTGATGCCTAATAGAAAGGACATTTCAGTCCATTCTATTGCTAGATGGATTCAGTTAACTATCCGTACTGCGTATGAAGATTTATCTTCTTCTCAGCAGTCTGTGCTTAAGATTTCTGCTCATGAAGTAAGAGCTCTTTCTACTTCCTGGGCTTATGCTAATAGTGTTGCTATTACAGATTTAATGAAGGCTGCTTATTGGTCTCAGCCATCCACATTTACTAATTTTTATCTCAGAAATATTGAGTCCATTTCTGGAGACCTGCATTGTTTAGGTCCGTTATCTGTTGCTCAGAATGTCGTCCACTAAACAGTTGCAACTATAGTTATGCAGGCTTTCTGTTCCGGCAGTGACTCCGTCCGGCTGCCCTCTTCGCTCTGGGCTATTTGACCCAGGGCAAGGGGAAGGGGGGGGGGGGGGGGGGTGTGTTCCCTTAGGTCACCTGCTTTATAGTGAAAAGCAAGGGAATGCCTCCTCCAAGACAGTATTTCTGAGTCGCTTCCGGGATGGTTTTAAAGTGTAATATTAATGTTTAATTTCATTCATGTCTTATTTTTAAAGTGTAGCTCGGTGTGAAGCATTTGTATATGTCAAGTGTCAAACGGGCTTTAATATACAATACTCGGACACTTTTAAATGATTATAAAGAGTCTCAATTCTCTGGACTACTTTATTTATTGGCTTGCTTTAAAAATAATTAGTATAAAGGTTATACTGGATGTTAATAGAGAACATGAATGTTATTGTGCTCAATTATTAAGGGTAGTGTATCTTTCTAATTTAAATATTAAATAAGAAAGATACATGTAAAGCCTAATACTCCTTTTCTCCTTAAGGGGTTACCTCTTTATTTTATAATTGAGCTTATTGGATTTTCCTATTTTCCTCTATGTCCTAGGCCCTCCAGCCTGTTTACTATTCAGCTAAGTCTGGGTCATTGGTACAGTATAAAAATGTTAAAAAATTTATAGTAATTTATATATTTTTTATACTTACCAATGACCCAGACGGGGATGGCCCTCCCTGAGTTGGGAACTCTTGCCTCCCCGCTGAGTACATAGCGCTGACCAGGCACTGCCAGTAAGAATGATATTTGGCGCCAATTTCGGGACGACTGCGTCACTGCGCATGCGCAGTAGAGTCGTACTATGGAGGTCCTTTAGGACATGATTTCTTTTTGTTTTGGATGCAAATTTTGGGGATTGGGGGGCAAAATTTGTGTTTGGCCCTGGTTTTTGTGGAGTTAGCACCAGCTAAGTCTGGGTCATTGGTAAGTATAAAAAATATATAAATTACTATAAATTTTTTAACTTTTTGAATGTTCTTCTTTTTATTGAATTTATTTTAGTGAATGAGTTTTCTTAAGACCTGAATGCAGTTTATCTCTTTACCCGACACATCTAAAAAATGACATTTGCCCCAAAACATTCTCAGATAACTAAAATATTTCATTGCTTGACTCAAAATCTTAACTTAAGCCCTTCCTCAGTGGAATGGGAAATAGATTGCATGGATGTATATGCTATAAATAGATACACATGTACACCAAACTTCACCTTTGTCCTTCGGTAAAAGATAATTTTGACAGATATGGAAGATGACATTGCACCAAGCCTGAATATAAGTAACCTGTCATTTGCAAAATGAGGTTCCCAGAGGGTGAATTTGCTGATGCTACCCCCTACAGTGGGCCAATTTATCCTCTAGATATATCTTTCTGTTTTAGCTTGAGACCTTGATTCAGACTTAGGTTCACAGAGGGTAAATTTTGTCATGCTACCCTGCTGTGCAGGGTAGCATCACCAAATTCACCCTCTAGGGACCTCATTTTGTAGATGACAGTCTCCTTATATTCTCCTTTTTCGTGAGTGATCATCTATCTACATCAGGATGAAAAAAATGCTGCTTGCTTTTTTGCAGAAAAACAATAAATTATCACCTTCAAGTTAATTTATTCAATAGACAAGAATGCTTTCTTACGAATGATACTTGAAATGTATGGGTAGTTTTGCATAACAATAATTGTGATTTGTCAAATAGTCAACTTATTTTTTTTCTTCAAATTTGCAGTTTATTATCCATTTAAGGACTCAAAAAACTAAAAATCTAATTCTGTTTCTCTGGCCCTCCCGCATGTCCCTTTTGGCTGCTGAATGCTCTCTTTTTATAACCAATGTAAACTTATAAACTTGTAAAAAATTAAAATTAAATGGCTTACGTCTGACATTTTACCCAAGGTAATGAAACTGATAAATGTGTCCCTTGAGTGTAGCAAGCCTTCTTGCACTCAAGGGACAAAATTCACCACCACCCATGCTATTTTTGATTGCAAAGAAATAATTACAAAAATAAAATAGAAAACTGCCCACCCACATGCAATTTTACAAAAAATGGCCTGAGAAATAGATCTACTTTTTGAGGCCTAACCTGCTGAATATTTTCTTTTATAATATGACTCGTCCGTTTTGTTCACTTTAAAACATTTGATATTTTGTTTTCATATTAATCAGTGATAAATAAAGCCTTCCGTCGATTTCATTGGTCAATTTCAAAACTAGACAATTTGATTGGCTGAACAAAATACAACTGAGCCATATTTTCATAATTTGCATAATTGGGGTTGAAAGATTTCATTGCTCAATTTCAAATATGGACAGTTTGATTGGCTGAACAAAATACAACAATTTGTGTAGTTTGAGTAGGGAGAAGTTACATTATCTGTCTATTTTGTGTGGTTTGTATTGCATTAACCCTTTACCTAACATGACGACCAAAACCGGCCAATGCTATACACAAACATTTTTCATTTTTTGCTTCCAAAACATAGGTTATGACCCCTCATTGGAACAAGCGTGCCATGCTCGTTCCAATGAGGGGTCATAACCTATGTTTTGGAAGCAAAAAATGAAAATTTTTTAGTTATATGGGGCTGTTTTTTTCAAGTGTCATCTGCAACACACGTCAGGTAAAGGATTAAAAAGTCATAATAAGTTGTTAATTTGTGCATATGTGTGTCATATGATAAATAGAATATGAAATGAGTGTTTTTCTCATATACTATTTATGAAACTCGTCCAAATTTTCATTGGAACAAGTGTGCCATGCTCGTTCCAATGAGGGGTCATAACCTATGTTTTGGAAGCAAAAAATGAAAATTTTTTAGTTATATGGGGCTGTTTTTTTCAAGTGTCATCTGCAACACACGTCAGGCAAAGGATTAAAAAGTCATAATAAGTTGTTAATTTGTGCATATGTGTGTCATATGATAAATAGAATATGAAATGAGTGTTCTTCTCATATAATATTTATATGAAACTCATCCAAATTTTCAGTTTGGGCTCGCCCAAATGGAAAATTCTTATACTCGTTTCTTAAATATCATATGAGAAAAACACTCATTTCATATCCTCTATTTATGTCTCATAAAAGGAAGTCATGGCTGTTGTGAAGCAGCCATAACTTCTTAACTTGATTTGATGAAAAAATCAAAGCCTGGCATCAAAAACTCCCTGAGAAGAGGACTACTCTTATTTTGAGGAGTATATTTTGTTAACAAGATAGAGGATTATACCTTTATTACGTAACATGGTATTTTTGGACATGTGTGCAACAAAACCAGCCAGTAACAGGCAAAGAACAACTAACCTAACATTTTCCAAAGTTGAAAATAGGGTATTTTAAAGTGGTTTTGAGTAAATATTTTAAGTGTTGGCAATGTACTCATGGCCTTTTTTTTTCAGATATTCTGTTTGGGTTACCGTGGAGGAGCACTGGTATAAGAAAATACTTCATTCGTAATAGACAGAGAACAATATCCTTTGCCATAACTATAGTTCTGAGGAAATATGATCCAGAGTGAGTAATTTTGTTCTGGTAAATATAGTCAGACATTGAAAATTGTGCAATGAGATATTTCAAAAGTTTAAAACTGTTCTGATCAGATTTTTATGCCCCCCCGACTTAAGTCGGTGGCATATAGTGATTGAAGTGTGCGGGCGTCCGTCCGTGTGTGTGTGTGTGTCCGAGCCAATAACTCGAAAACTGTTAGGGCCACAGTCACCAAACTTCACACAATTATAAAGGACCATGGGAGGATGTGTCACACACCATAGCCAGGTTTGTACCTTCAAGGTCAAGGTCACATTTCAAGGTCACACTAAAAATTGGTCAATATTCGTGTCTCAGCCATAACTCAGAAACAAATCATAGTACAATTGTTAAACTTTTTACAAATGTTAAGGACAGTCAGAAGGTGTGTCGCGTATAATAGTTTCCACCGCATCTGCAAGGTGAAGGTCACAATTAACCTTAATATGTTTAGAGTCACAAATCGTGTCTCAAGCATAACTCCAAAACTATTAGGGCTACAATCATCTAACTTCGCTCAATTATAAAGGACAATGGGTGGATGTGTCACACACCACAGCCATGTCTGTAAGGTCAAGGTGGGGGGAGGGGGGTGGGGGGCATGTGTTACCTTAGTAACATTTTTCTTGTTATGAAGTTCAGATTACAAAATCATCTTAAATTTGAAGAAAAGTTTTTTGGAAATTTTGAATCTCCATGAGTTAACATTTAATGAATAATGTTTCTTGAATTCTTAATTGTTTTCTTATTCAAATTGACAATTATGATTCCTAAATTGTATTGTCATCATTAAAATTAAAAAATTGTAAACATTCAGTGTTCCAATGCTTCCTGAAAATCTTGGAAGCTCCTTGAATTTGAACAAATGAATTCCTTGAAACTCACTGAATGTTCTGATACTCTCGAATGCCTAATAATAGTACAGGGCAAAATAATAGTACTGGGTGGAAAATTTCGTGAAATTTTAATACTAGTATAGGGTCAAATAATAGTATAGGGTGGAAAATTCCAAGATGTGAGCCAGCCGCTATGCTCAGAGCCATTTTTATAACACAGAAGTCTGATGCTCTTGAAGTGGTGAAGGACTAAATTACTTTCGGTTATCATAATTTTCACATGGATTTGGCTTGTTGCAATTTATTACACTCTCCCATAAATTGCACCAAGGCAAAACCTTATAGACTAATTAATTCTGTTTCAGTGATGGTATGAAGCACATCGACTGGGTGCTAGGTCTTAAAGTTACGTTAGCAGTACTTCAGAATAAAGCCCAAATATATGCTTCCAGCTCTCTACCAATTAACATTTCCATTGCATCCTGTATTTGCTTGTACATAACATATACCTTATTAGTTTGTTTTGGTAAACTTCTTGAGATAAGCGGCCACTCTACACATTCGGTTGCTAAAAATTAATCAGGGCCAAATAAGGATCATACAGGCAGAAATTTTGTTCGAAAAAGAATAATCATACATGTATGATTATTAGTCACACAAGAGTAGTGTCTAAACCACATGGGAATTTAGGCAGTTAAAAAACAAAAAAAAAACGTTTCTCAGCCACCTCCCTTGTCATTAAAATCTACCTCATCCTGTTTTTAGCTTAACTGGACAAAGTCGGGGGCATGGTGGCTCAGTAGGTTGAGGTTTTTATTTATTTTTTATTTTATTATGGTTTAACGACACATTAACAGCCAATGACATATCATGTCGGTGACAGTTTTGCTGGTGGAGGAAGCTGGAGTACCCAGAGAGAACCTCCGAGCAACGACGAGCAGCTGTCAGCTCCCCAACATCGTAACTCTGCCCTGCAGCACAGGCAGGGTTAGATTGGTTGAAGATGTGCACACCATTGACGGGCAGTACACCTTGGTACATGGCGTCATTGTGCCCCCATGTGACAATCAGGGTTAAGTGCCTTGCCCAAGGACACAATGCGGGAGTCCGAATCGAATGCTCAGACGGTCACCCATCCAAGGACTGACCGGGCTAGACGTTGCTTAACTTCAGTGATCTGACAAGAACTGGTTACTGCAACGCCATCACACACCCAGTAGGTTGAGGTGCAGGCTGCAAACCGAGAGGTCGTCGGTTTGAATCTCACCTGCCGCAACCGCATTATGTCCTTGGGCAAGACACTTCACCCCCATTGCGTACGTGGGGGGCACGGTGACGTGTACTAAGGCGTACTGCACGTCGATGGTGCACCTGTCTTCAACCAATGCTAACCCTGCTTGTGTGGAATTAGTATGTTGGGGAGCTGACAGTTGCTTGCCATTGCTCAGTGGTTCTCTCCGGGTACTCATGCTTCCTCCACCAGTAAAACTGTTGTGGTCATCATGATATGATTAGCCATTGTGCAGAAGTATGTGACCTTAAACACCAAATAAATAAATAACTGGACAAAGTCAAGATAAGCTATTGCCATCACATGTGCAGAAGTCTGTGAGTCTGCTAGTCTGCTCCCATTTTCTTTAGCACAGGCTACACCCTGTAGTTCTTTTCCGATCATCATGAAATTTCACATGCAGGTTGGAGGTCATGTCTAGATGAGAACATCCCCTTTTGATCGTGATCGGTCAGCCGTGATGGCTGTGAGAGCCTGAAACCCAAAACCTTTAGCACAGTCCACAGGGAGTATTTTTGAAAGGATTTCATAGTAACTTGATAGGATGACTCCGTATACTGTCTAGATGAGAACATCCCCTTTGGTCGCGATCGGTCAACTGTGATGGCTGTGAGAGCTCGAAACCTGAAAACCCTTAGCACAGTCTACAGATCATATATATGAAAGGATTTCATTGTAACTTGGTCGGATGACTCTGCATGATCTGTAGATGAGAATGACCCCTTTTGGTCATGATCGGTCAACCATGATGGCAGTGAGAGCCCAAAAACGTTTAGCACAGTCTACAGGTCATATTTATGAATGGATTTCATTGTAACTTGGTAGGATGACTCCGTATAATGTCTAGATCAGAATGTCCCGTTTTGGTCACGATCGGTCAACCATGACGGCGACGCAGGCCCGAAGCTTAAAAACCTTTTGCACAGTCTACAGGTCGTATTTATGAAGGGATTTATGAATGTCCTTTTTTGGTTGGGTTCAGTCAACCGTGACGGCCACAGGGGCACGTTACCTAGATTCCTTTTACACAGTCTACAGCTTGCATTTATGAAGGGATTTCATTAAAAATTTGTAGGATGACTCAGTATAATGTCCAGATGAAAATGTCCTATTTTGGCCATGATCGGTCACAGGCATATGACCTAGATTTGTTTAGCACAGTCTACAGTTCATATTTATGAAGTAATTTCATTGTAACTTGGAAGGATAACTCGGTGTGATGTCTAGATGAGACTTGTCTATTTTGGTCACGATCGGTCTGGCATTACCGCCGCTTGGTCACGTGACCTAGATTCCTTGAGCATTATGAAGAGATTTCATTGTTACTTGGTAGAATAACTTGTTATGATAACTAGATGAGACTCTCCTATTGTTGTCATGATCGGTCAGCCGTGACCACTGAACCATCATGTGACCTAGATTCCTTTAGCAAAGTCTCTGAGTTATATTTATGAAGGGATTTCATTGTAACTTGGTAGAAACAATCATGGCTCTCTTGAAAAATGGTGAAAGCCACTTTAGTGCCTTCACTCTTTACGCATTATCTTGTTGTTTGCTCGGCAATAGCAAGAATAATGTTGATATAAAATTGTTTTGTTACAATTCATTGGAGAGTGCCTGAGGCACTCTCCAATAAATTGTTGCTAAACAATTATTTATGAATGAAATCTTGCTAAACTATGGATCCCTTTGTTGGTGACATGGTATCTTTGAAAAAAAATATGCGTGTTACAAATCACCTTTAAAAAATAATTTAACACTCTACCAGTTAAGTAAATTGTTCCTCATTTTTCACTTTTTGAGATCTAGTCTCTCCTCTCTCCAAGTAACATTGGTTGATATTTCATTTCATTATATTAATGCAATTCTGTGATCTCACTATGGTTACATTGCTCATACTTTTTTAATTTTTGGAGGGAATGTAATTCAGTGAAATTTTTTATTCAAGATACTGATATTTTTTATAGGTAAATCTCCTTGAATTTCATAAGATCCCCTGAATACTTTTTGAATTTTATTTTTAGCTCGGAAAGCCCTGACTTCACATCTGACACCTGTTTTCTATACAATTCGTCGGGGACGCAGTGGCTCAGTTAGTAGAGGTGCAGGCTGCAAGCCGAGAGGTCCTCGGTTCAAATCCCACCTGCGGCAACCGCGTTGTGTCCTTGGACAAGACACTTCACCCCCATTACCCACGTGGGGCACGGTGATGCTGTGTACTAAAGCGAACGGCACGTCGATGGTGCACCTGTCTTCAACCACTGCTAACTGTGCTTGTGTGGAGTTGGTATGTTGGGGAGCTGAAAGTTGCTCAGTGGTTTTCTCCGGGTACTCCGGCTTCCTCCTCCCGTAAAACTGTCACGGTCATGGTTAGCCATTGTGCAGAAATATGTGACCTTAAACACCAATAAATAAATAAATAACTATACAATTCGGCCTGATTCACAAGAATTTGTTCTGGTTCTTACAACCTTCTGCTACAAGAATCGGTTTTCAATTCTTAACCTTTTGAACCCTGGAGGTATCTTCCATGTCAGTCCAATGGCAGGAATTGGAAGAGTACATATTTCTTATTTGGGAGTTGATATTTTTGATGTGCAGCCATGCGGCTGCTCATTGAAAATATTAATTGG
This sequence comes from Pictodentalium vernedei, assembly GCA_031216915.1. Taxonomy (NCBI): domain Eukaryota; kingdom Metazoa; phylum Mollusca; class Scaphopoda; order Dentaliida; family Dentaliidae; genus Pictodentalium; species Pictodentalium vernedei. The sequence goes on along the minus strand of CM062288.1, from coordinate 134,102,346 downwards.
TGTACCACATACATTCACTTAGCAACTATCCTACTTAATGAAATTATGATGTATCATGTTCCCGGGCCAGTAAAGGGGCCTCTCGGGTTCAAAGGGTTAAATAAGTTAGAATTTGAGTTCATTGTTTCTACCCTTATTTTGGTGGGTTTCTTGTCTTACATGTACATATAAAACATGTATTCTAACATGCAGGCTTTTGGTGGTCTTGCTGATTGCAGTTACAGAACTTTAACAAGTGTTTTCTAGTGCGGTCTTGGCTGCCTGAACATGTAGAGACACCATGGCTATGTCAAAGTGCCACCTTATGATGGAATAAAAAAGTAGAATTCTCCAGGCCTTCAACTGGTAGAGTGCTAAATTGTTTTTGATAGTGGTGAACCGATAATTGGAATTGGCAATCGCAACCGGCCGGTTATGGGGTCATCGGCCGATTATGACAATCGGCAGTAAAAAAATGGCAGTTTCCGGTTATTCTATATTTGTCACTGACTATTAAAAATCTATTGATGTCTGGCCATTTCAGTAAAGTTTCCCCACTAAAAACGTTTGTAGTGCATAGCAGAATATTTTGGGAGCTACAGAGCAGAGATATTACGGAATTTACCATCTGCAATCAGTATGAGATCGTCACCATTTCCCAGCTGATCGAAATCACTAGCCATCAATCATGGTGCTGTACAACATTGCATAGGATACATGTATAAATAAAATGTGTTCAGCTGGTAGTCTGTAGTACTTCATGATGCAGGCATCACAATACAATAAGAAAATAAAATTGGGAGAAAAAACTGAAAACACTCTTTTTTCAATGATAGATGATTGTTACACAACATGTAAGTCACTTGACTGTCACAAACACGTTTTCAGTTTGTCAAGTTCATTTTTTAATTCATTTACCTCCCTTGATGTTTCTCTCCAATGTTGATTGCAGAGTACATCGCATGTGTGTCTGTAAACCATGTGTCATACAACTTCACAACACACATTGACATCAAAGTTATTATTCAATTAAGACCCAAAGTATGTATGCTCAGTATTATTCCTGGTTAATACAGCCAAGTGTATTGTATTCATACACAAAACCATATTAACACTATTTACAGGTATAAAACAATCTTCACAAGAGAACAATATCCTGTTATTGTATTGTTAATAACGATCTTCTCCCCCATCCCAACCCCCAAAAATGCAAATATTATTTTGGATAATATTGCCCGGCACTAAACATGCATTTTCTGAGAAATTATGTGGTATTAAGCTTTTGTAATTGGTGATTTATCAACGAAATTCTGCAGTACACAGGCACAGACGGATTTTCTAATGTGCCCTATTTCAACCATCATAATTGGCAGAGAAATAAATGGTAAACGGTTCATAGGAAGTTTTGATAATCGGTTCATCACTTGCTTTTGGACATCATAATTTATTCACAAGTCATTGCCTTGTTCCAGTTTATGGGAGAGTGCCATTAGACACTCTCCCATAACTTTTAACATGACAAGTCCATACAGACTAAGGAATTTTACTTTGGTGATTAAATGAAGCACACACACAGAATATGAAACCTTTATATTGTGGTGCCTGCACTTGGGAATAAAGCCCAAATATGGGCTTCCATCACTCTACCAGTTAACAACACTTTTAGAACCTATGACAAGAATCAAAGGAACATTTTACAAGACTCAAAGTTGATTTCTTCGTTTTCCGTTTAAGAAACATTTTTTGAAAATCTGTTCTGATTCTCATATGAATTTTAAGCTCTGGAAAAAATTCCCTAGTTCAGGTGAACAGATATTAATTTGGCAGAAAGATCTGTACTGATGGTGTGAGATACCAATGACATACTTTACCTTTTAGTAACATAAATAAATTTTTTTTTTACATCATGTTTCTGTGTTGTCAGTAGAGATGGGCAATATACCAATAAACCGAACTGATACTAGTATCATGGGGATACCAAAAAAACGAACCGAAACAATCATTGAACACCAAAGCCGTCTGAATTTTCAGATTTTCCTACATTCGCTATTTATAAGGCCTTGTTGATGCTTGATAGCAACTGAAGGCTTCCTTTTTATGAAAGAATGGCTTGGGCAATTGTCCTGAATTCCCACTGGACTACAAAGTGTACATAGCCAGTTGCTAAGCAGTGATTTCCAGCCAAGTCTTGGCTGCCTTAATAGGCAGCCAGGACTTGACTAGAAATCATTGCTTAGGTGTGGCTGCGCGATGACTCTGGTGGTAGAGGTGCAGGCTGCAAGCCGAGAGGTCCTCGGTTCGAATCCCCCCTGCGGCAACCGCGTTGTGTCCTTGGGCAAGACACTTCACCCCCATTGCCCACGTGGGGGCACGGTGACGCTGTGTACTAAGGCGTACTGCACGTCGATGGTACACCTGTCTTCAACCAATGCTAACCCTGCTTGTGTGGAGTTGGTATGTTGGGGAGTTGACAGTTGCTCGCCATTGCTCGGTGGTTCTCTCCGGGTACTCCGGCTTCCTCCACCCGTAAAACTGTCACGGTCATGGTTAGCCATTGTGCAGAAATATGTGACCTAAAACACCAATAAATAAATAAATAAATTCACCTATGTGTCTATTGTCTGCAGGACCTCCTAAAATGGCATGCTGAGGGCACATGCTCTGAGATCGCTAATGCCTGAAATAGGCCTTTAAAGGTTAAGGTGCATGTAGACCAAGTCACAAAATTACTGTTGTTATGATTTGGGTTGGCGAAAATATTCCATTGTTCAACTGATTGGCTGTGGCATTTATAGCACTGTGGTAGAATGATCCAAGAACAGCTTGTAATGAATTTTCTTAATGTGAATTCCCCTTTGGTACTATCAGGAAATCTCAGTCATGCCAGATACCAAATACCGAACTGATACTGTGCTAAAAATACCGAAACCGATACCAAACTCAAAATTCCAAGACCGCTCATCTCTAGTTGCCAGTCTTTTGACACCCAACCACTGAGCCACTTCTCCCCGCGAAAACCCTGGGAAGTGAAGCAGTGCCTGTTCATTGCAGTAAACAGGCTCTGATTTACTGGTAAAATAAGACCCAGTCACCAGTGCTTGGGAGGTGCAAACTCTCTCTAAAATGGGCAACATGGCTTATTAACGCTCACCCCTGGTCTTGTATTCATGTTTAGCCATTGTGCAAAAATATGTGGCCTTAACTGGTTGAGTGCTGAAAGCCCATATTTGGGCTTTACTCTAATGTTCAGGTACTGCAACTCAAAAGCGTAAAACTCTGTGGATGTCCTTCACATTATCTTTGAATATAAATTATTTAGTCTGCATGGATTTTCCTTGTTACAATTTATGGGAGAGTGCCTGTCGACTTTAGAACAAACTTTGATGACTAAAAATAATTCTGCCCTCTACCAGTTAAACACCAATAAATAAATAAATAAATAAATAAATAACTGAGCTACTTCAGGGGAATAAGCAGGATCACTATAACACAGCACAGACAACCTTGGCATTTATTGAATAGTTGGGTGTAATTAACTTCTTCCAAATTATTTTCAGATTTATTAGTGCTTTGAAGAGTAAATTATTGCAGTCTTATCAAGAGAAGAGCAATGGAATAGAAGTCGATCAAATTTCTCATCTTCATTACAAGAATGTGAACTATTTTGTTGAATATACTCCGTTACTTGTTACCTATTTTGTGTTGCTGTTGTATCTTTATTTCTCTGTTAGTAAGTATCCTTAATAAATTATATGTACAGTAATAATTCATTTTATCACATAATTACGATCAGATAACCCAATGAAACCATTATGGAAGTTTCCTCTGCTGTCAGTTAATTTCGAGTTGAGCAGAACCTCCTTAACCCTTTACCTAACATGAAAAGCAGACGACACGAGCAAAAAAAATTCTTGATTAACTAATTATTTTAATATTTTTATACTGTACCAATGACCCAGACTTAGCTGGTGCTAACTCCACAAAAACCAGGGCCAAACACAAATTTTGCCCCCCAATCCCCAAAATTTGCATCCAAAACAAAAAGAAATAATGTCCTAAAGGACCTCCATAATACGACTCTACTGCGCATGCGCAGTGACGCAGTCGTCCCGAAATTGGCGCCAAATATCATTCTCTGTTTGGCCCTTCATCAGTCAACATCTCACTGATCTTTGTGCTTGTAAATCTCAGTTTAAAGGATGCCAGACACGTAATTCTTGGAGAAAATGTGATTCTAAGGAGGATAGAAGGAGGAGAGGAAAAAAGAAGTGGCAAAAAATAATCAGGGCTGTACTTAAAATTTTTTGTTAAAATTATGTTAAGTTGCCTATTTTCGAGGCAAACGCCTCTTGTTGTCATTCTTGCTAATTGTTGCACTGCTTATTCAGTGTTTCCTCTCCCCTAACCTTCTAAAGTCCCCCCTTGCAATTCTCCCATGCTTTTGGCATATTTTTGAGAAGTTTCATTTCTAAAATTTCCCTGGGAGAGTTGCTTGGTTACAGAATGTTTTCTGTTATTTTCCCCATAGTTACGTTTTCACCCATGGGTGTATAACGTTTGTGTTCTGCATCTTCCATCTGATGTTCTGCAGATTCTCCCCTGGGAGTCTCTGTTTTGCATCAGATAGAGTGTAATTGAGGACTGATTCCGGGCCAGTTTTTTCAGTGCCTGGAGTCATGTTTTCTTCTGTGTTTACACTGTTTGTTTTCATTGGCAACAGCCTTTTTTGAGGGGGGCTGTTTGTCTTTGAGGTAGTTTATCTCATTATAAGATACATTTATATTATCCGAAAGTGTCTCATTAATTATTTTATATAATTTTAAAATTTTTGACCACACTTTGCCATCGGATCCATCGGGGCTCAACGTTACTTTTCAGCAACTTGGGCTTCTCTGAAAAAATATTTTTTCAAAATTATTTTGTTTTGCAATTGTTTTTTCATTTATTAATGGATCATGTTATTATGTATCTTTGTGTCAGGGGTTTTTGCGAGTAACTAGGACTTATTGTTGTTCCTTCACAATGAAAGGAACTTGTTCAAATTGTAATAGGAAGAAATCTTCCTCTGACTTTCATGATTATTGCATAAATTGTAGTCAGTGTTCTCGCATTAATCCCTGTCCTGTATGTGAACATTGGGATGAGAAACATTGGAAACGTGTGTCACGATATGTTGTTTCTGGAGAAAGAGCGATGCCGGCTCTTTCTCCACAAGGTCACTCTACTCTCTCAGTTTCTATTTCAGAGGAACCAGAACAGGGTGATGTTTCCATGTTATCCTCTTCAAGTGTGCGTCCGTCGTCACAATTAAATACAGAGCTAGCGGCAAAAGTGCTCATGGAGATTAGACAAATGTCGTCCGCTAGCTCGCCCGGTGTAGCGTCCATTCACCGAATGGTTCGGCAGCCGGGTTCGTCCGATGCGGTCCAAGAGGAAATTTTGGGTGATGCGAGCACTATAAAAATAATAGATGCACACCCAGTGACGGCGGATAGTGAACGAGAACGGAGGAAGCCTTTTAGTCCGGTTCCTAGCTCGTCCAGGTCCAGCCGGGCCGCGAGCGAGAGAGGCCCCTCTCTCGTACAACAACATCTGGGACCAGATGTTGTGGTACAAAATGTGTCTTTAGCGGAGCATACGTCCGTCGCTCGGGACGCTCCGTTGTATAAGCAGTCCGCAGAGACTGTTAAGGCTTCCTCTTCTCGCCGGCGCACACGACCGCACCTTGGCTGCGTGACCTCCGATATCTTGCCAGCTTCGCCGAGGAAGGATTATTCGGCGACCAGGTCACACCATCCGGCAGCCAGGGACTCGAGACCGATGGACTCCGGACGTTCGCATAGGAAAAGTATGCGGGAGCCATCCGATGCGGAGCTGCCCTCGGCAAAGCAGCGAAAGACCGCTCCTCCGCAGGTCTCGACGTCGGACATTCTAGTGCAGATAGCACAGCTTATCGCAGCATCCCAGCAGCCGACAGAAACGGTGTCGGATCGAGAATTATCCGACGGCGCTGGGTCGGTACGCTCCGCCGAAGCATCGGGGGCGGACGACCGGGAACATCGGGAGGTCCGACCGGATGGTGAAAGGGATACGGATGAATTGGAGCTATCCCTTTCGGAACAACACAAAGCTGCCGTAGACTTCATCCGGCACTTTCTTCCTCAAGTTGTTCCGTCGGGCCAGACTGCTGCGCTTCCGGACAGGAGAATTATAGCGTCATTGGACTCTGATTTTTTCGAGCGGTTCAGGGACATCGCTCCCGAGTTTCCGTCGCAGTCCAATAATGTTGCAAGAACATTTGAATTATTGAACGACGCTATTTTTAAACTTGCTTCCAGGACAGGGAAAGCAGGCTTCTTGTCCGCAAATACTCTCAACCTGCCTTTCATTAATGCAAGGAATAAATTCGACACGGCAGGTCAGGGTATACCGAGAGTTCCTCTGCGTATGGACGACGAGGCGGAAGACTTAGAGCTATCATTACCGTCGTCAGCTTCTATTCCAACCGCAGTGTTGGAAACAGCTATTGCGTCTAACAGAGCCAATTTAGATGCCTTATCTTACGCAGATCACCTTACGAAGGCGTTATCACTGCGTCTTCAAGGGGAAGAGTTTCAGGATATACAATCCTCCTTAAGACTTCTTTCAAGGGCAGTAGCTTATTCCACGTGTAACTCCGCCCTTTCAGTGGCTAATCTGGAGTTGGTTAGACGTGACGCAGCCCTGTCTACATCCACACTAGTGGATTCTAAGGTGAAGAACTCTCTTAGAGTCGCTTCGGTCTCAGGAGATCTTCTCTTTGACGGCAAGCTTTCCGCTATTTATGATAATATTAAAAAGAAAGCTAGTGATTCTCTGTTGTTTAGATCCGCTCCTAAAAGGTCGGATTCAGCAGACACGAATAAGGCGGGCACTTCTGGGTCTTATCCGCCCAAGAGAGGTTCCTATAGAGGTTCCGGTGCGTCCTCTAGCTCTTATTCGAGAGACCGTCAGGATAGCGACTCTCGTTCGGGACGTCCTTCAGGCCGGGACAATCGGTCGGACGCCCCGAGGTCGACGAGGCGAGGTGCGGGTCGTGGAAGACGTGGTTTCTCCTACCGCAGGCCTCGCAGATCCAGGAGGTGATGGCTCAAACCTCTATCGCGTTCCGGTTGGCGGAAGGTTGTCGAGTTTTTCTCAAGAGTGGGCGTCGATTACGGACGACCCTTGGGTGAGAGGAGTGACTTCGGAAGGTCTAAAGATATCCTTCAAACGAAAGCCTCCATTAACTCGAAGTCCAAAGTGGACTCATCTTCCGTCAAACCCTCAGAAAAGAGACGCTCTGCTATCAGAGGTGCAGTCTCTTTTAATGAAGAACGCGGTAGAGGTCGTAGAAAACCAGGAATCGCTGGGATTCTACAGCCATCTGTTTCTGGTTCCGAAACCAGACGGCTCGTTCCGTCCAGTAATAGATTTGAGCTGGATAAACAAGCTGATCATCGCTCCGAAGTTTTATATGGAGACGATTCGATCGGTCAGAGCGAGTATTCGGGTGAACGATTATGCAACGAGCATAGATCTCAAAGATGCGTACTTTCACGTCATGGTACATCCGACATTCCGAAAGTATCTACGCTTCGCAGTCCTAGGAGTGGTGTATCAGTTCCGGGCCATGTGCTTCGGATTGAATCTAGCACCCTGGGCTTTCACTCGAGTAATGAACTCGGTAATGATTTACTTCCGAGCTCATTCGTCTGCGGTAACGTCGGCCTACCTGGACGACATTCTTCAGAGGTACGGCAACGAGTTAACGCTTCAGAACGATGTTCAGAATCTTCTTCTATTGCTCCGACGTCTCGGTTTCATAGTAAACGAGGAGAAGTCGGATCTGGTGCCGTCCAAGTCATTCACTCATCTGGGAATGAGCTTCGAGACGCACAACAATCTCGTTCGTCTGCCGTTAACCAGAGCGAAATTAGTCAGTTGTTACGCTCGCTATTGTCTAAATACAGACAAAGTCACAGCGAGAGAATTTATGAGACTGATAGGTCTGTGCGGAGCCGCTGCGGATCTCATTCCGATGGGACGGCTACGCACACGGCCTCTTCAAATTTTCTTGACTCAGAATTGGAGTGTGAAAATTCATTCGCTCGATGTAGACGTTCTCTTGTCAGATCAAGTGAAACAAGAGATTCAGACTTGGGCAAACATTCAGTGGTTAACTCAAGGAGTTCCGCTGCAGTTGCCGGATCCGAGTTTTACCATTATGACGGATGCCAGTCAAACAGGTTGGGGTGCATCATTAATCCCAACGGATTCGAGATGCCAGGGTCTTTGGGATCCGCAATTCCTGGGCAAGCACATAAACATCAAGGAAATGATGTCAATTTGGCTTGCGTTACGTCACTGGATGGACATTATTCACGATGCTCATGTCCAAATCCTATCCGACAATACGACAGTAGTGGCGTATATACGGAATCAGGGAGGCACTCATTCAGTTCCGTTGTTCAATCTAACGGAAAGAATCCTTCTGTTTGCGTTGGAACATCACGTTCTTCTTTCGGTCCGTCACATACCGGGTCGTCTGAATGTGCTAGCAGACTCCCTTTCTCGAAAGGGTCGCTTGTTGCCGTCGGAGTGGACTCTCAACAAACAAGTATTCAATCAGATTTGCTACCAATGGGAACGGCCAATGATAGACTTATTTGCGACACATCTCAACAATCAGTTGCAAACGTATGTGTCCCCGTGTCCGGATCCAAGAGCTTTTGCTGTAGACGCTCTATCGATCCCTTGGGACGGAATGATAGGATATGCATATCCTCCAGCGCCGTTAATTCAACAAGTATTGCTAAAGATAAAACAATCTCAATGCAAGATTCTGTTGGTAGCATCTCTGTCGCCACAGAGACCGTGGATAAATCTACTCAGGTGTCTGTTGTGGGACCTACCGCGGAAGCTCCCTCCACGAGAGGATCTTCTTTGGCAGGGGAAGTCGCGCCAACTGCATCACAACCCGCAAGGTCTCAACCTTCACGTTTTTCCGTTGTGCGGTCCTTCTTGCATGGCAAGCACTTTACAGGACGAGCAGTGGACGCGATTTCTAATTGTAGGAGGACCTCCTCTTCGCTAAACTATGCGGCTAAGTGGAAGGTTTTCCGTCGTTGGTGTAGGGATCATTCTGTTGATATATTTGATCCCTCTATACCAGACATTGCTAACTTTCTAGTATACTTGTTTGACGAAATCAAACTGCAACCGGTTACTATAAAGGGTTATAGATCTATGTTATCTGATACCTATGCACATCATGATAGTTTACAAATTGGATCTAATGTCTCTTTATCGAAATTGGTTAGAAACTTTTCGATAAATAGACCCAGAACTCTTAGATTAATTCCTAAGTGGAATTTAGCTTGGGTTCTCCTTAAATTGAAGGAAAAGCCATTTGAACCTCTTGGGACAGTAGATTTCAAATTCTTATCTTATAAGACAGCTTTTCTCTTAGCTTTCTCTTCTGCCAGAAGAGTCAGTGAGCTTCATGCACTATCGGTGGATGATTCTCATTATCGTAGTGTTGGGAACACTATCACCTTCACTACTAACGTCGGTTTTTTAGCTAAGAATCAGGCTCCTAATAAATATCCGGATCCTATTGTTATTAAGGCTCTTCCGTCTTCAGACGGGCGTAGGCCTTTACTCTGTCCTGTTAGAGCACTACGTATCTATAAACAGAGATCTCAGTTCATCAGAAAGGGACGGAAACGTTTCTTTCTGTCTTTGATGCCTAATAGAAAGGACATTTCAGTCCATTCTATTGCTAGATGGATTCAGTTAACTATCCGTACTGCGTATGAAGATTTATCTTCTTCTCAGCAGTCTGTGCTTAAGATTTCTGCTCATGAAGTAAGAGCTCTTTCTACTTCCTGGGCTTATGCTAATAGTGTTGCTATTACAGATTTAATGAAGGCTGCTTATTGGTCTCAGCCATCCACATTTACTAATTTTTATCTCAGAAATATTGAGTCCATTTCTGGAGACCTGCATTGTTTAGGTCCGTTATCTGTTGCTCAGAATGTCGTCCACTAAACAGTTGCAACTATAGTTATGCAGGCTTTCTGTTCCGGCAGTGACTCCGTCCGGCTGCCCTCTTCGCTCTGGGCTATTTGACCCAGGGCAAGGGGAAGGGGGGGGGCGGGTGTTCCCTTAGGTCACCTGCTTTATAGTGAAAAGCAAGGGAATGCCTCCTCCAAGACAGTATTTCTGAGTCGCTTCCGGGATGGTTTTAAAGTGTAATATTAATGTTTAATTTCATTCATGTCTTATTTTTAAAGTGTAGCTCGGTGTGAAGCATTTGTATATGTCAAGTGTCAAACGGGCTTTAATATACAATACTCGGACACTTTTAAATGATTATAAAGAGTCTCAATTCTCTGGACTACTTTATTTATTGGCTTGTTTTAATAATAATTAGTATAAAGGTTATACTGGATATTAATAGAGAACATGAATGTTATTGTGCTCAATTATTAAGGGTAGTGTATCTTTCTAATTTAAATATTAAATAAGAAAGATACATGTAAAGCCTAATACTCCTTTTCTCCTTAAGGGGTTATCTCTTTATTTTATAATTGAGCTTATTGGATTTTCCTCTATGTCCTAGGCCCTCCAGCCTGTTTACTATTCAGCTAAGTCTGGGTCATTGGTACAGTATAAAAATGTTAAAAAATTTATAGTAATTTATATATTTTTTATACTTACCAATGACCCAGACGGGGATGGCCCTCCCTGAGTTGGGAACTCTTGCCTCCCCGCTGAGTACATAGCGCTGACCAGGCACTGCCAGTAAGAATGATATTTGGCGCCAATTTCGGGACGACTGCGTCACTGCGCATGCGCAGTAGAGTCGTATTATGGAGGTCCTTTAGGACATTATTTCTTTTTGTTTTGGATGCAAATTTTGGGGATTGGGGGGCAAAATTTGTGTTTGGCCCTGGTTTTTGTGGAGTTAGCACCAGCTAAGTCTGGGTCATTGGTAAGTATAAAAAATATATAAATTACTATAAATTTTTTAACTTTTTGTCTCAAAAACATAGGTTATGACTCCTCTTTGGAACGAGCTTGATGAGCTCGTTCCAAAGAGGGGTCATAGCCTATGTTTTTGAGACAAAAAATGAAAAAAAGTACAAAAAATTAATTGGCGATTTTTGTGAATAGCATTGGCCGGTTTTAGCCTTTACGTTGGGTAAAGGGTTAAATTCTTCTTTTATCATCGGGTCTCCTGAAAGGGGGCACAGTGGCATTGTGGTAACCGGTTCTCGTCAGATCACCGAAGTTAAGCAACATCGAGCCCGGTTAATCCTCGTATGGGTGACCGTCTGAGCGATCAATTTGGACTCCTGCGTTGCGTCCTTGGGCAAGGCACTTAACCCTGATTGTCCACATGGGGCCATGATGACGCCGTGTACTAAGGCATACTGCACGTCGATGGTACGCATGTCTTCAACCAATCTAACCCTGCCTGTGCTGCAGTGCGGAGTTACGATGTTGGGGAGCTGGCAGCTGCTCATTGTTGCTCAGTGGTTCTCTCTGGGTACTCCGGCTTCCTCCACCCATAAAATTGTTATGGTCATGATTAGCCATTGTCATGATTAGCCATTGTGCATAAGTATATGACCTTAAAACACCAATAAATAAGGAGACCTGAAAAGGAGACCTCATAATACAAGAGAAGAGTTCAAGGGAAGCCATTTGGTATTGAATTGAATTGAAATAATCAGGATTATTTTGAATCGAATCATATTTCAAAGCTTTGCAGGACCCCAGCTGTTTGTAAGGATACCACAAGTTTCTCATTCGTGGGTACAGTGGAACCCACTAAATTTGATATCTCTTTACTGAATAACCATGTTAATTGAATATAATTTCCCAACACAAAACCATTTACCATACCCCCAGTACAAATTTGACCTGTTAATTGAATATAGGTTATAGAGTAAACTCCTGTTAATTGAATAAAAAAATCTTGTAACCGGTCGAGAAATTACCCTGACTCTCTCCAGTTTTCCTTTGATTATAGACCTATAGACTCAGTACATCCAATACAGGACTCATGGAGCTCTGTCAAACAAAATGTAATAGAATAAATGCTAAGTTTGTCTCAAGAATACAGAAAAGTGACACAATCCATGTTAATTGAATACTCCTGTTAATTGAATAATTTTCATGGGCATTGTGGCAATTCAATTAACAGCGTTCCACTCTACTAAGAAATTTTGAATTTTTGTTCATGGTAAAACCTCTTATGAAATTGTTCCTCAATCTCACACATGAGATTATCCAGTTAAAACACATAGGTACCCACTATATTATATGGTCTTACTGACAGTAAGTCTGAAATTTATGGCCAGTTTATGTATAACTTTATAAAGAAGCTTGCATATGAAAGGAGAGCTTTGATTTGCACACAAATTTCTGTTAGTAATGAGCTTATTATCCCACCAACTGGTTTTAAGTTGAATATTGCTGGCAGTGATCATTAAGGTGATTAAAAAACAATTCTTCTTTCTCAAGGCCCTCCCTCATCATAGATCTGTCCATCACCATTTTTCACCTGAAAATCTCTTCTATGACACTTCATTGACAAATATTTAACCAACTGTACCTTGTTTGACAGCATTCAGAGTTGTGTCAAACAAGATACAGTTGGTTAAATTTTCAACTACATTATGGGTAATTTTCCTTGCTGGAAACTTTGGTTTGCCACATAATGATAGTATAAGTAGATTTCTGACTCCAACTATTTTCAGAACTGTTTTGTGAATAAAAAAAACAAAAAATTAAAAGCCTCTCTCCCTCATCATAAAATTGCGGAAAAACTGCCCGAGAACAGGGTTTCTGCTAGGGTGACCTGGATACCCTGAACAACCCATTCCCCTCACTCTGAATTCCCCTAACCATGCATTCCATAGTTGATATAAATTGCTACAAAAAGTTTGACGTCAGGGGGATAACTCAAAATAAAACTCTCATGCTACCAATACAATGCATCTGATGGTAATAATCACAAGGTAGAAACAGGTGCAGGAAACTCGTAAAATTATACACAAATGTCGGTCAGAGATCGATCAATGACACTCTCCGAGTTTGAAAGATCTTGTGCAACAGTGTTTGAGAGCATTGGCAAACTTGAAGTCAATCAGTGACTGACGTCACAACTTCATGCTTTTTGATTTCCGTGTGCTTGCTTCTGGGTAAACTGTTGTGACATGTAAAGGTTGTTCTAGTAGTCAAGCACATTTTAAAAAAATGTGTCACAAGGAAGTTTATTAATATAATAATAACATGACTTTGGAGGACATTGTGGTTTATTAACTGGTAGAGTGCTGGAAGCCCATATCAGGGCTTTACTCTAAAGTGCATGTTCTACAACTCAAAGGTTTCATATTCAATGGACATGCTTCATATTATCATTGAAGTGAAATTATTTAGTCTGTGTGGATTTGCCTTGTTATAATTTTTAAGGCACTCTCCCAAAAATTGTAACTTGGCAAAGATCGGTGAACAAATTTTTGTGGCCAAAAATAATTTAGCACTTTACCGGTTAATGGCCCAACAGGTGTGAATAACAGCCTGACAGCTTATAAAAGGCTGTTAATAAACTGAAGGGCTTGTTATTCACACCTGTTGGGCTGTTAATAAACCACAAGGCTCGACAAAGTCATGTTATTACTATTATTACCACTGGGAGTCGGAGAACGTTTTGATTCTGTATCTTACATGACATTTTTAAAGTTTTCAATTTCGACAGATCGTCCCCTGAGTTCCAATGTGTTCTATGTGCCTACTGGCACATAGAACACATTGTAACTCCAGGGACGAGATGATAATATTATCTGTTGTCAAAAAACTTGTGTCACATGATTATCACATGATCGGCACTGGTACATTTTTAGTTGCAATGAAGTTAGAAAACTTACAATCTGACCCGATGTTTACCGCTTTTAAGTCAGGAATAAAGGATTAAAATGTATGCAGACTTACTTACATGTATACAGCTGCTTGTTCTTATGGGGCTAACTTTACTGGACATTTTATGTATTTAATAATTTAAAGAAAATAACATTGTTTACAAGTTGAAGCCATTTCCATTTACAAGTGGACGACAGCAAGGAACAAAAATCACGTGACGTGTCGGGCTGTTGAGAGTTTCACTCATTAATGGCCCAACACGTCAAGTGACTTTTTTAAGTTGAGTGTTAAGTTCTTGTAATGCCCTGTTAAGCTATGTTAATGTACTAGAGAACTCTCGCTAAAGTGGTAATAATCAGGTTTATTTTTCGGACACCCCTCTACACGCAATCATCATTGAACTGGATCATCTTGGCTTGACAATTGGGACAATCTAGGATGGGTTGCCTATAGGTTATGCAAAAAGATTTTTGGGAGACCTGTTTATAGGTTAACCAAAAAATAGTTGCATGATCGGAGATTTGATTGAAAGGTAATGACATAAGAAGATATTTAACAATGATAAAAGATAAATTATTATAAATCATAATGACTTTTATTTCTCAACAAATTCACATCCCCAAATCTGCCAATTATAATGGTTAACCAAGAGGTTAAGCCTTTACCTAACAAAATGGAAAAAAGTGCCCAGAAAATTAGCCTAAGTGTGGCTTACACAACCTCACACAACATGGCAATTTCTCACTAAATTCATACCAATTCTGATATCATTGGAACCAGCTGAATCAGCTGGTTGCAATGATATCCATTTTTGTATGCTTCTATTGAAAATTTGAGACAACGGTTTTAATCATGAAGTTCAGGATATTTGGGGGAAAGCTATGTGTGGTAAAGGGTTAACCCCCCAAAATTGGGGCAAAAGATCAAAAGGTTTTGAACATGTGATGGGGCAACCTTCAAATGGGTCCATCAAAATTCTGAATTGTCGAGCCCTGCGGCATGGACTGGTATTGTTGGTAAGTACTGTAATATGTATGAATGATTTTCCACCTGAATGTCTCCTCATTGATCCTTATTCTTCTGCAATGAACGGTTCTCAGAATGTGAAAACCTGCCTAAATATTGCTGTGAAAAACCTCAAAATATCCCTCAGATGCAATGAAATGGGGGTTATGGGCCTCCAGAATTTAAAATGTACCTATCACGGGCCGAAGCATGGTCAGCCCAAGGTTCGACAACTTTTGGTTGCCCCACTGATAATTTTGCCCAAATTACCGGCCACAACATTTTTACCCTAGCGGGAACCTTGCTGAGAAACAAGAAATTTTTTTTTATAGGCCTTGCTTAGCTAAATTTCATAGCAATTAATCATTCACAAAGAACTGTTTCCCATGCTTGTTTAAGACAGTGACCTCAACTTTACACCTCCACTGTGGGGCCCCTGGGAAGTGGAGCAGTGGTTGTTTTCTGTGGTAATCAATTTCTGTTTGGCTGGTTAAATAGAACACTAATTAACACCAGAGGTGGAAGTCTTCTGTCTTGGGCAGCATGGTTTATAAACATTTGGCTAAACTCAACTACATTCCTATGTTATGATATAGTATAGATGCTGACTGTAAACTCAAACAGCAGTAAATCAATATCGTGGTACCTAACATGACCAGCAGACAGAACTCTGAAAGATTTTCATGAATTTTTTTTCAATTTTCAGTCTCAAAAACATAGCTTTTGATTTTGAGCTCATTCCAAGGAGGGATCATAAGGTATGTTTGGAAGGTAAAAATTGCAAAAATAACAAAATTTTAATGGCATTATTCAGGCCTGAAAATAAGCAGTCTGACATTTGCAGAATGAGGTCCCCAGAGGTTGAATTTGACGATGCTATCCCATACAGTGGGCCAATTTATCCTCTGGGTACCTTTTTCTGTTTAGTTATGAGACCCTAATTCAGATTGAGGTTCACAGAGGGTATATTTAGTGATGCTACCCTGCTGTGCAGGGTAGCATCACTAAATTCACCCTCTGGGGACCTCATTTTGCATATGTCAGTCTGCTTATTTTCTATCTTGGCATTATTTGTGAATTGCATTGATCAGATATGACCGTTTTGTTAGTTAAATGGTTAGATCTATTTGGTTAGTGCTATGGATCAGATTTTGCCTTTGGCACCCACCAATAAATTGCAACAACACATTTTAATATGAACATTTTTTTTTTCTACTGCTGAGCAAATAAGTTTATCCACACTAAAGTAGCTAATATTCAATTGTAAATATGCCAAGTTCCCCTGTATGTCTCCCACTTCCTAGATGTTTCAGAATTTTTTTACAGTGGTATATCCAGAGAGTGAAAAACAGGCATGCCTTATACCTGAATAGTTTTCCATAGCCACATTTCTCTTTCATTACACAATTTCAAATTTCTCTCCTCACCCCCTTAATGTGAGTCATTTCAATGCAAACTTTCCATACTTGACTCGTTTTTTGCCAATACATTGGAGCCCAATTAATTGGTTATCTCTTAACTGAATAGGGGGCACGGTGGTGTCACGGTAACCGGTTCTCGTCAGATCACCGAAGTTAAGCAACGTCAAGCACGGTTAGTAGTTGGATGGGTGACTATTTCAGCGACTGATTCACACTCCCGCATTGTGTCCTTGGGCAAGACACTTAACCCCAATTGTCCACATGGGGGCACGATGACGCCGTGTACTAAGGCGTACTGCACGTCGATGGTGCACATGTCTTCAACCAATCTAACCCTGCCTGTGCTGCAGTGCGGAGTTCCTCCACCTGTAAAACTGTCACGGTCATGATTAGCCATTGTGCATAAGTATGTGACCTTAAACACCAGTAAATAAATAATCTCTTAACTGAATAATCCTAATTCAATATAATTTCTCAACACAAAACTAGTTACCATACCTCCAGTACAAATTTGACCTGTTAATTGAATATAAGTTATAGAGTAAACTCCTGTTAATTGAAAAAAAGATCTTGTAACCTTTCAAGAAATTACTCAGACTTCCCAGTTTTTCCATTGTTTATAGACCTATTTGGCCACAGTACCTTCAATACAGACATTTAATCTATTATATCTTGTTTGACAGAGCTCTTAAAGCTCTGTCAAACAAGATATATCAGAATAAATGCTAAGTTTATCTCCAGAATACAGGAAAGTGACACAATCCGTGTTAATTGAATACTCCTGTTAATTGAATAATTTCCATTGGCAAAGGGACTATTCAATTAACAGGGTTCCTCTGTATTTGGTTTACTTGTTGATGTCACTGTCTAGTGTCCAGTTGGAAAACAGCTAATGAAAGTGAATGTTACATTAAGTATCACCAAGTTTAAGGACTTGTCGTGTGGTAGCCTGATGCTTCATGGCATATATTGTCCATAGTGATGATTCCGAGCTGCATGTTGGATGCTGCATTTGTAGCCCATGCACACATTTTATCTCCTGCAAATTTTCCACATTGTTGGAAAGTATGATTAAGTAATTAACCACTTGCAGGTGCTTTATGAGTCCATACGTTGCAAGATCAACATTTGTTACCACTTCTAGCAGTATTGAAGACTCAGAACTGGTTATTGCTGCTCTTTTTGGGGTGTGGGTAATGCCCTAAAAGACTTCAATTTTTCAAAAATCTCCTCGTAAACCATCAGTAACAATGCTGTTTTAATTTTTGTTAAATTTTTTGGCTGGCCTTGGGCAGATCCTAGTTTTGGGGCCTTATCCAAAATTTGTATTTTCAGAACTGATGGTTCAATTTGACCCAAATTTGGGTCATGTATACTGATTGATGCAAAAAATGTTTCCCTACATCCTTGTGGGAACTCCTGGAGCTAACAATAGAAAATTTTTTTTATCATATTTCCCAACTTGCATGGAACAAAGAATTGTTATTTGGTAAAATGCTTCTTTAATACATGTTGTAGTATAATTGAAATTGGCTAAAATTTTGCTGTCGGTTGTGTCATGAGGTACCGTATGGAGATGCCCACTCTAACACTGTATGTAGTAGGAACATGCTGAATCACTCTCTTGGAAACGGGAAATTGCAGAGTCACTCCATTTCTTTTGAACCACTGCCTCCAATCTTCTTGGAAACACTGATCCAAAATTTTAACAGATTTGGCACTTCATCATCTTGGGTTCCCAATTGGAATCCTGGAAATTGAAACAGGGCATGTTTACCGTGGTAAACAAGCTCTGTTTTACTGGTAAAACAGGAGCTGTTTGATTGTGAAAGTCCTCTATAATAGGCAACATGGCTATAAATGATTGGCTGGACTTGACTTTATATCCATATTGCGATCAAGGTTAGCCATTGTGAAGAAGTATGTGACCATAAACACCAATAAATAAATATTGTCTTGGGCCAGTATACGTTTTGCAGTTTTTTGTCAACAAAAGTTGCTGCTTTTCTTGGGGAAGGGCAATGCTCAAAATGCCCAGAATTCTTCAAAAACTCTTTTGAACTACCAGAAAGAGAATGCTTCAATATTTGGTGTGTAACTTCCTTTGTTGTGGTTGCAATTCAGATTTGTTAAAAAAAAGTTTCTAGTCAAACCATCCATTGGCTACTCCATGCAAAATTTATATTTTTAGAACCAAACCAGTTTGGTTTGCTGTATTATTGGCCATATGTACTAAATTCCTTCCCCCAAAATTCTTACCTCCCTTTGGGAACCCTTTCGTTAGGAACAAAAAAAAAAAAATTTCGAATGTTATTTTGGAATGTCCTCCCCTGGACAAAATTCTTTCATATTTGCATTTAATATCTTACTCATCATTATCCTGAAATTTCATTTTAAATTTTAATTGTTTTGTCCCATCCATTTTGTCTATTGGTTAGTTTTGCTGGGCATCTTTTGAGGTTCGAATCTTCAGATGAGAGCACCTATTCCCGATGAGAGCACCTCTCTCCCTCCCTCCCCACCCCCCCCACCCCCCCCCTGTGGCCTCTTGTTTCCAATTAGCTTTAGGTAAGATTCTCAGCTTTTTCCATTAAGAAATTATTTTACTTTAATTATACAGTGGAGCCCACTTAATTGGATATCTCTTAACTGAATAACCCTGTTAATTGATTGAATATAATTTCCCAACACAAATCATTTACCATACCTCCAGTACAAATTTGACCTGTTAATTGAATATAGGTTATAAGGTAAACTCCCGTTAATTGAAGAAAAAATCTTATAACCTGTCGAGAAATAACCCTGACTTATCCCAGTTTTCCTTTGTTTATAGACTTATTCGGCCTCAGAACATCCAATACAGGTATTGAATCTATTATATCTTGTTTGACAGAGCTCAATGAGCTCTGTCAAACAACATATAATAGAATTTATTGTGACTCACGTTTGTAACATCAGCCGTGATTGGTTAATTTGACACCTTCTAAAAGTCATAGTGCTGGAGTTTTGGGGAAAAACATGGGTACTATCAGAACGTTCTTCCCTGGAGACAAGAGAACAAAGAAAATGTAAGCTACACTTCCATTGATCAGCGTCGATTACACATGCTCTGATTGGAATTTCTCAACACAAAACGGCGGCGCCATGTCCGTTTAACTTTTTTCGTCACCGATAGACACAAACTTACCAGCAAATATGTCATCTTCAGTTGGTGTGTTTTCAATTTTATCTGCAAACAATTAATTCAAAAGAATCAGAAATAATAAAAACTCACGTGTTGTTCACCACTTCAGTGAATCCTGAATATGAGTTATGACTTCAGTCAATTATATTTCCACAAGTTTAGTACTCTTCGACCTCACTGAGCCTCCGCCTCAAGTTCAAAATAAATTGTTTCACTCCGCTTGATTCTAACAACTGTCGTCGTCCAAGAAACATGAATTTATATTCCATTAATTTATACCACTTATCACGCAAGCATTAATAATGAATTATAACATGAACAGCATGATGCAGTTGTAAACACTGGCATTTGGTGATATAGAAACTCTCAAAGTGACGGCACTTGTGACAAGTCATTTTCGAATTGGGTGATCTGGAAACTCCTAAAGAGATGTCATTCATTCGAAATGATGCCATGTTTTTGGATTCGACTACATTGTTATTACAAGATTGATGGCATGTTGCAGTTAACGCTTAAAAATGAAAGTTATTTTTTGTTCGGTATAATAAAATAATTAGAACATTTCTTTTCATGTTGTATCGGTCGAGAGTACCTGAGTTTGTGTGATTTCTGAAATAAAACCTGAAGCAGCAAAGCTGCTTCAGGTTTTATTTCAGAATTCACACAAGCTCAGGTACTATCGACCGATAGAACATGAAAAGAAACATTCTAATATTATAAAATGCTAAGTTTACCTATAGAAAACAGGAAAGTGACACAATCCCTATTAATTGAATACTGTTAACTGAATAATTTTCATTTGCAAAGTGGCTATTCAATTGACAGGGTTCCTCTGTACAGTCTTAATTGTTTCTTTTGCAGGTAAGATTGACATGGTGAAGTCAAAAATTGGTTTAGCTATTAGTGCTGTTGTTAGTGTTGTTGCTTCTCTTATAATGTCTGTTGGTCTCTGTACATGGTTTGGACTTACACCAAGCCTCAATGGAGGGTAAGGATAATATTTCCATTGTTATTTTCTTTGAAATAGCTTTTTAATTCTTCCCCTGCTGCAGGTATATTTCACCCCTGGGTTCAGACATGTTAAGCCTCACTATTTTAAAGGGAGACTCACTATTTTCAAGAATTAATTTTTGTTAAATGAGCCTAAAATTGGGATTTTTTACAGAATCTCACTACAGTGGAGCCCACTTAATTGGATATCTCTTAATTGTATATCCCTGTTAATTGAATATAATTTTCAAACACAAAACCATTTACCATACCTTCAGTACAAATTTGATCTGTTAATTGCATATGGGTTGTAGAGTAAACTCCTGTTAATTGCATATAAATTTTTGTAATATGTCGAAAAAATTGCTGTGACACGCACCAAATTCCCCTTATTTATCAACCTTTTTGGCCTCATACATCCAATACAGACATTTATTCTATTATATCTTGTTTGACAGAGCTCTAAGATCTCTGTCAAACAAGATATAATAGAATAAATGCTCAGTTGACCTCCAGAACACAGGAAACTGACCAAATCCCTGTTAATTGTATACTCCTGTTAATTGAATAATTTTCGCTGGCAAAATGGATATTCAATTAAGAGGATTCTACTGTATTATAATAAAAAATTTTTATTCTTTGAGCCATTTAAAAATTAAAATTACGCCTTTTTTTGCTCAGAAATCTCACTATTTTACAATTCAGCAGCTTAACATGTCTGCTTGGGTTTACCATGATTGCTCCCTCCCATCCCCATTTATTTTTTTCCTGGAGGAAGATAAAGTAGTTCCTCACTCAGCATATCTCCATCACTTGATTTTCTTTCTTTCTAGAAAATCTTCATTTTGTTTTCAGAACTTCATATAGAAGTTTTTGTGATAACTAACAATGCAAAACATATTTTATTTTTGAAATTAGATGAGACAATTTGTATAATTATGCATTTTCTATATATTCTGAAGGTGAAAAAAACAGTGCTTACTATATGCAAGAAAAAAATAAAACCCACCCCCCCTCACTGATTTGAAAAAAATTGCCTGAGAATCAGTTGATTTCTTTTGTGTGCCTTATGCATACTGACAACAATAGGGGTAATATTTGTACCCCCACCCTTGAAAAGAATGAGGGTACACTGGATTACATGCATGCATCCATCCATCCATCAAATGATGATAACACATGCTTTGCTCAGCTCTTTAAAAACCCTTGCAAATACTGTTTGTCTTGAAAAACCATTGTATTAGAAATTGGCCCTTGAAAAACACTTGAATATTTTGGAAATTCTTTAAAATCCCTTCAATTTCTAGCTGCCCTTCTATAGATGTTATGGATTGATACTAAAGGCTTTTTTTATTGAATCAGGTCTTATGGATAGCCAGGGATTGTTTTTGCTTAAAAAAAAATGGTAAAGAAATTACTTTTGGTTGGGTCGGGTTTTGGTTGGCAAAAAAGTAGGGATATTTGGGTCCTTGAAGAACTGTGTTTTGGTGGTCTTGAAAAACACTTGAACTCTTTTCCAAGATATATGAACTATGTAATATTACAGGCTTCCCCACTTTGACGTCAAGTAGCTCAAAAATAGAACCAAGCAAATGCTTCATTCAATATAATTGCTTCATTCAATATAATTGCAGAGAATTCTGTGCTGAATTTACTTTAGTAAGTAATCCAACAGTTCTGTTTGTTAAGAATGCAAACTGGACATATACACATGCCGAGTCATGCTGTCTTCAAAAAGTCTAGTTCCCAGTTTGTCATGTGTAAATCAATACCTGTAACTGAAAATATACCAGTAACTTCATCAAACCAATAACCCATAAAAATGAAACAGTTTGACTTTTGACGCCCAGTGTTGAAACACATTCTGATGAAGTTCAACTAAATGTTTATCAGTTACAATTCGACATGCGTCTGAGACAAGTCATATTGAGTTGTAGAATGTAGAAGCTTTCAAGACTCTGTTGAAAAGTGTGAATATGAAACGCCCATTTGTGTTAGTTTACTGATCAGTCTCTCGATTATTCAGTCAGTCTTCTGCTTGGTTGTTGGCCACCAGTCAATACTAGCATGTTCCTTTGAAGACGGCTGCATTTATTTCCTGTTAACAATTTTTCTGAATCACCCAAACAACATATTTGCCACCGTAAAATGAACAAGCGATGGCATTTTCCCCGATTGAATTTCACCATTTTAAAAAAAGGAAAATGAAACCAAAAAGTAGCGCTGTGCGGTATACCGACTTTTTGGTATGATTTCGGTATTACTTGATACTGAAAACTGTACTGAAACCAAATCAAAATATTGTTTATTTCGGTATTTATATTTTTCTTCGAAATTGACAAAAAGTCAACTCATCAAGGTGGATTGTAAATTTAAAAGCCCGTGGGAAGCATATTTTGGTTGAATTGATAAGAAAACGTGCAAATGTGGACTTTGTAAGCGACAGGTAGCACGTCTGAGAAAGAAATAAAAAAAAATGACAGCAGAAAAACAAAAATTGCAAGTTAACTTGGTACTAACATTTCTGAAGAAATACAGCCCGGTTCCAGTGTTCCTAACATTCAGATGGATTCAATATATTTCCTGGAATTACTGTGCAATTTATCCACAGAGGACATTAGGGGTTGGGTCGGTGGTTGACTGGTTGAAAATAATCCACTGCCATTCAAGCCAGAAAATAAGCAGACTGACATCTGCAAAATGAGGTCCCCAAGGGGTGAATTTAGTGATGCTACCCTGCACAGCAGGGTAGCATCACTAAATTCACCCTCTGTGAACCTCAATCTGAATCAAGAGTCTCAAAACTAAACAGAATGAGGAACCCCGAGGATAAATTGGCCCACTGTATGGGATAGCATGATCACATTCACCCTCTGGGGACCTCATTCTGCAAATGTCAGACGGCTTCTTTTCAGGCCTGCTGCCACTGACAGTTGAATACGTTGACAACTTGACATACAAATGGTAATACTGCCTGTTGTTATTGCTTTTCAGGGATTTTTTTTATAGCATTTCTTTCAATTCAGCATTGCTATTTTATGTTGCAGATACTTTTAACAATTGATCATTTTTATTAAAATACAAGCCCCCAAACTTTAATACCCGATCATCTGCTTTATATTCTTTTGAATAAATAATTCATACTGCTCACTGGAAAGATGTGGTTGACCTAAATTTTAGGAACCATTAAAAAACAATGTACGGAAGTCAACAGGCGACATCAGTTTTAGCATTATCGAAGTTCATTTGATCGATCGAGGCTCAGCAAATGCTTTGAAAATGATTTGTGGCCATTAGTAAATCATCGATTTGTACATTTTCTTCTCATGGAAAATGAAAAATTACCCGAACTTATTGAAAATCGTGGATTCTCTAGAATTTTCATTATACCCCCCGTAAACAAAGTTTGGGGGGTATATAGGAATCACCCTGTCTGTCCATCCATCTGTCTGTCCATCTGTCCGTCTGTCCATCCTTATAAGCGCAACTCCTCCTAAACCGTTTGAAGAATTTTCATGAAACTTTACACAATGGAAGAACTCCATATGAAGATGTGCATGAAGCAATATAATTCCGTTCTGACATTTCCAAGGGGAGATAATCTGTCTGTCTGACCATCCTTGTAAGCGCAACTCCTCCTAAACCGTTTGAAGAATTTTCATGAAACTTTACACAATGGAAGAACTCCATATGAAGATGTGCATGAAGCAATATAATTCCGTTCTGACGGGTGTGGGGGGGGGTATCACTTTGTGAGCTTGCTCACAGTACATCTAGTTTTACTTGTTTATCAAGGATGAACCCAAACAATGAAAGGTGGGTGACACCATGTCATTGACTCATTGCATGATTGGCAGTGATTGCACAATGTTTTCACAACTGAAATTATCATAGAGAGATTAATTACAGTTGCATTACTTCAATGTACTTGTATATTTGTGTGGATGTTGGATACTGGATTCTTTGGACAGTGGACATTAATCTTGTTGCCACTTTGGAAGATAAGGGTGGGAGGGGGAAGAGGACTGACCAAGTGTTGTGTTAAGACCAGTGAAAACATACTGAAAAACCTTGAAGTTGAAGAATATATATAAATGTTTCTTCTACCTGATTCATTGGGGGAGGGGCAACGTCTTGACTTGCGGTAGGAGCATGGTACAAAGGACCTAGAGGCCAACTGATTAGCTTAGCAAGTTATTTAATGAATCACTCAATTCAGTGTGATGATTCACACTGAATCAAGTGATTCAATAAATAACTTGCTAGACTAATCAGTTATCACTGTTGAATTAGCTTGTCAGGTTCATGAGTTGTCAGTGCTGAACCTGTTAGTTTCTATATGGTTGAATGTTGAGACATTAGGTCAGTTTGAGACCACCTTCAGTATTTTGTGCACATAACGAAACCGAGGTATTTACTTGAAAAATACCAATACCAAACCTGAAATTTCAATACTTGCACAGCTCTACCAAAAGCTAATATTTTTATACAACAACCAATGGCCCAGACTAGCTGGTGCTAACTCAAAAATTAATCCAGGGCTAAACACAAATTTTGCCCCCCAATCCCCCAAATTTGCATGCAAAACCAAAAATTGAATGTCCTATCTGGTCCTACATACTTTTGCGATCTGTGCATGCGCAGTATCCAGGAAGACACTGACATTGGTGCAAACCATCATTCTTTGTTTGGCCCTCCAGTCGGTAACAGCAAACTGACATCTGTGCTTTTTAATCTCAGTTTTGATGATACTAGACACAAATCAATGGTAGAATTGGTGGATCCAAGGACATAATTGGATGATGGAAGTGAACAATGGTGTTTGGAAATGTTCGGGGCTGTAACTTTATAAATTTTTATACTGTACCAATGACCCAGACTTAGCTGGTGCTAACTCCACAAAAACCAGGGCCAAACACAAATTTTGCCCCCCAATCCCCAAAATTTGCATCCAAAACAAAAAGAAATCATGTCCTAAAGGACCTCCATAGTACGACTCTACTGCGCATGCGCAGTGACGCAGTCGTCCCGAAATTGGCGCCAAATATCATTCTCTGTTTGGCCCTTCATCAGTCAACATCTCACTGATCTTTGTGCTTGTAAATCTCAGTTTAAAGGATGCCAGACACGTAATTCTTGGAGAAAATGTGATTCTAAGGAGGATAGAAGGAGGAGAGGAAAAAAGAAGTGGCAAAAAATAATCAGGGCTGTACTTAAAATTTTTTTGTTAAAATTATGTTAAGTTGCCTATTTTCGAGGCAAACGCCTCTTGTTGTCATTCTTGCTAATTGTTGCACTGCTTATTCAGTGTTTCCTCTCCCCTAACCTTCTAAAGTCCCCCCTTGCAATTCTCCCATGCTTTTGGCATATTTTTGAGAAGTTTCATTTCTAAAAATTCCCTGGGAGAGTTGTTTGGTTACAGAATGTTTTCTGTTATTTTCCCCATAGTTACGTTTTCACCCATGGGTGTATAACGTTTGTGTTCTGCATCTTCCATCTGATGTTCTGCAGATTCTCCCCTGGGAGTCTCTGTTTTGCATCAGATAGAGTGTAATTGAGGACTGATTCCGGGCCAGTTTTTTCAGTGCCTGGAGTCATGTTTTCTTCTGTGTTTACACTGTTTGTTTTCATTGGCAACAGCCTTTTTTGAGGGGGGCTGTTTGCCTTTGAGGTAGTTTATCTCATTATAAGATACATTTATATTATCCGAAAGTGTCTCATTAATTATTTTATATAATTTTAAAATTTTTGACCACACTTTGCCATCGGATCCATCGGGGCTCAACGTTACTTTTCAGCAACTTGGGCTTCTCTGAAAAAATATTTTTTCAAAATTATTTTGTTTTGCAATTGTTTTTTCATTTATTAATGGATCATGTTATTATGTATCTTTGTGTCAGGGGTTTTTGCGAGTAACTAGGACTTATTGTTGTTCTTTCACAATGAAGGGAACTTGTTCAAATTGTAATAGGAAGAAATCTTCCTCTGACTTTCATGATTATTGCATAAATTGTAGTCAGTGTTCTCGCATTAATCCCTGTCCTGTATGTGAACATTGGGATGAGAAACATTGGAAACGTGTGTCACGATATGTTGTTTCTGGAGAAAGAGCGATGCCGGCTCTTTCTCCACAAGGTCACTCTACTCTCTCAGTTTCTATTTCAGAGGAACCAGAACAGGGTGATGTTTCCATGTTATCTTCTTCAAGTGTGCGTCCGTCGTCACAATTAAATACAGAGCTAGCGGCAAAAGTGCTCATGGAGATTAGACAAATGTCGTCCGCTAGCTCGCCCGGTGTAGCGTCCATTCACCGAATGGTTCGGCAGCCGGGTTCGTCCGATGCGGTCCAAGAGGAAATTTTGGGTGATGCGAGCACTATAAAAATAATAGATGCACACCCAGTGACGGCGGATAGTGAACGAGAACGGAGGAAGCCTTTTAGTCCGGTTCCTAGCTCGTCCAGGTCCAGCCGGGCCGCGAGCGAGAGAGGCCCCTCTCTCGTACAACAACATCTGGGACCAGATGTTGTGGTACAAAATGTGTCTTTAGCGGAGCATACGTCCGTCGCTCGGGACGCTCCGTTGTATAAGCAGTCCGCAGAGACTGTTAAGGCTTCCTCTTCTCGCCGGCGCACACGACCGCACCTTGGCTGCGTGACCTCCGATATCTTGCCAGCTTCGCCGATGAAGGATTATTCGGCGACCAGGTCACACCATCCGGCAGCCAGGGATTCGAGACCGATGGACTCCGGACGTTCGCATAGGAAAAGTATGCGGGAGCCATCTGATGCGGAGCTGCCCTCGGCAAAGCAGCGAAAGACCGCTCCTCCGCAGGTCTCGACGTCGGACATTCTAGTGCAGATAGCACAGCTTATCGCAGCATCCCAGCAGCTGACAGAGACGGTGTCGGATCGAGAATTATCCGACGGCGCTGGGTCGGTACGCTCCGCCGAAGCATCGGGGGCGGACGACCGGGAACATCGGGAGGTCCGACCGGATGGTGAAAGGGATACGGATGAATTGGAGCTATCCCTTTCGGAACAACACAAAGCTGCCGTAGACTTCATCCGGCACTTTCTTCCTCAAGTTGTTCCGTCGGGCCAGACTGCTGCGCTTCCGGACAGGAGAATTATAGCGTCATTGGACTCTGATTTTTTCGAGTGGTTCAGGGACATCGCTCCCGAGTTTCCGTCGCAGTCCAATAATGTTGCAAGAACATTTGAATTATTGAACGACGCTATTTTTAAACTTGCTTCCAGGACAGGGAAAGCAGGCTTCTTGTCCGCAAATACTCTCAACCTGCCTTTCATTAATGCAAGGAATAAATTCGACACGGCAGGTCAGGGTATACCGAGAGTTCCTCTGCGTATGGACGACGAGGCGGAAGACTTAGAGCTATCATTACCGTCGTCAGCTTCTATTCCAACCGCAGTGTTGGAAACAGCTATTGCGTCTAACAGAGCCAATTTAGATGCCTTATCTTACGCAGATCACCTTACGAAGGCGTTATCACTGCGTCTTCAAGGGGAAGAGTTTCAGGATATACAATCCTCCTTAAGACTTCTTTCAAGGGCAGTAGCTTATTCCACGTGTAACTCCGCCCTTTCAGTGGCAAATCTGGAGTTGGTTAGACGTGACGCAGCCCTGTCTACATCCACACTAGTGGATTCTAAGGTGAAGAACTCTCTTAGAGTCGCTTCGGTCTCAGGAGATCTTCTCTTTGACGGCAAGCTTTCCGCTATTTATGATAATATTAAAAAGAAAGCTAGTGATTCTCTGTTGTTTAGATCCGCTCCTAAAAGGTCGGATTCAGCAGACACGAATAAGGCGGGCACTTCTGGGTCTTATCCGCCCAAGAGAGGTTCCTATAGAGGTTCCGGTGCGTCCTCTAGCTCTTATTCGAGAGACCGTCAGGATAGCGACTCTCGTTCGGGACGTCCTTCATGCCGGGACAATCGGTCGGACGCCCCGAGGTCGACGAGGCGAGGTGCGGGTCGTGGAAGACGTGGTTTCTCCTACCGCAGGCCTCGCAGATCCAGGAGGTGATGGCTCAAACCTCTATCGCGTTCCGGTTGGCGGAAGGTTGTCGAGTTTTTCTCAAGAGTGGGCGTCGATTACGGACGATCCGTGGGTGAGAGGAGTGACTTCGGAAGGTCTAAAGATATCCTTCAAACGAAAGCCTCCATTAACTCGAAGTCCAAAGTGGACTCATCTTCCGTCAAACCCTCAGAAAAGAGACGCTCTGCTATCAGAGGTGCAGTCTCTTTTAATGAAGAACGCGGTAGAGGTCGTAGAAAACCAGGAATCGCTGGGATTCTACAGCCATCTGTTTCTGGTTCCGAAACCAGACGGCTCGTTCCGTCCAGTCATAGATTTGAGCTGGATAAACAAGCTGATCATCGCTCCGAAGTTTTATATGGAGACGATTCGATCGGTCAGAGCGAGTATTCGGGTGAACGATTATGCAACGAGCATAGATCTCAAAGATGCGTACTTTCACGTCATGGTACATCCGACATTCCGAAAGTATCTACGCTTCGCAGTCCTAGGAGTGGTGTATCAGTTCCGGGCCATGTGCTTCGGATTGAATCTAGCACCCTGGGCTTTCACTCGGGTAATGAACTCGGTAATGATCTAGTTCCGAGCTCATTCGTCTGCGGTAACGTCGGCCTACCTGGACGACATTCTTCAGAGGTACGGCAACGAGTTAACGCTTCAGAACGATGTTCAGAATCTTCTTCTATTGCTCCGACGTCTCGGTTTCATAGTAAACGAGGAGAAGTCGGATCTGGTGCCGTCCAAGTCATTCACTCATCTGGGAATGAGCTTCGAGACGCACAACAATCTCGTTCGTCTGCCGTTAACCAGAGCGAAATTAGTCAGTTGTTACGCTCGCTATTGTCTAAATACAGACAAAGTCACAGC
This sequence comes from Pictodentalium vernedei, assembly GCA_031216915.1. NCBI lineage: Eukaryota > Metazoa > Mollusca > Scaphopoda > Dentaliida > Dentaliidae > Pictodentalium > Pictodentalium vernedei. The sequence goes on along the minus strand of CM062288.1, from coordinate 134,072,890 downwards.
GAGAGAATTTATGAGACTGATAGGTCTGTGCGGAGCCGCTGCGGATCTCATTCCGATGGGACGGCTACGCACACGGCCTCTTCAAATTTTCTTGACTCAGAATTGGAGTGTGAAAATTCATTCGCTCGATGTAGACGTTCTCTTGTCAGATCAAGTGAAACAAGAGATTCAGACTTGGGCAAACATTCAGTGGTTAACTCAAGGAGTTCCGCTGCAGTTGCCGGATCCGAGTTTTACCATTATGACGGATGCCAGTCAAACAGGTTGGGGTGCATCATTAATCCCAACGGATTCGAGATGCCAGGGTCTTTGGGATCCGCAATTCCTGTGCAAGCACATAAACATCAAGGAAATGATGTCAATTTGGCTTGCGTTACGTCACTGGATGGACATTATTCACGATGCTCATGTCCAAATCCTATCCGACAATACGACAGTAGTGGCGTATATACGGAATCAGGGAGGCACTCATTCAGTTCCGTTGTTCAATCTAACGGAAAGAATCCTTCTGTTTGCGTTGGAACATCACGTTCTTCTTTCGGTCCGTCACATACCGGGTCGTCTGAATGTGCTAGCAGACTCCCTTTCTCGAAAGGGTCGCTTGTTGCCGTCGGAGTGGACTCTCAACAAACAAGTATTCAATCAGATTTGCTACCAATGGGAACGGCCAATGATAGACTTATTTGCGACACATCTCAACAATCAGTTGCAGACGTATGTGTCCCCGTGTCCGGATCCAAGAGCATTTGCTGTAGACGCTCTATCGATCCCTTGGGACGGAATGATAGGATATGCGTATCCTCCAGCGCCGTTAATTCAACAAGTATTGCTAAAGATAAAACAATCTCAATGCAAGATTCTGTTGGTAGCATCTCTGTCGCCACAGAGACCGTGGATAAATCTACTCAGGTGTCTGTTGTGGGACCTACCGCGGAAGCTCCCTCCACGAGAGGATCTTCTTTGGCAGGGGAAATCGCGCCAACTGCATCACAACCCGCAAGGTCTCAACCTTCACGTTTTTCCGTTGTGCGGTCCTTCTTGCATGGCAAGCACTTTACAGGACGAGCAGTGGACGCGATTTCTAACTGTAGGAGGACCTCCTCTTCGCTAAACTATGCGGCTAAGTGGAAGGTTTTCCGTCGTTGGTGTAGGGATCATTCTGTTGATATATTTGATCCCTCTATACCAGACATTGCTAACTTTCTAGTATACTTGTTTGACGAAATCAAACTGCAACCGGTTACTATAAAGGGTTATAGATCTATGTTATCTGATACCTATGCACATCATGATAGTTTACAAATTGGATCTAATGTCTCTTTATCGAAATTGGTTAGAAACTTTTCGATAAATAGACCCAGAACTCTTAGATTAATTCCTAAGTGGAATTTAGCTTGGGTTCTCCTTAAATTGAAGGAAAAGCCATTTGAACCTCTTGGGACAGTAGATTTCAAATTCTTATCTTATAAGACAGCTTTTCTCTTACCTTTCTCTTCTGCCAGAAGAGTCAGTGAGCTTCATGCACTATCGGTGGATGATTCTCATTATCGTAGTGTTGGGAGCACTATCACCTTCACTACTAACGTCGGTTTTTTAGCTAAGAATCAGGCTCCTAATAAATATCCGGAACCTATTGTTATTAAGGCTCTTCCGTCTTCAGACGGGCGTAGGCCTTTACTCTGTCCTGTTAGAGCACTACGTATCTATAAACAGAGATCTCAGTTCATCAGAAAGGGACGGAAACGTTTCTTTCTGTCTTTGATGCCTAATAGAAAGGACATTTCAGTCCATTCTATTGCTAGATGGATTCAGTTAACTATCCGTACTGCGTATGAAGATTTATCTTCTTCTCAGCAGTCTGTGCTTAAGATTTCTGCTCATGAAGTAAGAGCTCTTTCTACTTCCTGGGCTTATGCTAATAGTGTTGCTATTACAGATTTAATGAAGGCTGCTTATTGGTCTCAGCCATCCACATTTACTAATTTTTATCTCAGAAATATTGAGTCCATTTCTGGAGACCTGCATTGTTTAGGTCCGTTATCTGTTGCTCAGAATGTCGTCCACTAAACAGTTGCAACTATAGTTATGCAGGCTTTCTGTTCTGGCAGTGACTCCGTCCGGCTGGCCTCTTCGCTCTGGGCTATTTGACCCAGGGCAAGGGGAAGGGGGGGGGGCGGGTGTTCCCTTAGGTCACCTGCTTTATAGTGAAAAGCAAGGGAATGCCTCCTCCAAGACAGTATTTCTGAGTCGCTTCCGGGATGGTTTTAAAGTGTAATATTAATGTTTAATTTCATTCATGTCTTATTTTTAAAGTGTAGCTCGGTGTGAAGCATTTGTATATGTCAAGTGTCAAACGGGCTTTAATATACAATACTCGGACACTTTTAAATGATTATAAAGAGTCTCAATTCTCTGGACTACTTTATTTATTGGCTTGTTTTAAAAATAATTAGTATAAAGGTTATACTGGATGTTAATAGAGAACATGAATGTTATTGTGCTCAATTATTAAGGGTAGTGTATCTTTCTAATTTAAATATTAAATAAGAAAGATACATGTAAAGCCTAATACTCCTTTTCTCCTTAAGGGGTTACCTCTTTATTTTATAATTGAGCTTATTGGATTTTCCTCTATGTCCTAGGCCCTCCAGCCTGTTTACTATTCAGCTAAGTCTGGGTCATTGGTACAGTATAAAAATGTTAAAAAATTTATAGTAATTTATATATTTTTTATACTTACCAATGACCCAGACGGGGATGGCCCTCCCTGAGTTGGGAACTCTTGCCTCCCCGCTGAGTACATAGCGCTGACCAGGCACTGCCAGTAAGAATGATATTTGGCGCCAATTTCGGGACGACTGCGTCACTGCGCATGCGCAGTAGAGTCGTACTATGGAGGTCCTTTAGGACATGATTTCTTTTTGTTTTGGATGCAAATTTTGGGGATTGGGGGGCAAAATTTGTGTTTGGCCCTGGTTTTTGTGGAGTTAGCACCAGCTAAGTCTGGGTCATTGGTAAGTATAAAAAATATATAAATTACTATAAATTTTTTAACTTTTTATCAAAATTATTTCATGTTTCCCAATTTCGGGACATGGGCCTGATGTCATCATTCTTGCTCATGATTTATCCACTGTTTGGTAAGTGTACCTTCCCTATCCTTCCTTGAAGCCCTCCTGTTGAACTCCCAAGCTTTTTGGCTTATTGTATTGAAATTTTTTTATAAATTTCTTGGGAGTTTGACATGTTATACAGAATGTTTTTTCTGTATATCCCCATGGTTACGTCCTCACCCTAGGGGTGTTTACGCATTTGGGTTATGCATATTATATCCGATGTATCGTTTTTTCTTCATCTGAAGATCTTGCTTTACATTGGATAGTTTAAAATCTGTTACTGACTTCGGGCCTTTTTATACAGTGCCTGGGGTTTTGTTTCCGTTTTTTCTTGTGACGATGTTTACATTAGCAACGTCTTATAAATATATGTAGTTTTCTATTTATTTTACTGTAGGATTGTTGTAAGATACATATTATGTTATTCCGGTAGTTTAGCAATTATTTTTGGAAATTTGTCCACACTTAGGCTCTATCGGGATGCCCTTGGGCTTGTCTGTTCCCTTTGGGAACTTTGGCTCCTGTCAAAAAAATTTCGAAGAATTTTTTTAAATTAATTTTTCGATATGTATTTTGAATGTTGTTTATTATGTATCTTTATCATATATTTATTGCGGAGTTGGTGGGAGTACTGTTGACTTTGTTTTGATTATTCATGAAAGCTTATTGCTCAAAGTGCAAGGCAAAGAAATCTACCTCAGATTTACATGATTGTTGCCTTGCTTGTAGTCAATGTACTCCCACTAATTCTTGTCCTACATGTGTTGGCTGGGATGACAAACGTTGGACACGGCGAAGTCAATCAAGTTTCTCAGTTTCTTTTCAGAAGAACAAGAACATGGTGATGGTTTTGTGACACCAAGAGAAAGTGTGCTACCGTCCTCGCGCTCTGATGAGCTAGCTGCCAAGGTGCTCATGAATGTTAGACAGGGGATAAAGCCACTAGCCAGTGGTTTTGGTCCCTTGTCTGCAGCTAGCTCGACCAGTGAAGCGGTTACTTCGTCCATTGGTACAGTGATGCCGGGTGTGTCCTTTGCGATCGATAGAAGTGGATTGGATAGAGCGAGCAGCTTAAAACATAAACATGCTCACCCAGCGATGACTGAACAGAGGAAGAAGCCAGCAAGTACTGTGGGAATCTCGGCGAGGTCTGAAAGGACTGCGAGCGAGAGGTCCTTCTCTTTCCCAGCAACATCTGGGGCCAGATGTTGTGATAAAAACTTGTGTGAGTCGGAGCATACATCCACACCTTCCGTCTGGGATGCTCCATGTAGATCGCAGGCGGCCTCAGCTACAGTTACAGCTTCTTCCACGTCGTCTACAAAGCATGCACGACTGCACCCTAGCTACCCGACTACCTAGGAAACCCTTCTATAATTACTCTGGAGGTCGTCAGTACAGCGACTCGGGAAATGGGCGTAGACCTGATTGAGACTACCGGTCAGACGCTCCTCGCAGGGAGGATGTCGTTTCTCCTCCCATAAGCCTTGCAGGTCGTGCAGGTGATGGTTAGGACCTCTATTGCTTGCCAGTTGGCGGAAGGTTATCAAGGTTCGCGAAAAACTGGATAACAATTACGGAAGACCAGTGGGTGAGAAGTGAAGTTTCGGACAGCCTACGGCTAACATTCCGAGCGAAACCACCACTAACAAGATGTCTGTGTTGGACAAATCTTCCATCCAATCCTTGCAAAAGAGAGTCTCTCCTAGCGGAGGTACAGGCTCTCTTATCAAAGGAAGCAATAGATGTCATCGAGAATCAAAATTCTCAGGGTTTCTGCAGTCACCAGTTCCTTGAACCGAAGCGCGGCGGCTCATTCCAACTGGTAATAGTCTTGAGCTGGATAAACATGCTTATTGTGCCTCCGAAATTCTATATGGAGACTGTTCGGTCATTAAGGGCGAGCATTCGAGTGAACGACTATGCGGCAATCATAGATCTAAAGGATGCATACTTTCATGTCCTTGTACATCTGGCATTCAGAAAGTATCTGTGGTTCGCCGTACATGGGAAAGTGTATCAGTTCCGAGCGATGTGCTTCGGTCTGAACCTGGCTCCCTGGGCATTCACTCGAATAATGAACTCCGTAATGTCTCACTTCTGAGCTCATTCGTCTGCAGTAACGTTGGCTTACTTGGACTACATTTTTCAGAGATACGGCAACAAAATAATTTTTCAGGATGATATTCAGAGTCTGCTTCTATTGCTCTGACATCTCAGTTTCATCGTAAATGAGAAAAAGTCGGATCTAGTTCTGGCAAAGTCTTTCATTCACTTGGGAATGAGCTTCGAGATTCACAACAATCTGGTTCGTCTGCTGTTACCCAGAGCAAAATTAGTCAGTTGTTATGTTCGCTTTTGTCTGCACTCCAACGCATTAACAGCGAGGGAATTCATGTGACAGATGGGGCTGTGCGGAACAGCTGCAGATCTTATTCCAATCGGTCGCCTGTACACGCATCCCCTCCAGATATTCTTTACTCATAACTGGAGTGTGAGGATGGATTCGCTGGAGACCAGTATTGTTTTAACTGACCTACTAAAACAAAAAGTCCTGATTTGGCAGATATTCAGTGGTTAACTCAGGGAGTTCCGCTGCAACTGCCGGATCCGGCTTTCACGATTATGATGGATGCGAGTCAAACAGGTTGGGGTGCGAAGTGAGCCACGCAGATTTGAAGTGTCAGGGTCTTTGGGACCCTCGGTTCCTAGAGAAGCACATAAACATCAAGGAGATGATGTCAATATGGTTAGAACTTCAACATTGGATTCACATTCTAGCGGACGCTCATGTTCAGATATTGTCTGACAACTCGACAGTCGTAGCGTATATCAGGAACCAGAGCGGCACTCATTCGATTCCGTTATGCGAACTAACAGAGGAGATTCTTCTATATGTCGTGAATCATCATGTTCAGCTGTCTGTTCGTCATGTTCCGGGTCGTCTGAACGTAATAGACTGACTATCTCTGAAAGGTCACCTGTTGCCATCGGAGTGGATGCTCAACAAGCGAGTATTCCGACAGATTTGCTACCAGTGGGATCGCCCAATGATAGATCTGTTCACGACGCATCTGAACAATCAGTTACCGACGTTTGTGTCGCCATGTCCAGACCATCGAGCGTACGCAGTAGACACTCTGTCAATCTCATGGGACGGAATGATAGGATATGCATATCCTCCAACTCCGTTCATTCAGCAGATTCTGTTAAAGATCAAACAGTCTTGTTGCAAAATTCTTCTAGTAGCATCTCTGTCGTCACAGAAACTGTGGATCAATCTTCTCAGGTATCTGTTATGGAACGTTCCCCGGAAGCTTTCTCTGCGAGAGGACCTTCTTTATAAGGGGAAGTCACGCACACTGCATCACAACCTGGAAGGTCTCAACCTTCACGGATTTTCATTGTGCGGTCCTTCTTGCACGGTAAGCAGTTTACAGGATGAGCAGTGGATGCAATTTCTAACTGCAGGAGGTCCTCCTCTTCGTTGAATTTCGCAGCAAAGTGGATGTTTTCTTCCATTGGTGTAAGGATCAGTCGATAGACGTCTATGATCTATCCATACTGGATATTGCCAACTTTCTGGTCTACTTGTTTGACGATCTCAAACTGCAGCCCGTCACTATTAAGGGCTATAGGTCTATGTTATCAGACACTTACGCTCATCATGATAACTTGGCAATTGGATCTAATGCTTCATTGTCCAAACTGGTCAGTAATTTCTCTATTAATAGACCTAGAACCCTCCGATTAATTCCTAAGTGGAATTTGGCTTGGGTTTTGTTGAAGCTTAAAGAAGCTCCGTTTGAGCCGTTGGACGTTGTAGAGTTAAAATTCTTGACCTATAAAACAGCATTTCTCTTAGCCTTTGCATCTGCTAGAAGAGTTAGTGAACTTCAAGCTTTATCTGTTGATGAATCTCACTATCGTAGTGTGGGTAATACCATTACTCTTTCTACGGAAGGTGGATTTTTGGCTAAGAATCAGGCTCCAGATAAATTTCCTGAGCCTATTAGCATTAAGGCTCTGCCATCAATGGACAAATGTAGACCTCTGCTGTGTCCAGTCAGGGCTATGCGCATATATAAACGTCGATCAGATTTTATAAGAAAAGGAAGGAAACGTTTCTTTCTTTCATTAATTCCTAACAAAAAGGATAGGGAGCGCGGTGGCTCAGTGGTAGACTGTTGGACTTCTATGCTAGAGGTCCTGAGTTGAATCCCCATCCAGGACGACCCGCGTTGTGTCCTTGTGCAAGGCACTTTATCCAAGTTGCCTACATGGGGGCACGATGACGCCGGGCACTAAGGCATACTGCTCGTCGAAGGGGCACATGTCTTCAACCGCTGTAACCCTGCTTGAGCGGAGCTTGAACAGGGTTAGAATGTTGAGGAGCTGACAGTTGCTCAGTGGTTCTCTCTGGGTACTCCGGCTTCCTCCACCCGTAAAACTGTCACGGTCATGATTAGCCATTGTGCATAAGTATGTGACCTTAAACACCAATAAATAAATAGATAAATATAACAGAAAGGATATTTCTTCTGTTCATTCAGTTGCTAGATGGATTCAGTTGGCAATACACATCGCCTATGAAAATCTATCTTCAGATCAACGTTTTGTAAATAAGATATCAGCGCATGAAGTTAGAGCGCTGTCCACTTCCTGGGCTTATTCTAACAGTATAGCCATTACTGATCTCATGAAGGCTGCGTACTGGACACAGCCAAGACACTTCATCTCCATTGCCCGCGTGGGGGCACGATGACGCCGTGTACTAAGGCGTACTGCATGTCGATGGTACGCATGTCTTCAACCAATCTAACCCTGCCTGTGCTGCAGTGCGGAGTTACAATGTTGGGGAGCTGGCAGCTGCTCGTCGTTGCTCGGTGTTTCTCTCCGGGTACTCCGGCTTCCTCCACCTGTAAAACTGTCACGGTCATGATTAGCCATTGTGCATAAATACGTGACCTTAACCACCAATAAATAAATAAATATACTGGACACAGCCCTCTACATTTACCAAGTTTTACCTGAGAAATTTAGAGTCCATCTCCGGTGACCTCAGATGTTCAGGTCCTCTTTCTGTTGCTCAGAATGTCGTCCATTAAGGGTTACATCTAGAATTATTTAGGCAGATCGTTCCGGCAGTTCTGCTGCCCTCTACGTATTGCAGTCTCGTACCTCAGAACAAAGGAAAGGGGTGGGGGGGGGGGGGGGGGGTGACAGTTTTTTTCCCTTATGATCATCTGGCTCTAGAGTGAAAAGCAAGGAAAGACCTCCTCCGGTGTCCTGAGTCGGCGCTGGGATGGTTTTAATGTGTAGCTCGGTGTGAAGCAAATACTATGTCTCATTTATGTATTGTTTTTAAAGTGTAGCTCACTGTTTGTATATGCCACATGTCAAACAGGCGTTAATATACAATCCTCAGACACTTCTAAATGGGTCTAAAGAGTCTCATTCTCTGGTCTGTCGTTATATTTTGGCTTCCCTTCACCGAATTAGCATAATGGGTTATGCTGGCATTAAAATGGAGAATTACATATTTGTGTTATGTCTTTCTCGATTCTCGGAAAGGAGAAAGACATATACAATTCTTTTCTCTCCTATTCTCCTGTAGGAGATATTCTTTATGAAGTGATTGAGAAATTGGATTTTCCTTTATGTCCTAGCCCATCCAGTCTTTTTACGATTCAGCTAGTCTGGGCCATTGGTTGTTGTATAAAAATATTATAAATTCAAAGTGATTTGTATATTTTTTATACTTACCAATGGCCCAGACGGGTATGGCCCTCCAATGAGTGGGCACTCATACCTCCCGGCTGTTTACAACATTTAACAGGCAATTATAGAAAGAATGATAGTTGGTGCCAATTCCGGTGTCTTCCTGGATACTGCACATGCGTAGATCGCAAAAGTATGGAGAACCAAATAGGACATTCAATTTTAGGTTTTGCATGCAAATTTTGGGGGTTTGGGGGCAAAATTTGTGTTTGGCCCTCGATTAATTTTTGAGTTAGCACCAGCTAGTCTGGGCCATTGGTAAGTATAAAAAATATACAAATTACTTTTAATTTATAATTTTTGTTCAACTAAACTGAAAACTGGAAGCAATACCAAGTTAAAATTGTGAAGCTGCACAGCTGTAGTTCACTCTGAGACTGGCTCACTTCTTTGTTCTTGTGTTGTTAGACACCACCTTGTTTATACCTTTACTCGAGAATCAGTTATTGCAGACATCTACTTGCAGTGGGTAAAATATAAATTAATGGGGTAGTATTCTAGATTAAGTTTGGTAATCAGAATCCTGGTCATGAATATTTGTTTGGTTATTTTTAGCTCACCTGAGCGAAGCTCAAGGGGAGCTTTACTAATCACTTTCTGTCCGTCGTCCGGCGTCCGTCGTCCGTCCGGCGTTAACTTTACATTATCGACTTCTCCTCCTAAACCACTAGCCCAATTTTATTCAAATGTTGGCTAAATGTTTATTACCTAATGCCAATTCAGATTTGTTCAAATGAAGTTGCCCCTCTTCCTGGGTGGTGCCACGCCCCCAAGGGGCACCAAAATCTTTGTAAATCTTCTTCTCATGAACCAGCAGTAGCAGAGACTTGATATTTGGTGTGCAGCTTCCTTTTGAGGTGTAGACTCAGATTTGTTCAAGAGAAGTTTGTGGGGCTATACTTGGCGTTGTTATGAGAGGGGCAAAATTTTTTGCCCCGCCCAAAATTTCTATTTTCCAAACCGAGAGGCTGATTTGAACCAAATTTTATGTGAGGGCTTATTGGGTCATGAGTACTTGATTTATGCAAAAAAAATTTTTCTCGCAGCCCCGTGGGAACCGCAGGAGCTAAAAATAGAAAAAATTTAAAACGCCCATATCTCCAAAACTGCACGGCACTGAGAATTTTTATTTGGTGTGCAGCTTCCTTAGGACCAACAGAAAGGATTGGTAAAAAAAAATTGCCATCGGTTTTATCATAGGGTACAGTTTCGGGACTTTGAAAAAGTGCTGAGTCAGCACTTTTTAACACTGTAGGCAATGGGAAAAACATTAAAAAATCTTCTTCTCCAGATCCAGCAGGCAGAATCTTTTGATATTTGGTATGCAACATTGTAGGGTGGATCTGATTCAAGTTTGTTCAAATCGGCCCCCTGGGTTCATATTTGGGCTCAGTATAGGAGCCCGATTTCGAACTTAGTGCATTTCAGGCAAATTTCTTAAAAAATCTTCTTCTCCAGATCCAGCAGGCAGAATCTTTTGATATTTGGTATGCAACATTGTGGGGTGGATCTGATTCAGGTTTGTTCAAATCGGCCCCCTGGGTTTATATTTGGGCTCAGTATAGGAGCCCAAATTTGAACTTACTGCATTTCAGGCAAATTTCTTTGAAAATCTTCTTCTCCAGATCCAGCAGGCAGAATCTTTTGATATTTGGTATGCAACATTGTAGGGTGGATCTGATTCAAGTTTGTTAAAATTGGCTCCCTAGATTCATATTTGGGCTCACTATAGGAGCTCGAATTCGAATTTAGTGCATTTCAGGCAAATTTCTTCAAAAATCTTCTTCTCCAGATCCAGCAGGCAGAATCTTTTGATATTTGGTATGCAATGTTGCGGGGTAGATCTGATTCAAGTTTGTTCAAATCGGCCCCCTGGATACATATTTGGGCTTACTATAGAAGCCCGAATTCGAACTTAGTGCATTTCAGGGAAATTTCTTAAAAAATCTTCTTCTCCAGATCCAGCAGGCAGAATCTTTTCATATTTGGTAAGCAACATTGTGGGGTGGATCTGATTCAAGATTGTTCAAATCGGCCCCCTGGGTTAATATTTGGGCTCAGTATAGGAGCCCGATTTCGAACTTAGTGCATTTCAGGCAAATTTCTTAAAAAATCTTCTTCTCCAGATCCAGCAGGCAGAATCTTTTGATATTTGGTATGCAACATTGTAGGGTGGATCTGATTCAAGTTTGTTCAAATCGGCCCCCTGGGTTCATATTTGGGCTCATATTTGGGCTCAGTATAGGAGCCCAATTTCAAACTTAGTGCATTTAGGCAAATTTCTTAAAAAATCTTTTTCTCCAGATCCAGCAGGCAGAATCTTTTGATATTTGGTATGCAACATTGTGGGGTGGATCTGATTCAAGTTTGTTCAAATCGGCTTCCTAGATTCATATTTGGGCTCACTATAGAAGCTCGAATTTGAACTTAGTGCATTTCATGCAAATTTCTTAAAAAATCTTCTTCTCCAGATCCAGCAGGCAGAATCTTTTCATATTTGGTAAGCAACATTGTGGGGTGGATCTGATTCAAGTTTGTTCAAATCGGCCCCCTGGGTTTATATTTGGGCTCAGTATAGGAGCCCAAATTTGAACTTAGTGCATTTCAAGCAAATTTATTAAAAAATCTTCTTCTCCAGATCCAGCAGGCAGAATCTTTTGATATTTGGTATGCAACATTGTGGGTGGATCTGATTCAAGTTTGTTCAAATCGGCTTCCTAGATTCATATTTGGGCTCACTATAGAAGCTCGAATTCGAACTTAGTGCATTTCAGGCAAATTTCTTAAAAAATTTTCTTCTCCAGATCCAGCAGGCAGAATCTTTTGATATTTGGTATGCAACATTGTGGGATGGATCTGATGCAAATTTGTTTAAATCGGCTCCCTAGATTCATATTTGAGCTTACTATAGAAGCTCGAATTCGAACTTAGTGCATTTCAGGCAAATTTCTTAAAAAATCATCTTCTCCAGATCCAGCAGGCAGAATCTTTTGATATTTGGTATGCAACATTGCGGGGTGGATCTGATTCAAGTTTGTTCAAATCGGCCCCCTGGATTCATATTTGGGCTTAATATAGAAGCCTGAATTCGGACTTAGTGCATTTCGGGCAAATTTATTAAAAAATCATCTTCTCCAGATCCAGCAGGCAGAATCTTTTGATATTTGGTATGCAACATTGCGGGGTGGATCTGATTCAAGTTTGTTCAAATCGGCCCCCTGGATTCATATTTGGGCTTAATATAGAAGCCCGAATTCGCACTTAGTGCATTTCAGGCAAATTTCTTCAAAAATCTTCTTCTCCAGATCCAGCAGGCAGAATCTTTTGATATTTGGTATGCAACATTGCGGTTTGGATCTGATTCAAGTTTGTTCAAATTGGCCCCCTGGATTCATATTTGGGCTTAATATAGAAGCCCGAATTCGCACTTAGTGCATTTCGGGCAAATTTATTTAAAAATCTTCTTCTCCAGATCCAGCAGGCAGAATCTTTTGATATTTGGTATGCAACATTGTGGGGTGTATCTGATTCAAGTTTGTTCAAATCGGCTTCCTAGTTTCATATTTGGGCTCACTATAGAAGCTCGAATTCGAACTTAGTGCATTTCAGGCAAATTTCTTAAAAAATCTTCTTCTCCAGATCCAGCTTCAGAATCTTTTCATATTTGGTAAGCAACATTGTGGGGTGGATCTGATTCAAGTTTGTTCAAATCTGCCCCCTGGGTTTATATTTGGGCTCCGTATAGGAGCCCAAATTTTAACTTAGTGCATTTCAGGCATATTTCTTAAAAAATCTTCTTCTCCAGATCCAGCAGGTAGAATCTTTTGATATTTGGTATGCAACATTGTAGGGTGGATCTGATTGTGATTCATGAACGTATTTATTTGTAAAGTTGATAGAATCTTAGACAAAATTGACAGAAAAGATCTACTATAGAAGGGGTGGGATCCAGGGTGAACCGTTTACCCAAATCTAGCAGTACTAATGCATTATTCACACAAATCTTCGTTCAAATTTTATGACCCCTCATTGGAACACACGCATTCAGCTCATTCCAACAAAGGTCATATGCCATGTTTTCGAGACAAAGGAATAAAAATTTTAGTTATTCATGAAATTTTTAGGCAACTGTTGTCTGTTATTCACATTGCTTCATGAAATTTCAGTACTTTTAGAAGTTACCTCAGTAATCAAGGGTTAATTCCCCTTAATTAAATGTCGCCTCTAAAAAACAACCACTTTGCATATCTTACCTTTTTACCAGCATAACTGCCAAAACTTGTCAGCATTCTTCGCAAAAATCGCTATTCAAATTTTAATTTTTGTCTCTTAAACATACATGTACTTATCGCTTGTAAATACCCCATTGGAATGAGCTTTTTGAGCTCATTCCAATGAGAGGTCGCACACCATGCTTTTTGAGTCAAAAAAGCAATTTTTTTAGTTATTCCAGAATTTCGTTCGTAAAACACAGCTTTATGACTTCACATTAAAATGAGCTCTCTAAGCTTGTTCCAATCAACATTCACGCACTATGTCTTTCACACAAAAAATAAAATTTTCCATTTATTCAGGAATTTTGTTTGCAAGAACACTCTTAACCCCCCCCCCCACACACACACACACACAAACACACACACACACACACACACACACACAGAAACACAGACACACACATCTAAAAGTTCGTCAGCAAAAAAACAGTTACTTCAATTTTTAAATGCATTATAGGAACAACTTGCCTAATCAAATTTAAATACTTTTGCATCATTCTGTATCCAGAACAAACCATTTACCATATCTTTACGCAAAATTCTGCAGCATCATTCACAAAAAAACACCATTATTTATATATTCACATTTCTGTCTCAAAAATATACCTGATCTTCCCATACCCCTATTGGAATAAGCTGTTTGAGCTTGTTCCAATGATGATAAAAAAAAATAAAATTTGTGAAAATTTTGGTTTTCTTGCATGCAAATATATACATGTAGCACATGGAAGATATCCACAGTTGGGGAGAGATGTCCAAGGCTATCTCTTCACATTCCTTGTTTGTGCTTCATGCTAAACCAGTTTGTCTGCAGAGATAAATTTGCTTTATTAAAAATCATTGGAGATTGGCCACACACCAATGATTTTAAATAAAACTAATTTTAGGTAACAAATGTTGAACTTCAAACAAAATCTATCACTCAACCAGTTAATGTTGATGGGGCATGACATGGTGAAGGTGACCTAAAATACTTCTTAGAGTCACTTTGTCAGGTGAGCGATTAAGGCCACGTGGGGCCTCTTGTTTCTATTCTGCCTGTACACTGAAATAAAAGTGCATTATTTATTTCAGTACAGTGGAGCCCACTTAATTGGATATCTCTTAATTGTATATCCCTGTTAATTGAATTGAATTTTTAAACACAAAACCATTTACCATACCTTCAGTACAAATTTGATCTGTTAATTGCATATGGGTTGTAGAGTAAACTCCTGTTAATTGTATATAAATTTTTGTAATATGTCAAAAAAATTACTGTGACACACACCAAATTCCCCTTATTTATCAACCTTTTTGGCCTCACTTCATCCAATACAGGCATTTATTCTATTATATCTTGTTTGACAGAGCTCTGTGAGCTCTGTCAAACAAGATATAGCAGAATAAATGCTCAGTTTACCTCCAGAACACAGGAAACTGACCAAATCCCTGTTAATTGTATGCTCCTGTTAATTGAATAATTTTCACTAGTGTTGGGAGGTTAACTGAGAATACAACTCGGTGTCGGTTATTAAAAAACACCGACCGACGTGATCACAAAAAAACGTCGTCCCGGTTACATGCACAGTTAATTTATTTATGGCATGCGATGACGCAATCTCGTGGTACATTTTGGCGAAAAATGGCTGAAACAACCAAACAACCTAGCCCAGTGTGGCAGTACTTCTGATAACAGGTAAGCAGGGCTTGCCTTGAGTCGGGGCCGATTGACTCCGGCCCCGAGAGGCCCCTTCTGGGGGCTTTTTTTCGGCCCCGACTTTTTTTTCGGTTTGGCTCCCGATATCTCAGTGTTGGTAGGTTTGGGCAACGAAATTTTGCGAGATTAATTTTTCCATTCACGTCTCATTCACGCAAGTGTGATTACAATAGAAGAAGCAGCAAATAACAGATAAAATAATAATACAAACTGTTTTTGTCTGATTCGAATTAACATCCACCTAAATCCGCATGAAAACTGAGAAAATCCCAAGATTAAACAAAAAAAAAACAACACATTTACGAGACTTCGAAAGCACGCTTGTCAACTAATGGGGGAATTCCCTTCAATCCCACAATACTATGCGCGGATACATCCGATCCTAACATCTGAATAAATGCAACACCAGACACAGAAACTGCCGGGCCCATTCTTTTTCATGATACATTCACACTTCTGAATCCAGAATGCGAACACCTGATTCAAGAATCATGGAAAAGCTGGAGCTACCAGAGAGATTAATTAAAACCATTTCAGCTCTGGGCATCTCTTGCCCTGTCACCTGGACTGTCCAGGAGACAGGCAAGAGAGTCCACCTGAACTTGGAGTTTGAGATAGAAACAGCCAAGACACCACCCTCTTCGGGGAGAGGTAGCACACGTGAAACCATTTCGTTCGAAACTGCCGTCAAAATAAATGTACGAAATAAAATAAAATGTGTACCTGTGTCTACGTGGAGAGGTGGGGTGCATTCTATTTGTGAAATATCCAAAGCTGTGGGGAATTTTCATGGATTGAAATTATTTAAACGGTAAACTGAAATGTTTTTCAATTTTTTTCTTTGAGACAACCCTTGCATCGAAAATACACACCCCACATGCCACAATATGTACGAAACGTCCTAAAATTTTATCAACAAAAAATCCAAAATGTCTATGTACGAAACGTCCAGCACCCACATGATGGGTCCAGGCCGTTTCGTCCCCCGGATTTTTTTTTTCTAAGCAAAAGCAATCAAGTCGCCATTGGAAAGAATGTAACAACATAAAATTACCCCAAAAGGCCCGACCTCAATATCTGGTGGACTTTTTTTTCAGGCCCCCAGCAGGCCCCGACCTCAACATCTGGGGGACTTTTTTTTAGGCCTCGACCATTTTACTCAAGGCAAGCCCTGCAGGTAAGTAAATAACATAATTCAACAAACTTCAGAAGCCAGTAATCCTACTCATTGTGTTTCATGCATTCTGTGGCGAATCATTTGATTGACGTACAAAGTGGTAATTGCATTTCATGTATTTTATCTACCATTTACTCCCAAAAATGCAATCGCAGACAGAAATATTAATAGCGATAAAAATGCGGCAATAAAAGATCTTGTAACGCTATTGCAATAGCGATAAATGTCACGTGTCATTGCAAGTGAAAAACGAAAATGCGCCTGACGGACTGTTTCAGTGGTACGGACAATGTCAAGTCATTTCCATCAAAAACTTGTAATGCTGTAATGAACAATGCATCAAATTTGCCTCAACAAACATTCCACGATGCAGGGAATTGCACAATCTACCATACAAAACACCAAAACAAACCAGAGGCTCAAGTGAGCCTAAAACGCTCACCTGGCTCAGGTTGTCAAAACAGATGAGTGTATCTGGGAAGGGACTTTTGAGGTGGAGACCATGAAAAGTGGAGAAAACGAAAAGATTTGGGCCTGTATTTTTTATTTTTATTTCAACAAGACTAGTAATGGGGATAACATACTTGATCCATGGCACTGACGGCAAATTAGTGCTACAAACTGATAGATACCTCAGTAAATTATGTTTTTCAGAACAAATAACCGAAACTGGAGTCAACTCTTTTTGTAAAAAACCGAGTAGATACCGACACCGAGCAAAAATTTACTAACCTCCCAACACTAATTTTCACTGGCAAAATGGATATTCAATTAAGAGGATTCTACTGTACAATAAAATTCAATCAATAAAGACAGCGATTTGTTGGTGTAAATTAGGTGGTGCTGTTATAACTGTTGAATAGTTTTGACAGGACATGGCTTGAACATTTCTCCTTTTGTTTCAGGGAAATCTTCCCTTACCTGTTTGTATTAATTGGCTTGGAAAATGTTTTAATAATCACCAAATCTGTTGTATCTACACCGGTTCATCTTGATGTAAAATATCGAACTGCTCAAGGTAAGTGATATTTTAACAGGTATGAGGAAGAGATTCTTCTATGATGAAACACTTAGCAGTCTCTTCAAAAACTCAGGGTTGGGGGGGGGAGGGAGGGGGGTTGAGGGGCTCCTTGAATTCCTATAACTCTTATCCCGCTGAGTAATTTTAAAATATTTTTCATCTAATCTATTCATGGCTTCTGTTAAGCAGCCATGACTAGATTCAATGAAAAATTCATGAAAGTTTCATACAGAAAATCATTGTTTAAAGAATCAATACAACTTACATGGGGAAAGTGTGGTTAAATATCCTCAAATTTGACTTATGTTAATATCAGAAGATTTCCTGCCCTATTCAGGAATATCCCCAGCAGCATGCAAAAGGTTAAAATTTCGGAAATTAGAAATCCCTTGTCCAGGATAGGGATAATCCTTGGATACTAGAATCTTCCTTGAAAAGTCTTGAAGATATCTTAACCTGTTCAACAACCCTGATTCCCTTAACAGGGTTCTGCCCACAGTAATGAGTGGGGTTTGTCTGGTACTTTTTCATTTCCGATCGCCACTTTGAGTAAAAAAGATGCTTTTAACCTCTTGTAAATACCTCAAAATGTCACATTGAACACCATAGAGCCTATTAAAGAAGATCTTGAAGCATCTATTGCCTGGCATTTAAAGATTTCTGATCAGAACACTGTGGCTGGGTGATATCCTCTTATGGTTTGCCGTCGACAGAGTAATGGATGGGTCTGTTTTGTACAGGTGGGGAGGTTGAGTAATAATTTAATCGTACAGCCCAAAATGACTGTATGATTAAATTATTGCTGATCCTCCTGGATTTGGTATTTATTTTGTTGCTTGCCCATGGGCGGCTTACTTTTTTTTAATTACACAAAAATGTATGCACTACGTGTTGAAAGAGTTAAGTCCTATTTCCAAATATTGTAAATTTCGACCACTTTAACAGGCCTGTCGATTTGAGTCGATTGGCTGCTTAAGTCGCGTGGCGGTTACCTAAAGTGAAAAACACACAAATGAAAAATGGGTTGTGCAAAATTGTCACTGGGTTTCCATGTAATATTTCGCCAAGTTGAATGATCTAGTACGAATGAATGGTGGAATGATGTTGAGCATCAACCAATCAGTCCTGGAAATGAGATGGGTGTGAGTGCAATTGCTCCCATCAGCACCCATGTTTTGTATTTTACTGGAGCTAAAAAAATAACTTGTTGAAAAATATTGTCGAGCACTAATATACTGCGAGGGCATATAAATGTGTGTTGTTTTGAGAAAGCTGCACTCTGTAGCCATTGGCAAGTTACTGTGATAGTTCAGCAGATCCTTGTACATTCAAAATTTCTGGTGTTTGGAGACAGTATACCCTCAAAATTCATATACTAACATTTTCCCGTCTCTGATTTCACGGGAGCTTAAAACTGTACCCGTCAATTTTGTTCATTTCCAGCACTGCAACCAAGCATCAAGTGGACTGTTGCCAGCATCTGCCCAAAGTATAGCTGCTCTGTTGACCAATTATTGGCCAACAAAGCAGCTTTACCTCAAGCAGATGTAAACACCTATGCCGATGATTGGTTGATGCTCAACATCATTTTAATTTCTTCATCATCTTAAGATGTAGCATAGATACAAAATCAGGAAATGACAATAATTCATGTCTCTGCCACAAACTTCGCTTACTATTGACACAGCATGGCATATGTGGAACTGTCTTATCATGGTTTGCATCATATCTAGAAGGTCGCAGTCAACAAATATATATCAACAAGACCGGTTCAGAAAGCAAGATGTTAAAGTGTGGTGTTCCTCAGGGCTCAGTTCTTGGTCCACTTTTGTTTACTCTGTACACTTCTTCTCTGGGTCGTCTTCTTAAAAGGCATGACATATCATATCATCTGTATGCTGATGATACCCAACTGTACATTACATTTAATTCATCTCTTCAAAGTGACTCAATCACTGCAGTCAGCAACATGGAACCTTGCATAAATCTGGTGCGGGAATGGATGATAGATTTTAAACTGAAAATGAATGACTCTAAAACAGAATTCTTAGTGATATCCGGGGTTCGCATGCCTACACCCACTGTTACATCAATTCAGGTTGGAAATAACATCACCATGAAAAGTGAATCGGCCAGGAATATTGGACTGATTATGGACTCAAATTTAAAGCTAGACATCCATATCAATAAAATATGTCAAAAACGTTACTGGCAGCTTCGGAATATTGGAAGACTGAGAACTTATCTTAACCAGTCAGCACTTGAAAAACTTGTGCATTCCTTCATCACCTCACAACTAGACTATTGTAATTCAGTGTTAGTGGGGCTGCCGCAGTATTTGATTCAGAAGCTTCAAAAAGTTCAGAATATTGCTGCTCGGATAATTACTGGTACCAAATGCTCTGAACACATAACACCTGTTTTAAGACAATTACATTGGCTTCCAGTTAAACAGAGAATTAATTTCAAAATATTGATCTTAGTATTCAAATGTATCCACAAACTGGCTCCAGTTTACCTGCAAGAGCTCTTCACTGTATACACTCCATCACACAGTCTGAGATCTAAAGATCAAATTCAACTAGTCATACCTTTTAGCAGATCTAATCTGGCAAATGATCGTGTGTTCTCCATCGTGGGTCCAAGATTGTGGAATGCGTTGCCTATTAGTGTCAGAATTTCAGAAACTATCAACATCTTCAAAAGAAATCTTAAAACTTTCCTATTTACTGAAGCATTCTCCTGAACCTCCCTAGAGGAAACTGAAACATGTGACTCTTTATTTTCAGAAAAGTGTATTTTATTTCTGTGAAGCGTTTTAGGGCACTCTTCGTGGTTTTATGCTCTTTCAAAATCAATTATTATTATTATTATTATTTATGACAGTTCATATATTGTAATAGTAGCAATACATATTTTTGGAGGGTTACCTAATGCATTACCTGAATCAAGTATAGGGGAACAAGGGATAAGTTACGAAGCTCAGACCGGGTGAACTATAAATGGGTTGTGCAAAATTTTGAAAACAGCAGGCCTGCCTTGGATTCACATATTAGCGACACCCATGTTCAGATTTTGTCGGACAACTCAACAGTAGTAGCATACATCGGGAACCAGGGGGGCACCCATTCATTTCCGTTATGCCAACTAACGGAGAAGATTCTCCTACACGTCATGAATCATTATGTTCAGCCTTCTGTCCGTCATATACCGGGTCGTCTGAACGTACCAGCAGACTCACTCTCTCGGAAAGGTCGTCTGTTGCAATCGGAGTGGAAGCTCAACAAGTGAGTATTCAGGCAGATTTGCTACCAGTGGGATCGCCCCATTATAGATCTGCTTGCAACACACCGGAACATCAGTTACCAATGTTTGTGTCACCATGCCCAGACCATCGACTGTATGCAGTAGACGCTCAGTCTATCTCATGGGAATGAATGATAGGATATGCGTATCCTCCAATTCTGTTGATTCAGTAGACTATGTTAAAAATCAAACAGTCTCATTGTGAAATCCTACTAGTAGCACCTCTGTAGTCACAGAAACCTTGGATCAATCTTCTCAGGTGTCTGTTATGGGACATTCCCCAGAAGCTTCCTCCACGAGAGGACCTTCTTTATCAGTGTTTGTTCTTCAAGTCCTACTCCCTTAGTGCATTATGGAGTCGGTTAGATGTGAGGGAACCATTGTGGTTCCTATATTATTTGATGACCAACACAAGAACAAGTAATGCGGGTGAGGAGGGTTCAATATGACTTTGAATCCCCCCCCCCCCCCCCCATGCCAATGTGTTAAGAGGCGATTACCGGGCAAGACGTAGTTTTCTTCTCATAAGCCTCGTATGAGTTTTAAGTACATACATGCATTTCATGACTTCTCGATTGGCGGCTGGTTCGTGTTCTATGGCAACCCCATGGGCACATCCACTGTTTAGTTGGTTGGTTTCCTGTGTTTGTTCATCTGTATGTCAAATACGAGCGCATAATTCATCATCAATAGATTGCTAGTCTTTGGGTATCTCTCTCTGAGGCTGTCTAGCCAGTTAACTGGTATTCAGATGATTACATACAGGATTTCAATGCTCACGCGCATAATAAATGAATTATTAGGCAGACACATTATTGTATGTTATGGACCTTAGAAATAATGGATTATTTCGGGGGCGGTCCATGTCGAGTCTGTTAATCATAGCTCGTTCCATTTCTAGATCCAGGTTTCTATTAATGTCGCTACCCATTCGAATACACCTTGTCTTGCACTCTCGTATATTTGCACATTTCTAGATTCATAGATATCGGATAGTACACATCGGGGAGTGTAATTACTGGAATTTATTGTACACCTGAATGGGGTCGCTTGTGGTTTACCTCGGAAGTGTGTTTACTCTCCAGAGATCATCCATTGTGATTCTATTGGTCATGTGTATGTTATATAATATATCACATGTTTTCGACCTATCTGCGTATGCCGACTCCTGTATACGTTGCACGCGGGCGATATTAATTACCGGGATTGCCACTATAGCCTTAGCTTCTGAAGTGGCATTAAGCACCAATTTATTAATAATTCATACCTGAGTGCCTGTTCGACAAATATTTATATTGTTTTTTGGGACCGCTTTTACTGATTCCAGATCGCTCCCCTCTCTCTTTTTGAAGAAGACGCCTTCAAAAGGGGAGGGGGGATTTTTTTTTTACCTCTAATCCGGTTTGATAAGTATGTAACTATGAGTGAAGCTGTTTTGTCTGTAATAATATCTTACATACAGCTTGGGTTTTATTGTATATGGTGTATGTTTGTGGGGGATATTCTCTCATTCTCAAATACGCCATCCTAATTTTTGGGGCTTAGTCCGGGCTAGGGTTAAAAATTGGGAACTCGTTACATCCAAATTAGCATAGTCTTCATGCTAAGAATACGGAATAACTTGAACTGGGCTCCTTTTTTATGATATGTCTTCTCTATTACTGTATAGAGAGACATACATGTACATGTAATTCCAAATAATTTTAATTTCCTTTCACCTTGGATTACAGGATTGGAACTATGGTGATCTACTAATTCTGAAATCCTCGGCCCTCTGCCTTTTTATGATTCAACCATTCTGGGCCATTGGGTTATAGTGTAAAAATATTATAATTTTAAAGTAATTTGTATATTTTTATACTTACCAATGGCCCAGATGGAGATGGCCCTCCCATGAGTGGGCACTCATTCCTCCCTGCTGAATTATTATGTAGTACTCTCTTCTACAAATAATGATGTTGGCGCCAATTCCGGTCTCTTCCTGGCGGCTGCCCATGTGTGGAGAGTAAATGTAGGGAGGGCCAGATAGAACTTCGCAAGCAAATTTTGGGGATTGGGAGGTTCAAAATTTGTGTTTGGCATTTGATAACTTTGAGTTATCACCAGCTAGTCTGGGCCATTGGTAAGTATAAAAATATACAAATTACTTTAAATTTATAACTTTTGGTTTTCGACCAATAACTCCAGTTTGGATTATTTGATCTCACCCAAAGTTGGTATGTGTATTATCCAACTAGTAATACAGATCAAGTTCAATTAGGGGTTCTGTGACTTCCGTCCAATTATTTTTACATGAGTTACAACCCTTTTGTGACTTAAAATTCGGCTGGCCATTAACATTTTTGGTTTCAGACCGATAACTCTAGTTTGGATTATTTGATATCAACCAAAATTTGTACAATTCAGAATGATTAATGGACATATTTAGCCACGCCTGTCGGTGCTCTTGTTTGAACCTCTGGGAGATATTAATTTAAAAAATTACCTACCAGTAGTATGGATAAAACCTACCTGCCCTCATATGTCCATCTTCAAATAAAAATCATCTTTGTAAGGCTTAAGTAGCTTTCTTTGGTCCATTGTAGGTCTCAGTAAAGAAGGGTGGTATATTACCAAACATCTTTTTACAGAATTCGGCATATTGTTGTTTGGATTTTTAACATTTGTTCCTGCTATTCAGGTTAGTTTTAAAATATCCCCCACCATTTAATTGCTACTTTCATCAATTTTCATTTTTTCCTTAAGGTCCTTGAAAATCTTCCCCAATTTTTATTACACTCGAGTCCTAGAGTAGATGTTTCCAGACAAGTTTTAGGTGCCCGTATAAATAGCCAAGACCTGACTTGTAACCACTGCAGGAGCAAGTTGTACAACTTCTTCTTGACCTCATGTGTTGATCCGAGGCCACACAGTTCATCAGTGTTGGAAATAAGCCCTTAAATCTTAACTCTCAAACTGCTGAGTATTATTTTAAAATATTTTTTTTATCAAATCTAGTCATGGCTGTGAAGCAGCCATGACTAGATTTGATGAAAAATTTATATCAATTGAATTAAAAAAATCATTGGTCCAAAAAATGACTCAATTTGCAGTGGAAAATTTGGTTAAAAGTGTCCAAATTATACTTATTATAGTGGCAAGAGATTTGTTGTCCTGGGCAAGACTAACATTTTGCTTAAATTGGGACACAAGGCCTCTTGGGGGCGGGGAGTGGAGGGGGGGGGGGGTCCTTTGTACAAAATTATCTTTTTTGCTTGAAAAGAAGGTTTAGAGAATTTTGAGTTTTTATGCCAAAAAAATTAACTTTGGTGGGGAGATTGAGGGGTGTCCATGGGGATTTGTTTCGAAGGGGTTTGAGTGATTTTATGCCCCAAAAAATCACCCACCACACCCCATCCCCACACCTCTAGCTAAATTAAAAGGTCATATTCAGCGTCCATATATTAATAAATAGACACTGAATGTGACCTTGAATCCTTCTTTATCCAGTTTCATCAGGTGAGCGAGTAAGGCCCCTTGGGGCCTCTTGTTTATTTTTATTTTATTTTTTTCATGCATTTTGTGAACATGGATTGAGGGGATTTCTACTGTATTATAATGCACAGAATATACAGAAAGTGTGCATGATTATACAAATAAACTCAATTTTAAAAACAAAACTGCTTTGCTTCTTTGGTTACACTTCTCAGATTTCATCAATCAAAAATAAAGTAAGGTCTTTAGGCAATATTGCAAGGCAATAAAAACTCCAATGATGGAGTTCAATGACGGTGAGGAATTGTCTGAGAATCAAAACATTTTTTTTAACTGGTAGAGGGCTGGAAGAGAAGCCCATATGTGGACTCCAGTCTCGAGTGCAGATTCCTCAACATGAAGACTTCATATTGAGTGACTGTGTTTCATGTTATCTTTGAAGTGGCATTTTCTAGTCTGTACCAATTTGCCTTGTTAGAATTTATGGGAGAATGCCTTTAGGCACTCCCCATAAATTGTAACAAGGCAAAGACATATGAACAAATTTTCATGACCCAAAATAATTTGACTCTCTACCAGTTAAGTTAACCTGCTTTACAAAATTAAAAGGTCAGATTTATACGGAAAGTATTGGAAATGGTATTATGTCTGGAAGTTAGATTTAATTTATGCTAAACAAAATTAATCTTTCGATTCTCAGGCACATTCATTTTTTCAGCCTGTGTTTGTCATATTTATTTCAGAGGCATAATTCAAAATGTATTTGATTTTAGGCTCTCACGACTGGATTTTAGGTCTCAATGACCATTCCATCAGGAATAAAAAATAAAAACCGCCCTCCCTTGTTAGTTTTAAAAAAAATTGCCTTAGAATCAAATATTTCATTTTGTTTGACTTTATAAGTATTTTTTAACAAAGAAGGATCCAATTTAGTGGGCTTCACTGTATTTCATTGCAGTTACGTTATTTGCAAAGAAGTCTGGTCTTTTTATCTTGAGACTCATTCAGAACTGAATTTCTTATCAATCTACCTTACAACTGTTTACAACAGGCTTGCAATACAGTGGAAGACCCTAACTCAGATAAAATACTCTCTATTTTAATCTTTCCCAAGAGATGTGGGAAAGAAAAATGGTGTAAAAAACACCACGAAAAAATAAGCCAAAACTGGGCCGAGCGCCATGGGCGCGCACCCAGTATGGGACGCTTTTCCCTTAGTACAAATCCATGACTTCCGTTAATCAATGCACAGTGCGTCATCAATTCATCATTCTTTTTTATCCGAGACACGTGAAAGATGTGTCTGCCATTTGCATTACGAAACAGTGATAATTCAACTTGTCGATAATGGCTTTCCTGTCACTGGAATTATGGATCTGAAGATCGTATAATAACAGGACTGTGTTTTATATATACTCGTTAATATCTTCAACCACATTCTCATTGAATTTTATTCATATATTCCGTTTTCGCGAATGTTTTTTCGACATCGTGTCAACACGGTTCGGAAATAAAATTTTTCGATTGATAAATTTTATTATTGGAGTTAGGCGTCAATGATGTATGGACAGGATTTCTTCACTCTGTTGAGGGCTGAATTTCTGTTTTTTTAGGTCCCTGTCGGCCATCTGGGTTCTGTCGTGTACCCACCGTTTTTTTTCTGCCACCTTCTCTCGTAGTTGGGGGTGTTCTTCTACTTTATGTATCTGTTGAGTTCACCTTTTTCTTCTACTGCTCTCACCTCTGTTATTTTCAGTTTGGTTCCTTTAGGGCATTTCCTTTTGCCCTCGCTTTTGGTGCGTTCTCGTGGCTGTTCCTCCCACACTGGGGGGGGGGGGGGGGAACGCTATTGTTTCGGGGCCTCCTGACACAACCAAGTCTGGTGAGAGTTACACCCCCTCCATGAGGGATGTGCAGCTTCTCCCGCACCTGGGGGGGGGGGGGGGGGGATTTTCGTTTCGGGGCCTCCCGTCACGACCACGTCTGGTGAGAGTTATTCCCCATCCATGGGGGATGTGCAGGTTTTTTTACTGTGGTTGATACTGCGGGAGCTGTTGGATTTCTGGTGAAGAGATGCCTGGTTCCGGGACTATGCGCCCTCTCCAGTCGACATCTGAGGCTGTCACTAGAGTTGTGACTCCTCCTTTGGAGGCCGAGCTAGGTGGCTCTCTCCCCTTGTTCGCCAGTTCCAACAGTTTCCGCCATATCTGCTGCTATTGCTGTTCCGTCTGCAACATCATCGGTCACCGTTTTAGCCGGCCTCGGCTTAACCCTGCAGAGGTCTTCAGTGATGTCTGTAGTGTGGTTGTGGGGTATCGGCCTCAGCCTTTACTGACTTCAACTCGGCGAAGTCGGAAGTGGCTGCCGACCGAACCCCCATGCTGTGTTCTCTCAGCCATTGAGCATAGCAGTTTTATCCCTGTAGGGGTCTGCAGGGATGTCTGGTAGTGTAGACATGGGGTATTGGCCTCAGCCTTCCCTGACTTCAACTTGGCAAAGTTGGAAGGGGCTGCCGGGCCGAACCCTCTACTGTGGTCTCTCAGCCGTCGAGTACCTCAGTTTTTGTCATTGGATTCGGATGTTCATGGTGGGGTCACCATGAGCTCGTGGCATTTCCGTCCACGCACTCTGGTCCCATGGCCAGTTTTGTGAGACCAACGCTTTTTGCACAGCCTGGACCTTCTGAGTTTCCGCTCTGTTGATCCTCGGGGTATGTGATACCCCACTACACATCTGCCTTCAGATGTTTTCGGCTGCAGCCCGTCACCCCGCTTCGGGTGTATTTGAGGAACGTGACCCTTCGCTGGTAAATGGGTCAGGAGTAAAGCCATTTTGTCGGTTCGTTCCCATGTCGCTCCGTTCCGACAGTCAGTGAGCTTAGTGAGGCCCTCTCCTTGCTCACTTAGGTTCTGTCCAAGAGCCTTTTCCAAGAGCCTTTTCCGTTGCTTCCAGCAAGGCTACGAGTGGTTTCTGGGCACCCCCTGGGACGCCGCCTCCCGGGATTGGAAACAGGTCGCTTTCTGATCCCCTGGTTTGCCCACACCATGGGAGGCGTCGGCTGGTTTGCCCATGATGGGCTATATGTCTTCCGAGTCGTGGGATGAGTCTGACATTCCTGACGTCGAGAGCCAACAGTCTTCTGACTTGAGCGCAGCCCTTGACTTTGTGTTTGGGTTCCTTCCAGGTCTCAAACCAGCCGAAAGTGTCAGCCCGGCTGCGATCATCGGTCACACGCCTACAGCCTGTGAGCAACATGCTTCTGGGCGCCTTTGACTGTGCCTGTCAGTACAGGTGGTAGAAGCATTTACCACTTTGGACTCTAAGCTGAGTTCCAAGGCTATGAAGATGTCGTTCTTCATCAAGGTTGACACTTTTTGCCTCTGGTGCGGTATTGTTCCTACGATTTCGCCAATCCATCAGTCTGCCAGACTGTGATGGTCTTGGATCGGGACTCCAACTCCTCAGCCATATCGAGACTCTGGAGTCCAGGTTGGGCTTATTGGGAAGGATGCTGGAATGCGTTCTCTTTGATCACGTCATCTCTGCTTTGCTGCTTATCTGCTCCCAGATGAGTTTGACGACAAACAGGTTTTTGTTTTGTGTGTGCTGTTCAAGGCGCTCATGCATCTTCTCACACACATGCCTGTTACGTGGCTAGCTTGGAATTAGTTCGCAGGTACGCTGTGCTGGACACATGACGTCCCCTTCTTGAGGGGCAGTGCGCTGCTCTTCGATCTGCCTCTTTCGGTGGGTCCACAACTGTTCCATGGTTCTGTGGCGATGGTCCGGGATGGCTCCCTTTGTCATTCCATTGATCTGCTGCTGCTTAGTCAGCTTGATCGGCCTTCTGTTGGAGGCAGGCGCCGTCCAAAGCCTAACAAGTACCCTTCTGCTTCCTCTGTGAAGCTAAGGGCTGATCCTCCTACCGCCACTTCTACTCACTCAATGGGTGGGGTAGGCATCGGCAGTAGTCACCTCAATTTCGTCCCAGGTTGAGGCACTCCACTAAGTAGAGAGTGCCTCTTCCAACATGAGTCCCTTTCAACGTTACGCATTGGGAACTTTTGACCTCGGAGATAGGCGATCTCCTGTCAAAGGGGACAATCGAGGTCATCAAGAACTTTCTTTCAGTGGGATTTTGTTCCCGCATGTTCTTGCTGCCGAAGACGGACGGCCGACTCAGATAGGTTATCGATCTGAGTATTCTGATACAGTCTATCATTGCTCCTCAGTTCAGCATGGAGGCTTTCAGATCAGTTCTCCTCTCCATTCCCCAGGATGTTTTCCAGTTCGAGGCCATTCCCTTTGGCCTCGGCCTGGATCCTTGGGCCTTCACCTGACTGATGTCGCATGTGTTAGTCTTACATCGCACACAGTCCAAGGTGTCTTCTTCGGCTTGTCTAGTTGATATCCTCCAGAGGCAGTCCAATGCTGCTTTTCTGGAGTCTGATGTCGTCACACTGTTGAGCCTACTCACTTCACTAGGGTTCAGAGTCAACGGAGAGAAGTCAGACCTGGTCCCTTCTCTGTCTTGTCGTCTGGGATGGACTTCATCAGTTTGGAGTCTTCCCCAGCGGCTTGTTCTCTGCGTTTAGGTGACGGATCTCATTCCTCTAGGTCAACTGCATGTCTGACCTCTCCAACACTTTTTGCTCAGTCGTTGGAGGCCGAATGTCGATCCTCTGGTTCTGGTACTTCTGTTACCGGTGTCTCTTCCTCGTCACCTTCTCCCCTGACAGATGTTCAGTGGATTAATCAGGGAGTTCCGTTGGACTTCCCCACGTCGTGATGTTGGATCCTCTAGGTCTTTTCCTTCATGGGTCATGGGACCAGGATCTAGCAGCTCTTCATGTCAACCAGAAGGAGCTTCTTGCTCTTCCTCTGTGTTTCCGACAGTGGATCCCCTACTTTTCGAATTGTCCAGTCCTTCTGTGGTCTGACAATTCTATGGTGGTTGTTTACATTCGGAACCAGGGCGGAATGCACTATGTTCCCATGTATGATTTGGTTCGGGATCTACTGCTCGCTCATGATGTCAATGCCGGAGTGGTGGTTTGTCACATTCCCAGTCGTCTGAACGTACTAGCCGACTCCCTGTCCCGATGGGGCAGATTCTTTTCCACCGAGAGGATGATCCACATGGCGGTGTTCCAGTCTCTTCGCGATCTCTGGGGTCAGCCCCACATCGATCTCTTTGTGACTAGTTGGAACCATCAGGTGGACACTTTCGTGTCCACGTGTCCAGATGCTCTGGCTTTCACCGTGGACGCTCTGGCCCTCCTTTGGGACAGTCTTGTCGGCTACGCCTTCCTGCCGGTTCCGATTCTGCCTCAGGTTCTAGCCCAGATATGAACCTGCAGTTGTCGAATCCTTTTGATCACACCCCTGTTGCCTCGGTGGCTGTGGATCAATCTGCGCCACTCTCTGTTAGCGGCAGTTCCAGCTTGTTTCCCTCTACGTCACGACTTTTTTTGCCAAAGTCGCCCGAGGAGGTTTCAGGTCGACCCGACTTCATTGTGCCTTCGCGCACTGGGTGTGCACCGATGGCGCTCGGCCCAGTTTTGGCTTATTTTTTCGTGGTGTTTTTTACACCACTTTCCTTTCCCACATCTCTTGGGAAAGATTAAAATAGAGAGTATTTTATCCGAGTTAGGGTCTTCCACTGTAGTACAAGCCTGTAGTAAACAATTGCGGTAGGTATAAAAAGAAAGGAAATTTACTATAAAATTTATATTTTTCGTAACTTTTTTTTTTCAATCAAGTGTGGGAACCCTGAATTTTGGTGTTTGTCATGAGTAGAGACTGGCGGTTTTTGGTTTTTCGGTTTTGGTTCCGTTTTTTTCTGGAAACCGAAAAACCGAACCGAGATTTTCCTGGAAAACCTTCTTCACGGTTTTCTGTGAATTTCTGTCCACTACAGCAATCGCCCAGAATACACCAATCAAATGACGGAAATTCTGGCTTGTACGAAGCATTTCCCTTTGGAATGTCTTTATGTCCTTCGATCGATTAATATTCTTGACTATTGTTGATTTGTTATAGGGTTAGGTGGTCAGTCAGAGTGCTCACAAGGCTAGCTGAGCGACGTTGACCATACACATTCTCCTCCCCCCAAAACGTGAATCTTTACACCAAAAATGCAAAAAGGAAAACTTAAATGTTCACTGTTCAGGTTTGTGACCCAATTCATAATAAAGCCTTTTAAATCTCCAAATTCGCAGAGACAATGTGTGCTGGAAATAAAAAATACTCACAAAATCATTTTAGGGAGTGTTTGTTTTTATTTATTCTATCTATCCAAGAAAGTGATAAAACCAGGAAACACATTTATCAACGTTTCCATGAACACTTACAATCGTGAACTCTGAACTTATGAATATTAATGACTGTTCAATGGCAATGATGAAGTGGGTAAAACGTCCCTGTCGCTTTCAGTACCATGTTTAAAAAATGACAAGAAGCGATCTCAAACTGAACTTATTTTCCATCACTTCAATTTTTTACACATAATCCCAGAAAGAAACTAAGAATAAATTCAAATTCTTAACCCTTGAAGATGGTGTAGCCTCGCATCACAGGAGGTGCAGTTATGGTGTATGTGCATATGAATTACAGACAACTCGGGCCAAAGACCACTTGGCTCAAGACCAGTCAGACCTGTTTTAAAGACAACTCGGACCTATTTTGAAGAAACCTCAGGTCAACATCAAAGACAGGTAGAAAGTGTTCCAGGGTCTCCAGTGTGTCTAGAATACACATTTGGCGTGCTTTTTCATTTTCTTTCCAAGGTTTTCTTCTAAGATCCAACGACTGTGACCTCGGCTCGAACAACAGTGACCCCACACCCCCAACGTGACATCAAGACACTCTTCAAAACCTGGCTTCTACTTATGAGGCAAGCCAAAAAGGCCTCTTTGCTTTGACCCCCCCCCCTTATCCACTCGCCAGTTAATATTATAATCCGCCATGACTCTTTCTCTAATGATTTTGGTCAGACTTGTCTAAAACACTGGTCAGAGTTGTCTTCAACATTGGTCCGACTTGTCTTTGATGTAGGTCCAAGTTGTCTTCCAAACAGGTCCGAGTTGTCTTAAAACTGGGTCTGAGTTGTCTTCAAAACAACCATTCGAGTTGTCTTCAAAACTGGTCAGAGTTGTCTTTAAAACAGGTCCGAGTTATCTTGGAAACAGGTCTGAGTTGTCTTGGAAACAGTGTTTCCAAGGTCTGAGTTGTCTTGGAAACAGGTCTGAGTTGTCTTGGAAACAAGTCCTAGTTGTCTTGGGCCGAGTGGTCTTTGGTCCGAGTTGTCCTCCTCCCTGACAGTCCCTGTGCATTCACATGGTGGAGAAACAGAAACAAAGATAAAGAGAAGCCCCCACAACACTGATCCATTATGACATTAATAATGACAACTTAGTGAATATTAATAACTAACAAAAACAAGCCACTGGGCATATCTATTAACACTAAAAATACAATAGCTCATGTTAGTCATGTATAAGAAGAACCACACAATGGAGATCAAAACGCAGGGTACGAAGTGCCCACATATATAAAGCATAATAGGTGCATTAATTAATATCCATAAACAAATGAAACTTAGTGACCTCACTGACAAATTGTGGGATGTTGTTTTCGAACTTCGAAGAAAAGGTCATGGTACTTAATTATTTGTCCATATCTTGTGATTTTAAATCTAAATAATAAAATAACACTGCATGTTTATAAAAAAAATACCGGCGCTCAAAGTGTGAAACCTTACAAATAGATTTCTGTGAAAACCTCAAAATATGCACTCAGTTGTAAGGAAATAGGTTTTTTGGAGATCCTGGATTTTGAAAATTTTCCTGCCGTGGGCCGAACCATGGTTGGTCCCTGGTATAGCGACATCCCTTCATCAGGGGGGTGGGGGGCTATACCAATCAACAATTCCGACTTCCCTCGCAATAAAATGCCAATTTCTTATTTGAAGTGCTTCGTCTCTCAAGTTCTCAACACTATTTTTCTCGCACAGAAATTCCAAAAAAAGCTATAGAAATGCTATAGTCTGTTTTGAATCTGGTCACCCGATTATCCAAAATATTCTGGGAACGAAATGACAGCAAGAACACATGGATTGAATGGATTCAATTGTTTTATTCACTAATTTGTCAGAAAATACGTAGGTGTCATTTCCATGGCGTTTTTTCAACATTCTGCAGAAAATTTCTTATTTACTGATTACCACCCATGTTACCAGTGACGGCACTTGTTAAATAATATAAAGCAAACTGTTTGACAACTTGTTCTGACATTATGGTGCTGTCGAAAGCTAGGTCCTATATCCTCATTGCCACTATCTATTATTCAATTAAGAATGTTTCTAGAATAAACCTGTTCGTAATACATCCATATATAAAAACTTTTCATACAGAAAACCAAAACTGGAAACAAAACCGAAACCGAACTCAAAAAAACGAAACTGCCAGTCTCTAGTCTTGAGGTGAAAATTGTTCTGTTTCTTTCTTTTTAATTACAGGAATTCTGTCTGTTTGCTGTTGTTGGATTGTTGACTGATTTCTTCCTGCAGATGGTTTTCTTTGCGACTGTCCTTTCTGTTGATATACGAAGAATGGAGGTACAGTGAACATAAATTTTGTTAGATGTTTTAGTAAAAAACTTTATTCTGGCCAAAGGCTTTTCAGCGAGACTATCACTTGTGGATAGCCATGTTTTACAAGCATAACAAAAATACTTAAGGCCTAAAAAAATAAAAAATCTGTTTCTCAGGCCCTCCTGCATGGTCCTTTTGGCTGCCACATGCTTCCTTTTTATGACCAATGTAAACTTAAAAAAATAAAAATTAAATGGTTTATGTCTGATATTTTACCCAAGTTAAAAAACTGATAAATTTGTACCTTGAGTGCAAGAAGGCTTTGCAATGCTTTAGCATTGCAAAGCCTTCTTGCTCTCAAGGGATGAAATACACCATCACTCATGCTGTTCTGTAGAATATAAGGCCTAAAACATAAACCAACAACATGTACTTTGATGGCCATGAAATAATTACCGAAAAAAAAAATAAAATAAAAAATCACTCGCCCGCATGCAATTTTACAAATAATGGCCTGAGAAACAGAAGATCTACTTTGTGTGGCCTAATGTGATATCAATATTTTTATACTGTACCAATGACCCAGACATAGCTGGTGCTAACTCTTAAAATATAGGGCCAAACACAAATTTTGCCCCCCAATCCCCAAAATTTGCATCTAAAACCAAAGAAAACATGTCCTGAATGGCCCTCTACACTTCACCTCTACTGCGCATGCGCAGTGTCAAGGACGTTCCGAAATTGGCGCCATTAATCATTCTAAGTTTGGCCCTTCATCAGTTAACATCTTACTGATCTTTGTGCTTGTAAATCTCAGTTTAAATGATGCCAGACACATAAATATTAGTGAAATGGTGATTCTAAGGAGGATAGAGAAGGAGGAGAGGAAAAATGTGTGACAGAATATTATCAGGGCTGTAACTTAAAATTTTTTTAATGAAATTATGTTAAGTTACCTATTTTCGAGGCAGCTGCCATTTTGTTGTCATTCTGATTATTTAGTTACACTGATTTTTCAGTGTTTTCCTCTCTCCCTTTCCTTTAAGTCCCCCCTTGCTATTCTCCCATGCTTTTGGCATAGTTTCTGTAATTATTATTACTAAATTTTCTTGGGAGTTTTAGCTGAATAACAGAATGAATTCTGTTCTTTTCCCCATGTTTACGTCTTCACCTACGGGTGGTTAGGCGTTGTGTTCTGCATCTACCATCTGATGTTCTGCACTTTCTTCCCTGGAAGTCTCTGTTTTGCATCAGATAGTGTATTTTTGGTAACTGATTCCGGGCCTGGGTGCCTGGAGTCTTATTTTAGTGTTTTTACATTCATTGTTTACATTTACAACAGCCCTCTGTGTGAGGGGGGGATTTCTTGAAAATAATATCTTGATGTTATTTTAATCATAACTAGATACATTATTATTGTTCGTAAGTGTTGAATAAATTGTTTAAAATATTTTTAAAATTTTTGTCCACACTTAGGCTTGGGATCCATTGGGGCTCAACGTTACTTTTCAGAAACTTGGGCTGTTCTGAAAAAATATTTTTTCAAAATATTTTGATTTCAATTATTTTTTCTATATTAATGGATCATATTATTATTATGTATTTTGATTGCCAGGGGTTGGTGCGAGTACCAGGACTTGTTTTCTTTTCTCATTGAAAGGATTTTGATCATTTGTAATAAGAGGAAGTCTTCCTCTGACTTTTCTAATCATTCTATATGTGGTCAGTGTACTCGCATTAACTCCTGTTCTGTATCGTATGATTTCGATGTCAACATGGGAATGCGTATGTCACGGTATGTTAGTGGGGAATTGGACACTCTGGTCCTTTCCCCGCAGGGTCACTCTACTTTATCAATTTCTATTTCAGACGATCAAGATTAGGGTGATGTATCTGTGATGTCTTCCAACAGTGTGCCTCCGTCGTCACAATTAATGAAGGGCTAGCGGAAAAGTGCTCATGTAAATACGCCAATTGCCTAAGAGGACCCTAGTAGGTTCGACGGCCTTTGACGTCTGCTAGCTCGCCCGGTGTAGCGTCCATTCATCGAATGGTTCGGCAGCTGGGTTCGTCCGTTGCGGTCTAGAAGGAGTTTTGGGGTGATGCGAGCACTATAAATCAACCAAATGCACACCCAGTGACGGCAGATTAGAGGGAGAACGGAGGAAGCCTTTTAGTCCGGTTCATAGCTCGTTCTGGTCCATCCGGACGGCGAGCGAGAGAGGCCCCTCTCTCGTACAACAACATCTGGCCCCAGATGTTGTGGTACAAAATGTTTCGCATTCGGAGCATACATCCGTCGCTCGGGACGCTCCGACATATAGTCAGTCCGGAGTAGACTGTCAATAAGGCTTCCTCATTCTCATGGTAGTGCACACGACCGCTCTTGGCTACGTGACCTCGGATATCCAGTCAGCTTCGCCAGTCAGAGAATCATCGGCGACCAGGTCACACCATCCGGTAGCCAGGGACACGAGGCCTGCAGACTCCGGGCGTTCGCATAGGAAAGTGTGCGGGAGTCAACGTACACGGAGCTTCCGGCCGCAATGCATCGTAAGACCGCTACTGCACAGGCCTCGGGAACGGACATGCTTTCCTAAATAGCACAGCTTATCGCAGCATCCCAGCATCAACTGAATCTGTCGCATATTTTTTATCCAACGATGCTGGGTCGGGACGCTCCGCGGAAGCGGGTACGGACGTCCGAAAATTTCATCCGGTCCGACGGGATACCGAAAGGGATTTGGAGGATTTCGAGCTTTCCCTTTCGGAACAACATATGCTGTTGTGTATGTCATCTGACTTGATCTTCTACAGCTTCTTTCGTCGGACCAGAATGCTGCGATGCCGGATAAGAAACTGATAGCGTCGGTGGACTTATAAATTTTTGGTTCGGTTCAGGGACAGCGTCCCTCAGTTCCGACATAGTCCAATAATGTCACACAAACTTTCGAATTATTGAACGACGCTATATATATTATTATTATATGCTTGCTATAACCAAGCATTTCTGGTTTCTTGTTCGCAAAGTTACGGAGATGTCTTTCAAAAGTGTGCCTCTGTCGTCATAGTTAATGAAGAGCTAGCGGCAATAAGTGCTCATGGAATATGTCTATCGCCTAAGAGATCCCTTGTAGGATCGACGGAGTGACATTCGCTAGCTCACCCGGTGTAGGGTACATTCATCGAATGGTTCGGCTGCCGGGTTCGTCCGTTGCAGTCTAGGAAGGAGATTTGGGTGATGCGAGCACAATAATTACTTCAGTACTCACCCAGTGACGGCGGATTGAGGACAGATCGGAGGAAGCCTGTTAGTCCGGTTCCTGGCTTGTCCAGGTCCGTCCGGGCTGTGAGCGAGAGAGGTCCCTCTCTCGTCCAACAACATAGGGGACCGCATGTTGTGGTTCAGATATTTTACATTCGGAGCATATGTCTGTCGGTCGGGACGCTCCGTTATATTGACAGTCCGAGAGACTGTCGATAATGCTTCCTCATCCTCACAGCAGGGCACACGACCGCACATTGGCTACGTGACCTCAAGTATCCGATCAGTTTCGTCATTCAGTGATTCCACGGCGAATAGGTCACGCCATCCGGTAGCCAAGGGACACGAGGCCTATACACTCCGTTCGCACGCTTATTGGTAGTATGCACGGGGTAACGATCACGGAGCTTCCAGCGGCAATGCATTGTAGGACCGCTTCTCCTCAGGCCTCAGTGACGGACGTGCTATCCGAGTTAGCACAGTTGTTTCGCAGCATCCCAACAATCGACAGTTTCTTACTCGAATCAGGAATTATCTGACGGCGCTGGGTCGGTGCGGTCTGCGGTTGCATCATGTGCGGACGACCGAACGCTTTATAGGGTCCGACAGGATGGCGAAAGGGATTCGAAAGATTTCGAGTTTTCCCTTTCGTAGTATCGGAAGGTGCCATTCATATCTTCTGGCATTATCTTCCAGTGGTTGTTATTTCGGACTACATTGCTGCGATGTTGGATAAGAGACTTATAGCGTCATTGGACACGGAATTTTGGATCGGTTCCGGGACATTGTCCCTGACTTACCGACACAGTCCAATAATGTCATTACAACATGTGTTTTATTTTTCGACGCTATATATGCATATAAGCCTGCTACCAAGCATGATAGTTTAGTTTCTTGTCCGCAATGCTCATTTCTGCCATTTTATCATTTATACGAATAATTTATTTTGGCAGAGCAGGGCTTACCGAGAGTTCATATGCGTCTAGACGGCGTGGTTAAAGACTGGAAGTATTCTTTTTCGCCGTCTATGTCTTTTCCAACCACAATGTTGGAAACGACAATGATGTCTAGTAGACTTAACTTAGACGCTTTATCATACGTAATCCACCTTACTGAGGCGTTATCATTATGTCTTCAAGAAAAGATTTACGGGATATTATTCTCAATGTGATTTCTTTTGAGGGCAGTAGTTTGTTCACGTATAACTCCGCCCTTCAGTGGCTGATTGGAGTTGGTTAGATGTGACGCAGCCCTAGCTACATCCACGCGCATGGATAGTAAGGTGAAGAACTCTCTCAGAGTCGCTTCGTTCTCGGAGAAGCCTCTCTTCGACGGCAACTTTTCAGCAATCCATGAATTGCTCGATTTACACGTTCTCTTGTCTATCTAGTGTTACAAGAGATTCAGACTGGGGCAAACATTCGGTGGTTGACTCAGAGAGTGCCACTGCAGTTGCCGGATCCGAGTCTTTTAGTTATGACGGTTGCCAGTCAAACAGATTGGGATATAATATTGATCCCAACGGATTCGAAGTGCCAGGGTCTTTGGGTTCCGCAGTCTCTAAGCAAGCAATTATCTTCCGCGGAATAATGTTTTTTAGGCTTGCTTTATGTCTTTGCATGAACATTATTCAGAAACGCATGTCCAAATCCTGTCCGTTAATTCGACAGTAGTGGCGTATCTCCGGAACCAGGGAGGCACTCATTCCTTTCCGTTATTCAATTTAATGGAAAGAATTCGTCTGTTGGTTATAGTACACCAAGTTCTGTTTCGGTCCGTCATATTCCGGGTCGTCTGATTGTTTTACCGGACTCCCGTTCACTTAGGGGTCGCTTGTTGCCGTCAGAATGGACTCTCAACAAACAAGTATTCAATCAGATTTGCTATCTATGGGAGCGCCCAATGATAATTTATTTATGACACAGCTTGCTAATCAATTGAAGACGTATGTGTTGGCTTGTCCGGATCTCTGAGCTAATGTTGTTAACGCTCTATTGATCTAATAGGACGGAATGATAGGATACGCGTATCCTCCGGCGCTGTTGTTTCAGCAGGTATTGCTAAGATAAACAACCACAATACATTTCTGTTGATAGCATCTCTGTCTTCACAGAGACCGTGGGTAATTTACTCTCATGTCTACTGTGGGACTTAACGCGAAATCTTCCTCAATGAGAGGATCTTTTTTCGCTGGGTAAATCGTGTCATCTTTATCACAACCTGCAAGGTCGCAACCTTCACATATTCCGTTGTGTGGTCCGTATTGCATTGTAAGCATTGTACTGGACGAGCTTTGGACGCAATTTCTTACTATAGGAGATCCTCTTCTTCACTATTCTATGCAGCTAAAGTGGAGGCTCTTCCGTCGTTGGTGTAGGGATCACTATGTTCATATTGTTGATCCCTCCATACTACTCATTGCAACTTTTTAGTATACTTGTTTGACAAGATCTACTGCAGCCTGTTATTATTAAGGTTATAGGTTTATGTTACCTCATACCTATGCACTCTATGATAGTTTACAATTGAGTCTTATGTCTCTTTATCTAAGTCAGTTAGTAACTTTTTGATAAATAGACTTAGAATCTTTAGATTAAATTCCTATATGGAATTTAAC
The DNA here is from genome assembly GCA_031216915.1 of Pictodentalium vernedei. Lineage (NCBI taxonomy): Eukaryota > Metazoa > Mollusca > Scaphopoda > Dentaliida > Dentaliidae > Pictodentalium > Pictodentalium vernedei. The sequence continues at coordinate 134,034,567 of CM062288.1, read as the reverse complement.
TTCGGTTCTTATTTAGCTAAGTAATCATTTGAGCCTCTGGAAACAGTAGTTTTCAAATTCTGACCTTTTAGACAGTAATTCTGTTGGCTTCTCTTTTACTGAAGAGTCAGTGAGTTTCATGCACTATCGATGGATGATTTTCACTTTCGTAGTTTCGGAATCACTACTTCCTTTACTATTTAGGTTGGATTTTTGCATAAGAGTTAGGCTCCTAATATCCGGAACCTATTGTTATTAAGGTCCTTCCGTCTTCGTACGGGCATAGGCCTTTACTCTGTCCGGTTAGAGTTTATGTTTTTATAGACAGATATCTGTTTATTACTACGGGCGTAAGCTTCTTCTGTCTTTGATGCCTAATAGAAGGACGTTACGCACCATTCTATTGCTAATGGGTTCAATTAACTATCAGGTACTGCTTATGGTATATCATTGACTCAGCAGTTGTGCTTAAGATTTCGGCTCATGAAGTAAGAGTTCTTCTACATCTTGGGCTTACATTAATAGTGTCGCTATTATAGATTTTTGAAGGCTGCTCATTGCGCTCAGCCATCCACATTCATGAATTTTTATCTCAGAAATATCGAGTCCATTTCTGGAGGCCTCTATTGTTAGGTCTATTATCTACTGCTCAGAATGTCATTCACTTAACAGTTGCTACTATAGCTAGGTAGGCTGTCTGTTTCGGCAGTGACTCTGTTCTGCTGCCCTCTTCGCTCTGGGCTATTTGACCCAGGGCAAGAAAAATGGGGGGGGGGGGGGGGGGAGGGTGTTCCCTTGGGTCACCTGTTTTACTATGAAAACAAGGGGATTCCTCCTCCGGAGTTAGTAATTCTGAGCTGTTATTGGGATGGTTGTTTAGTGAGAAGTTTAGGTTTTAAAAATTCATGCAAATCTTAGTTTTTAAAGTATAGCTTTTGAATATAGCACGTGTCAACGGACATGATTATGCAATCCTCAGACACTTTTAGGAGTATAAGAGTCTCTATTCTCTAGCTTTACTTTATTTATTGGCTTACTTTAAAAATTATTAGTATAAGGATTATATTGGATATTAGTAGAGTACATGGATGTATGATGCTCAATTTTGGAAGGTGTTGTATCTTTCTAATTTATCATAAATAAGAAAGATACATGTAAGGCCTATTACTTCTTTTTCCCTAGAGGGGATGACTCTATTTTATATTATTGAGCGTATTCCATCTTGCTCTATGTCCTTGGCCCTCCAGCCTTTTTACTATTCAGCTATGTCTGGAGTCATTGGTACAGTATAAAAATGTTAAAAAATTTATAGTAATTTCTATATTTTTTAGACTTTCCAATGACCCAGACGGGGATGGCCCTCCCAGGAGTTGGGAACTCTTGCCTCCCCGCTGAGTACATAGCGCTTACCAGGCACTGGTTATTAGAATGATTAATGGCACCAATTTCGGAACGTCCTTGACACTGCGCATGCGCAGTAGAGGTGAAGTGTGGAGGGCCATTCAGGACATGTTTTCTTTGGTTTTAGACGCAAATTTTGGGGATTGGGGGGCAAAATTTGTGTTTGGCCCTATATTTTAAGAGTTAGCACCAGCTATGTCTGGGTCATTGGTAAGTATAAAAAATATAGAAATTACTATAAATTTTTTAACTTTCTTCTATCAGGATGTATTCTGTTCAGGGTGAGGAATAAATTGTAGGCCTTTATACATTGGAACTTTACTCTCTGCACACTGATGTAAAAATACTGCAATTCCAAGAATAAAATTTTTCCCACTGTGCAATTTGGAACTCAATCAATTCAGTCTTGTTTGACAGAACTCGGTGAGTTGTTACCATAGTAACTCTTTGATATATCATAATATTTTTTTATTTAATTGAGAGAAATTTACTCTATAACCTATATGCAATTAACTTAACAGGTGAACTGGCTGAATGCTAGAAGCCACACTCAGGTTTTTAAAAAAGAATGAGGGTTCCAGAGCAAAAGCCAACATTTTCTTTGCTCATGTTTCATATTCAGTCAAATGCAAATAATATTTTGTTCAAGTTCATTCTAGTACAAATATGCCTGTGGGCACTCTCCAATAATTTGTAATGAAACAAATTTTGACTAACAAATTTAGACCACCACAAAAAATGTAGACCTTATTTATTTATTTTTTTTTTTAATTTATTGGGTGTTAATGACACTTTTGACACTCAGGGTCATCTCATGTCAGGCAGTTATGCAGGTGGAGGAAACCAGAGTTCCTGGAGATAAACACCGTGCAACAGCGAGCAACAGCCAAACTCCCCAACGTGCTAACTCCACAAAAGAAGGGTTAGCATTGGCTGAAGTCAAGTGCACCAGAGACGTGCAGCACACTTTAGTACACAGTGCCACCTTTCACCCCATGTGGGCATTCGGGATGAAGTGCCTTGCCCAAGGACACACCGCAGTTACTTCTGGCGGGGGTTGAACCATGGACCTTTCGGCTTGAAATCCAATTCCACAACCACTCAGCCACCACACTCCTAATCTAGCCCTTAACAGGTTAAATTTGTACTGAATGTATTGTAAATGGTTTGGTGCAATTAACTCTTGAGGAACTGGAGATTTTCATAGATATATTTACATCTTATGGCTTTGCATTTGATTCTAGGGTAGCCTTGGCTGCCTACGTTGATTTTTAGAGGTATAGTACTTTTTGAAAATGATTATCTTTTTTGAAGTTAGCAGTACCAAATTCTTTGAGTAATTATGAATTTTATTTCCTCTTCCCCAAACTGTGACTTGTTAAACTCCCTGGAGTACACTTCAGGTGCTCATTGAAGGTAGCTCTCGGAAATTTTTACCCTGCAAGAAAAACTTTAAACTTGAAAAGAAAATGTTTTTATGTCCTAACCTCCTTTCCATCCCTGCCCCTGTCAAAAGATTATTTTTTGGTTATTCAGTCGTCATTGTACATTCAGTCAATTTCTGCTCTCTAATTAAAAGTTCAGCCTGGTCGATTGAAACAAAACTTGACACATGATGTTTGGCATGAAAAGAGGAAGAACCTTGTTTGTTTTGGGGTCATTGTGACAAAGGTCAAGGTCACAGTGAGTTTGAACATAAGCATTTTCAAGAGTTGCTATCTGCTCTCCAATTAAAATTCCTCTTGTGTAATCAAAACTAAACATGATATGTTGGTAAGACATGATTAGAGGAAGAAGCCTATTGACTTTGGGGTCATTCTGCCAAAGTTTGGAATCACAGAACTTTACCATAACACTTTACCCAATGGCCAAAACCGGCTAGCGCTATTCACAAAAATCGCTATTCAATTTTCATTATTTTTTTCATTTTTTGTCTCAAAAAACATGGCTTATGACTCCTCATTGGAATGAGCTTATTAGATCATTCCAATGAGGGGTTATAAGCTGTGTTTTTGATGCAAAAATTGAAAAACAGTTAGTTATTAAATAATTTAATTTCCAAGTGTCATCTGCCTTTCATGTTAGGTAAAGGGTTAACTTGAATTTGATTACTGCCCCAGAACTTGAGATATTGGCAAGTTTACTGTAAAAGGATTTTGGAGGTGGGGGTGGGAGAGGGTGATACACCACACCGACAGTTGCCTCTAGTTTGTATATATATCAAACATATCCAATTGACTGTTTTTCTCTTTTCTCTATTGCAGTTGTCAGATCTTCACAAACAGAATGTTGCTCATGAGTTTAACACACGACCAGGGTACCATTATGAACCTTTAGTTCGCTGTCCTGTGATGATGGTGTTTAGTGATCCTGCCTCCACTAGCAGAAAACACAGATCTTATTCACCACCTGTCTCAGATCGCGCAGGAGATGCTTCAGTAGTAAATTATGCAGATGATATGTTTTGTCCACGACCTAGAGTTATGGAAATTCCTAAAAGGCTGAGATTCCTATTTTTCTGGGCAAAGACCAGGATGTTTCAACGACTAATCATGGTGTGTAAATTCTGTGTTAGGACTGAAAAAGTTAAAAATCTGTTTCTCAGGACCTCCTGCATGGTCCTTTTGGTTGCCGCATACTCTCTTTTTATAACCAGTGCAAACTTAAAAAAAATAACAATTAAATGGTTCATGTCTGATATATTACACCAGTTAATAAATTTGTCCCTTGAGTGCAACAAGGCTTTGCAATGCTTTAGCATTGCAAAGCTTTCTTGCACTCAAGGGAGGAAATAGACCACCACCCCATGCTATTCTGTAGATTATGAGGCCTAAAACATAAAACAAACCAAGAACATGAACTTTTTAATGGTAAAGAAATAATTACAAAAATACAAAATGAAATACATAAATGCCCACCCACAAGCAATTTTACAAAATATGGCCTGAGAAACAGAAAGTCTATTTTGTGGGGCCTTATGAAAATTTAAGAAATTGAAAGCATGTTTTGTTACCTACAATGGAACCCAGTTAACCGAATATCCAATTTGCCAAACAATGTATAATAGATTGAATGCCAATACTAGATGTACTGAGGCCAAGTTGGTTTATAAAGATGGGAAATCAGTGGTTGTCAGATATTGTTGATATCTCACAAATTTTATTTTCAAATACAGTGGAACCCTGTTAATTGATTAGCCACAGAGTGCTCTTAAGCTTTGTCTTGTAACAATGTCGAAAGCCCTTAGGTTTTGACTTATAACAGCTTATTGGAGATTATCCTGAGGCTTTGGCTTATAATAATTTATTGGAGAGTTTCTTCTGTATGTTGAGGTAACTAAAATAAATCTCCCAAGATAATGAAAAAAACTTGTTAAGATGTTGGTTTTTTGGTTGACGTTTAACTGGTAGAGTGCTGCATTATTTTTGGGCATCAAAATCTGTTCACTTATCCTTGCCTTGTTACAATTTATGGGAGAGTGCCTATAGGCACTCTCCCAAAAATTGTAAGCAGGCAAATCCTAACAGACTAAATAATTTCACTTCAAAGGTGATCTGTAGAACATCCACTGAATATGAAGCCTTTAAGTTAATGTTACCAACACTTCAGAATAAAGACCAAATATGGGCTTCCAGCATTCTACCAGTTAAAGAAAAAACATCAAAGAATGTAAAGAAAGCATGAAAATTTAGAAAAAAGTAGGTAAGTTTTTAGTAATCTGTTGGATCCCCTGTTCATCATGCTTATCCACAATTTAAGGCTTCTATGTTTAAATGTGTCAACAGAAACGTTTTGTTTCACAATGATAAACATTAATGATTTTTGTAAACGTTCACACAGGATGGAGTTTATCTAGAGTGATTTCCCCTCAGCATGAGTGTTCAGTTAGAGTCATATATAAGGTTTAAGCATCGTAAAGTGCGGTAGTTGGCTGCTTGTCCCTCTTGGGCCTTGAAAGGTAGATAAGAGGACATTTCTGGATGAACTGTTTGTAATTGCAGACGAACGATTTGTCGTTCATCTGTTTTTTTATTATTTATATAAGCGCCAGAGGAACGATAAAATCGTTCATCTTAATATTATGCCCTGCTCTTCTGTGTTTGCACATTGCCCAGAGTAGGCCAAAGCTACATTCTGCTATAAAACTAAAAACTCCATAGAAATGATAGAATAAAAACACCATAGAAATGATAGAATAGGGTTGTTTGAGTGTGCAATCTTCGCCACCATTATTATAAAATCCTCCCAACTGAAACGAGTCGGTGACTTCCTACCTAGTTTACGGCAGCAGTTATAACATTGCTAACAACTGCATGAATTGTCCGTCACTGACTGCCAGTATGATTTTTAGTGAACTTCAAAAGATGCTTCATTGGGTTGAACGTTTTTGTTGCCAAGATATTTTGATGGTGATCAAATAAAAATGTCGCAAAGTTTGCTTTGCTGCCGCAAAAGATATTTCCGACGGCTAAATTGTGCCATCGCAAAAATCTGCCAATACCATTTCCCAGGACTACTTTCACTCGTACTGGTAGTAGTGGCAGGTTTGTGTGTGTAAATGTTTGTTTTGATTACATACGGTCGTTTAACCATTTACAAAAATTCCTAAACATTGAAGCCTTACCACAAATGTATGATGATATTTTTATATGTACCAATGACCCAGACTTAGCTTGTGCTAACTCTTAAATTCTAGGGTCAAACAGAAATGTTGCCTCCCCAATCCCCCAAATTTGCATCAAAATCCAAAAATTAGATGTCCTATGTGGTCCTCCATACTTTTATCCACTGCGCATGTGCAGTGTCAAGGAAGTCCGAAATTGGAGCCACATCCTCATTCTTTGGCCCTTCAATCAGTAACATCTCACTGATATCTGTGCTTATAATCTGTTAAAATGATGCCAGGCACAAAATCATGAAAGAAATGGTTGATCTAAGGATGAAATAAGAGGATGAGAGGAAGAAACAGTGGAAGGATGTGTTCAGGGCTGTAACTTATAATATTTTTATACTGTACCAATGACCCAGACTCAGCTGGTGCTAACTCTAACAAAACCAGGGCCAAACACAAATTTTGCCCCCCAATCCCCAAAATTTGCATCCAAAACAAAAAGAAATCATGTCCTAAAGGACCTCCATACTACGCCTCTACTGCGCATGCGCAGTGACGCAGTCGTCCCGAAATTGGCGCCAATTATCATTCTCTGTTTGGCCCTTCATCAGTCAACATCTCACTGATCTTTGTGCTTGTAAATCTCAGTTTAAAGGATGCCAGACACGTAATTTTTGGAGAAAATGTGATTCTAAGGAGGATAGAAGGAGGAGAGGAAAAAGAAGTGGCAAAAAATAATCAGGGCTGTACTTAAAATTTTTTGATGAAATTATGTTAAGTTGCCTATTTTCGAGGCATGGGCCTCTTGTTGTCATTCTTGCTAATTGTTGCACTGCTTATTCAGTGTTTCCTCTCCCCTAGCCTTCTAAAGTCCCCCCTTGCAATTCTCCCATGCTTTTGGCATATTTTTGAGAAATTTCATTTCTAAAATTTCCTGGGAGAGTTGCTTGGTTACAGAATGTTTTCTGTTATTTTCCCCATAGTTACGTTTTCACCCATGGGTGTATAACGTTTGTGTTCTGCATCTTCCATCTGATGTTCTACAGATTCTCCCCCGGGAGTCTCTGTTTTGCATCAGATAGAGTGTAATTGATGACTGATTCCGGGCCAGTTTTTTCAGTGCCTGGTGTCATGTTTTCTAGTGTGTTTACACTGTTTGTTTTCATTGGCAACAGCCTTTTTTGAGGGGGGCTGTTTGCCTTTGTGGTAGTTTATCTCATTATAAGATACATTTATATTATCCGAAAGTGTCTCATTAATTATTTTATATAAATTTAAAATTTTTGACCACACTTTGCCATCGGATCCATCGGGGCTCAACATTACTTTTCAGCAACTTGGGCTTCTCTGAAAAAATATTTTTTCAAAATTATTTTGTTTTGCAATTGTTTTTTCATTTATTAATGGATCATGTTATTATGTATCTTTGTGTCAGGGGTTTTTGCGAGTAACTAGGACTTATTGTTGTTCTTTCACAATGAAGGGACGTTGTTCAAATTGTAATAGGAAGAAATCTTCCTCTGACTTTCATGATCATTGTATTAATTGTAGTCAGTGTTCTCGCATTAATCCCTGTCCTATATGTGAACATTGGGATGAGAAACATTGGAAACGTGTGTCACGATATGTTGTTTCTGGAGAAAGAGCGATGCCGGCTCTTTCTCCACAAGGTCACTCTACTCTCTGTTTCTATTTCAGAGGAACCAGAACAGGGTGATGTTTCCATGTTATCTTCTTCAAGTGTGCGTCCGTCGTCACAAATGAATTCAGAGCTAGCGGCAAAAGTGCTCATGGAGATTAGACAAATGTCGTCCGCTAGCTCGCCCGGTGTAGCGTCCATTCACCGAATGGTTCGGCAGCCGGGTTCGTCCGATGCGGTCCAAGAGGAAATTTTGGGTGATGCGAGCACTATAAACATAATAGATGCACACCCAGTGACGGCGGATAGTAAGCGAGAACGGAGGAAGCCTTTTAGTCCGGTTCCTAGCTCGTCCAGGTCCAGCCGGGCCGCGAGCGAGAGAGGTCCCTCTCTCGTACAACAACATCTGGGACCAGATGTTGTGGTACAAAATGTGTCTTTAGCGGAGCATACGTCCGTCGCTCAGGACGCTCCGTTGTATAAGCAGTCCGCAGAGACTGATGAGGCTTCCTCTTCTCGTCAGCGCACACGACCGCACCTTGGCTGCGTGACCGCCGATATATTACCAGCTTCGCCGATGAAGGATTCTTCGGCGACCAGGTCACACCATCCGGCAGCCAGGGATTCGAGACCGATGGACTCCGGAAGTTCGCATAGGAAAAGTATGCGGGAGCCATCTGATGCGGAGCTGCCCTCGGCGAAGCAGCGAAAGACTGCGCCTCCGCAGGTCTCGACGCCGGACATTCTTGTGCAGATAGCACAGCTTATCGCAGCATCCCAGCAGCCGACAGAAACGGTGTCGGATCGAGAATTATCCGACGGCGCTGGGTCGGTACGCTCCGCCGAAGCATCGGGGGCGGACGACCGGGAACATCGTGAGGTCCGACCGGATGGTGAAAGGGATACGGATGACTTGGAGCTATCCCTTTCGGAACAACATAAAGCTGCCGTGGACTTCATCCGGCACTTTCTCCCTCAAGTTGTTCCGTCGGGCCAGACTGCTGCGCTTCCGGACAAGAGAATTATAGCGTCATTGGACTCTGAATTTTTATTGGACTCTGAATTTTTTGAGCGGTTCAGGGACATCGCTCCCGAGTTTCCGTCGCAGTCCAATAATGTTGCTAGAACATTTGAATTATTGAACGACGCTATATTTTAAACTTGCTTCCAGGACGGGGAAAGCAGGTTTCTTGTCCGCTAATACTCTCAACCTGCCTTTCATTAATGCAAGGAATAAATTCGATACGGCAGGACAGGGTATACCGAGAGTTCCTCTGCGTATGGACGACGAGGCGGAAGACTTAGAGCTATCATTACCGTCGTCAGCTTCTATTCCAACCGCGGTGTTGGAAACAGCTATTGCGTCTAACAGAGCCAATTTAGATGCCTTATCTTACGCAGATCACCTTACTAAGGCGTTATCACTGCGCCTTCAAGGGGAAGAGTTTCAGGATATACAATCCTCTTTAAGACTTCTTTCAAGGGCAGTAGCTTATTCCACGTGTAACTCCGCCCTTTCAGTGGCAAATCTGGAGTTGGTTAGACGTGACGCAGCCCTAGCTACATCCACACTAGTGGATTCTAAGGTGAAGAACTCTCTTAGAGTCGCTTCGGTCTCAGGAGAACTTCTCTTTGACGGCAAGCTTTCCGCTATTTATGATAAAATTAAAAAGAAAGCTAATGATTCTCTGTTGTTCAGATCGGCTCCTAAAAAGTCGGATACAGCAGACACGAATAAGACAGGCACTTCTGGGTCTAATGCGCCCAAGAGAGGTTCCTATAGAGGTTCCGGTGCGTCCTCTTGGTCTTATTCGAGAGACCGTCAGGATAGCGACTCTCGTTCGGGACGTCTTTCAGGCCGGGACAATCGCTCGGACGCCCCGAGGTCGACGAGGCGAGGTGCGGGTCGTGGAAGACGTGGTTTCTCCTACCGCAGGCCTCGCAGGTCCAGGAGGTGATGGCTTAAACCTCTATCGCGTTCCGGTTGGCGGAAGGTTGTCGAGTTTTTCACAAGAGTGGGCGTCGATTACGGACGACCCTTGGGTGAGAGGAGTGACTTCGGAAGGTCTAAAGATATCCTTCAAACGAAAGCCTCCATTAACTCGAAGTCCAAAGTGGACTCATCTTCCGGCAAATCCACAGAAAAGAGACGCTCTGTTATCAGAGGTGCAGTCTCTTTTAATGAAGAACGCGGTAGAGGTCGTAGAAAACCAGGAATCTCTGGGATTCTACAGCCATCTGTTTCTGGTTCCGAAACCAGACGGCTCGTTCCGTCCAGTCATAGATTTGAGCTGGATAAACAAGCTGATCGTCGCTCCGAAGTTTTATATGGAGACGATTCGATCGATCAGAGCGAGTATTCGGGTGAACGATTATGCAACGAGCATAGATCTCAAAGATGCGTACTTTCACGTCATGGTACATCCGACATTCCGAAAGTATCTACGCTTTGCAGTCCTGGGAGTGGTGTATCAATTCCGGGCGATGTGCTTCGGATTGAATCTAGCACCCTGGGCTTTCACTCGGGTAATGAACTCGGTAATGATCTACTTCCGAGCTCATTCGTCTGCGGTAACGTCGGCCTACCTGGACGACATTCTTCAGAGGTACGGCAACGAGTTAACGCTTCAGAACGATGTTCAGAATCTTCTTCTATTGCTCCGACGTCTCGGTTTTATAGTAAACGAGGAGAAGTCGGATCTGGTGCCGTCCAAGTCATTCACTCATCTGGGAATGAGCTTCGAGACGCACAACAATCTCGTTCGTCTGCCGTTAACCAGAGCGAAATTAGTCAGTTGTTACGCTCGCTATTGTCTGCACGCAGACAAAGTCACAGCGAGAGAATTTATGAGACTGATAGGTCTGTGCGGAGCCACCGCGGATCTCATTCCGATGGGGCGGCTACGCACACGTCCTCTTCAGATTTTCCTGACTCAGAATTGGAGTGTGAAAATTCATTCGCTCGATGTAGACGTTCTCTTGTCAGATCAAGTGAAACAAGAGATTCAGACTTGGGCAAACATTCAGTGGTTAACTCAAGGAGTTCCGCTGCAGTTGCCGGATCCGAGTTTTACCGTTATGACGGATGCCAGTCAAACAGGTTGGGGTGCATCATTAATCCCAACGGATTCGAGATGCCAGGGTCTTTGGGATCTGCAATTCCTGTGCAAGCACATAAACATCAAGGAAATGATGTCAATTTGGCTTGCGTTACGTCACTGGATGGACATTATTCACGATGCTCATGTCCAAATCCTATCCGACAATACGACAGTAGTGGCGTATATACGGAATCAGGGAGGCACTCATTCAGTTCCGTTGTTCAATATAACGGAAAGAATCCTTCTGTTTCCGTTAGAACATCACGTTCTTCTTTCGGTCCGTCACATACCGGGTCGTCTGAATGTGCTAGCAGACTCCCTTTCACGAAAGGGTCGCTTGTTGCTGTCGGAGTGGACTCTCAACAAACAAGTATTCAATCAGATTTGCTACCAATGGGAACGGCCAATGATAGACTTATTTGCGACACATCTCAACAATCAGTTGCAGACGTATGTGTCTCCGTGTCCGGATCCAAGAGCATTTGCAGTAGACGCTCTGTCGATCCCTTGGGACGGAATGATAGGATATGCGTATCCTCCAGCGCCGTTAATTCAACAAGTATTGCTAAAGATAAAACAATCTCAATGCAAGATTCTGTTGGTAGCATCTCTGTCGCCACAGAGACCGTGGATAAATCTACTCAGGTGTCTGTTGTGGGACCTACCGCGGAAGCTTCCTCCACGAGAGGATCTTCTTTCGCAGGGGAAATCGCGCCAACTCCATCACAACCCGCAAGGTCTCAACCTTCACGTTTTTCCGTTGTGCGGTCCTTCTTGCATGGCAAGCACTTTACAGGACGAGCAGTGGACGCGATTTCTAACTGTAGGAGGACCTCCTCTTCGCTAAACTATGCGGCTAAGTGGAAGGTTTTTCGTCGTTGGTGTAGGGATCATTCTGTAGATATATTTGATCCCTCTATACCAGACATTGCAAACTTTCTAGTATACTTGTTTGACGAAATCAAACTGCAGCCTGTTACTATAAAGGGTTATAGATCTGTTATCTGATACCTATGCACATCATGATAGTTTACAAATTGGATCTAATGTCTCTTTATCGAAGTTGGTTAGAAACTTTTCGATAAATAGACCCAGAACTCTTAGATTAATTCCTAAGTGGAATTTAGCTTGGGTTCTCCTTAAATTGAAGGAAAAGCCATTTGAACCTCTTGGGACAGTAGATTTCAAATTCTTATCTTATAAGACAGCTTTTCTCTTAGCTTTCTCTTCTGCCAGAAGAGTCAGTGAGCTTCATTCACTATCGGTGGATGATTCTCATTATCGTAGTGTTGGGAACACTATCACCTTCACTACTAATGTGGGTTTTTTAGCTAAGAATCAGGCTCCTAATAAATATCCGGAACCTATTGTTATTAAGGCTCTTCCGTCTTCAGACGGGCGTAGGCCTTTACTCTGTCCTGTTAGAGCACTACGTATCTATAAACAGAGATCTCAGTTTATCAGAAAGGGACGGAAACGTTTCTTTCTGTCTTTGATGCCTAATAGAAAGGACATTTCAGTCCATTCTATTGCTAGATGGATTCAGTTAACTATCCGTACTGCTTATGAAGATTTATCTTCTTCTCAGCAGTCTGTGCTTAAGATTTCTGCTCATGAAGTAAGAGCTCTTTCTACTTCCTGGTCTTATGCTAATAGTGTTGCTATTACAGATTTAATGAAGGCTGCTTATTGGTCTCAGCCATCCACATTTACGAATTTTTATCTCAGAAATATTGAGTCCATTTCTGGAGACCTGCATTGTTTAGGTCCGTTATCTGTTGCTCAGAATGTCGTCCACTAAACAGTTGCAACTATAGTTATGCAGGCTTTCTGTTCCGGCAGTGACTCCGTCCGGCTGCCCTCTTCGCTCTGGGCTATTTGACCCAGGGCAAGGGGAAGGGGGGGGGGGGGGGGCGGGTGTTCCCTTAGGTCACCTGCTTTATAGTGAAAAGCAAGGGAATGCCTCCTCCAAGTCAGTATTTCTGAGTCGCTTCCGGGATGGTTTTAAAGTGTAATATTAATGTTTAAATTCATTCATGTCTTATTTTTAAAGTGTAGCTCGGTGTGAAGCATTTGTATATGTCAAGTGTCAAACGGGCTTTAATATACAATACTCGGACACTTTTAAATGATTATAAAGAGTCTCAATTCTCTGGACTACTTTATTTATTGGCTTGTTTTAAAAATAATTAGTATAAGGGTTATACTGGATGTTAATAGAGAACATGAATGTTATTGTGCTCAATTATTAAGAGTAGTGTATCTTTCTAATTTAATATTAAATAAGAAAGATACATGTAAAGCCTAATACTCCTTTTCTCCTTAAGGGGTTACCTCTTTACTATATAGTTGAGCTTATTGGATTTTCCTCTATGTCCTAGGCCCTCCAGCCTGTTTACTATTCAGCTAAGTCTGGGTCATTGGTACAGTATAAAAATGTTAAAAAATTTATAGTAATTTATATATTTTTTATACTTACCAATGACCCAGACGGGGATGGCCCTCCCTGGAGTTGGGAACTCTTGCCTCCCCGCTGAGTACATAGCGCTGACCAGGCACTGCCAGTAAGAATGATAATTGGCGCCAATTTCGGGACGACTGCGTCACTGCGCATGCGCAGTAGAGGCGTAGTATGGAGGTCCTTTAGGACATGATTTCTTTTTGTTTTGGATGCAAATTTTGGGGATTGGGGGGCAAAATTTGTGTTTGGCTCGGGTTTTGTTAGAGTTAGCACCAGCTAAGTCTGGGTCATTGGTAAGTATAAAAAATATATAAATTACTATAAATTTTTTAACTTTTATGCAAAATTATTTCATGTTCCCTAATTTCGGGGCATAGGCCTGATATTTACATTCTTGTTATGAAATTTCCATTGTTTGTTCAGTGTTTCCTCTCTCACTTTCCTTAATACCCCCCTTGCTATTCTCCTATGCTTTTGGCATAATTTTTGTTATTATTTTTACTGAAATTTCTTGGGAGTTTTGGCTTGGTAACGGAATGTTTATTCTGTTTTTCCCCATGGTTATGTCCTCACCCTAGGGTGGTTAGGTGTTTCGGTCATGCATCTACCATCCGATGTACTGCAGTTTCTTCTCAGGAAGCCTCTGTTTTACATCGGATAGTGTTAAAATTGGTTACTGATTTCGGGCCATATTTAGAGTGCCTGGAGTCTTTTTTCCAGTTTTTATTCACTTTTGTTTACATTGACAATGGTTACTTCTGACAGTGATTCCTTGTCTTCTATTAGTTCTGCTCATAGCCAGATACATTAATATTGTCCGTAAGTGTAACATTAATTTTTAGACATGTTTTAAAATTTTTGTCCACACTTAGGCTTCTTTGGGATGCATTTAGGCTCATCATTCCCATTGGGAACTTGGGCTCATCTTGAAATTTTTTCGAAAATTTTTTTTTCTTTTGAATTAAATTTTCGAAATGTTTGTAGTGGATTATTATTATTATGTATCTTTATTTTCAAGGGTTGGTGCAAGTACCATGACTGTTTAATATTTTTTTCAAAATGAAAAAATATTGTTCAGTTGTAAATCAAGGAAGTCTCCTTCTGATTCTCATGTTCATTGTATTTGCTGTAGTCTGTGTACTTGCACTAATTCTTGCTCAGTGTGTGCCATTTCGCATGACAAACGTTGGAGACATGTGTCACGGTACATTGTTAGTGGTGAGAGGTCCATGTCGGTCCTCTCTCCACAGGGTCACTCTAGTTTTTTCAGTCTCTTTTTCAGAGGAACAAGAACAGGGTGATGTTTCTGTGATGTCTTCAAAATTGTGCTTCCGTTGTCACAATAATGAGCCAGCGGCAAAGTGCTCAAGGAAATGCGGCAAGTGCCTAAGAGGTCCCTAGTAGGATCGACGGTCACTTGTCACCCGCTAGCTCCCCCAGTGAAGCAATCATTCACGAAATGGTTGTGACGCTGGGTTCGTCCGTTGCAGTCCAGGAGAGGAGAAGGGGTGTTGCGAGCACTATAATCTCGGATCACGCACACCCAGCGACGACGGATCGGAGGATGGAACGGAGGAAGCCAGTCAGTCTGGTAGCTAGCTCGGTCTACCCGGACCGCGAGCGAGAGTGGCCCCCTCTCTCTTACAACAACATCTGGGCCCTGATGTTGTTGTATGTACGTTCGTCAGTCGGAGGATACGCCCACTCCTCCTGCTCGGGATGCTCCTTTGTATAGACAGTCCAATGCGGCTTGTCTATTGGCTTCCTCATCCTCACGTCAGCACACACGACCGCACCTTGGCTATGTGGCCGCAGATATCCAGCCTTCTTCGCCAACCAAGAATTCCATGTCGACCAGGTCACACCATACGCTAGCCAAGGACACAAGGCCTTTCCAGTCGGGACGTTCACATATGAGAAGTATGCAGGTATTAATGTCCCAGGAGCTTCCAGCGGCTAAATTACGTAAGACCGTGGCTCCACAGGCATCCGTGATGGACTTGCTATCACAGATAGCTCAATTCATCGCAGCATCCCAGCAGCCAGCAGAAACTTTTTCAGAAAAGAAACTGTCTGAGGAAGCTGGGTCGGTTCGCTCCCCTGCAGAGTCAGAAAGGGACAACCGAGCTTCTCATGTGGTCCAATCGGATGATGATAGTGAATCAGCGGAGCTGAAATTTTCCCTTTCCAAACAACGTAAGGTGGCCATTGATTTCATCCGGCAACACCTTTCAGAAGTTGTTTCTCCGGACCAAAATGCTGCATTACCTGATAAGAGACTGATAGCGTCGCTGGACTCCGACTTATTCGGCTGGAATAGGGACATTGCGCCTGAGTTTCCGAACCCAGTCCAGAAATGTCATGCGGACATTTGAACTTCTTAATGACGCTATATTCAAGCTAGTTGCTAAGACTGGCAAATCAGGTTTCTTATCGACTCAATCTACAGCTGCCTTTGATCAGTCATAGAAATAGATTTGAAACGGCAGGACAGGGCGTGCCGAGAGTTCCTCTGCGTTTAGATGACCAGGCAGATGACTTGGAGTTGTCATTGCCGGCGTCTATGTCGATTTATTCCAGTACGCTGGTGACGACTATCTCATCTAACAGAATCAGTTCAGATGGATTTTACGCAGATCACCTTACCAGAGCGTTATCATTACGACTCGAAGGAAAAGAATTCCAGGATGTTCAAAACTTCCTTGAGGGTCTTTCGAGGGCCATAGCATATTCTATGTATAACTCCGCCCTTTCAGTGGCAATCTGGAGTTAGACATGATGCTGCCCTGGCTGCATCCACAAGAGTGGATAGTAAGGTGAAAAACTCTCTTCCAGTCGCTCCGGTCTCAGGACAGCTTCTCTTCGATGGTAAGCTTTCTATAATCTATCAACAGATTACTAAGAAAGCTTCGGATTCTCTGCTTTTAAATCCGCTTTGAAAAAGTTGGACTCAGCAGAGAGGAGTAAGGCAGGCACTTCGGGGGTGAATACATCCAAGGGAAGTTCCTATAGAGGATCTAAGAAGGCCTTTACGTCTTACTCCGGAGACCATCAGAGTAGTGACTCAGGTAGGGGTCGTAATGCTGGCCGAGATACCGGTCAGATGCCCCTAGGTCGACTGGGCGAGGTGTGGGTCGTGGAGGACATGGCTTCTCCTCCCGCAAGCCTCGCAGGGCCAGGAGGTGATGGTCTAAACCACTTTTGCGTTCCACTGGATGGAAGGCTGTCGAGATTCTTAACCAATTGGTTGTCTAATTCGGACGACCCATGGGTGCAAGGGGTTATTTCCGAAGGTCTAAAACTGCCCTTCAAGGAAAAACCTCCATTAACTTGAAGTCTACTTTGGACTCAGCTTCCGTCAGACGTTCAGAAGAGAGATTCGCTTCTATCAGAAGTTCAATCTCTTCTAGACAAGAACGCTATAGACGTTGTAGGAAACCAGGAATCTCCAGGTTTCTACAGTCACCTGTTCCTGGTTCCAAAACCAGACGGCTCGTTTCGTCCAGTTATAGATCTGAGCTGGATATACAAGCTGATCGTGGCTCTGAAATTTTATATGGAGACATCCGATCAGTCAGAGCGAGCATTCGAGTGAACGATTATGCTGCGAGCATAGATCTCAAGGATGCGTACTTTCACGTCATGGTACATCCGGCATTCAGAAAGTATCTTCGCTTCGCTGTCCTAGGAGTCGTTTATCAGTTCCGAGCAATGTGCTTTGGTCTGAATCTAGCGCCCTGGACCTTCACTCGAATAATGAACTCAGTAATGACTCACTTCCGAGCTCATTCATCTGTGGTAGCGTCGGCCTACTTGGACGACATTTTTCAGAGGTACGGTAACAAGTTAACGCTTCAGAACGATGTTCAGAGTCTGCTTCTATTGTTCCGACGTCTTGGTTTCATAGTAAATGAGAGGAAGTTGGATCTAGTGCTGTCCAAGTCATTCACCCACATGGGAATGAGCTTCATGACGCACAATAACCTCGTTCAGATGCCGTTAACCAGAGCGAAATTAGTCAGTTGTTGCGCTCACTTTTGTCTTCACTCAGATGTAGTAACAGCGAGAAAATTCATGAGACTGACAGGTTTGTGCTGAGCCGCTGCGGATCTCATTCTGATGGGACGGCTACGCACTCATCCTCTCCAGATATTTTTTACTCAGAATTGGAGTGTGAAGACTCATTCGCTTGAAATGAACATCGTCTTGTTGAATCAAGTGAAACAAGAGATTCAGACTTGGGCAGATATTCAGTGGTTAACTCAGAGAGTACCACTGCAATTGCCGGATCTGATTTTTTCGATAATGACGGATGCGAGTCAAACAGGTTGGGGTGCAACTTTGAGCCCAACAGATTCAAGGTGCCGGGGTCTTTGGGATCCGCAGTTCCTAAACAAGCACATAAACATCAAGAGATGATGTCACTTTGGCTTGCGCTACGTCAGTGGATGAACATAATTCAGAATTCGCATGTTCAATTCTGTCCGACAATTCGACAGTAGTAGCATATGTTCGGAACCAGGGAGGCACTCATTCCATTCCATTGTTCAATCTAACAGAAAGAATCCTTCTGTTTGTTCTAGAGCATTAAGTTCTTCTATCAGTCCATCATATTCCGGGTCGTCTGAACATTCTAGCAGACTCCCTTTCTCAGAAAGGTTGTATATTGCCGTCAGGATGGACTCTCAACAAACGAGTATTCAATCAGATTTGCTACCAATGGGATCGTCCTATGATAGACTTATTTGCGATGCATCTGAACAATCAGTTGCAGACGTATGTGTTGCCATGCCCAGATCCTCGAGCGTTTCCAGTAGACGCCCTCTCGATCTCTTGGGACGGAATGATAGGATACACGCATCCTCCAGCTCTGTTGATTCAACAGATATAGCTAAATATCAAGCAAGCTCACTGCAAGATTCTGTTGGTAGCATCTCTGTCACCCCAGAGACCATGGATAAATCTTCTCAGGTGTCTGTTGTGGGACATTCCGCTGAAGCTTCCTCCCTGGGAGGACCTTCTTTCGCAGGGGAAACCGCGCACACTGCATCACAACCCGCAAGGTCTCAACCTTCACGTATTTCTGTTGTCGGTCCTTCTTGCATGGCAAACATTTTACAGGACGAGCAGTGGACGCATTTTCTAACTGTAGGAGGACCTCCTCTTCGCTAAGTGGAAGGTTTTCTCTCGATGGTATAGGGATCATTCTGTTGATTTTTATGATCCCTCCATTCCAGACATTGCTAATTTTCTGGTCTTCTTGTTTGATGAGATCAAACTGCAGCCAGTAACTATTAAGGGTTATAGGTCTATGCTATCGGATACCTATGCTCATCTTGATAGCTTACAGATTGGATCTAATGTCTCTTTATCAAAGTTAGTGAAAAACTTTTCGATAAATAGACCTAGAACCCTTAGATTAATTCCTAAGTGGAATTTAGCTTGGGTTATTCTGAAGCTAAAAGAAGCGCCATTTGAACCTCTTGATACAGTGGATTTCAAATACTTATCTTATAAGACAGCTTTTCTCTTTGCCTTCTCTTCTGCTGAAGAGTTAGTGAGCTTCATGCACAATCTGTTGATGATTCTCACTATCGTAGTGTTGGTAATACTATTACATTGACTACTAATGTTGGATTTTTGGCTAAGAATCAGGCTCCTAATAAGTAGCCTGAACCTATTGTTATTAAGGCTCTTCCGTCTTCAGATGGTCATAGGCCTTTGCTTTGTCCATTCAGAGCTATGCGTATTTACAAACGTAGATCTGAGTTTATCAGAAAGGGACGTAAGCGTTTCTGTCTGTCTTTGCTGCCTAATAGAAAGGACATTATGGTCCATTCTGTTGCAAGGTGGATTCAATTAACTATCCGTACTGCTTATAAAAAATTATCTTCATCTCAGCAGTCTGTGCTTAAGATTTCGGCGCATGAAGTAAGAGTGCTGTCTACATCTTGGGCTTATGCTAATAGTGTTGCTATTACCGATTTGATGAAGGCTGCATATTGGTCTCAGCCTTCCATGTTCACGAATTTTTACCTTAGAAATATTGAGTCCATTTCTGGCGACCTGCGCTGTTTAGGTCTGTTATCTGTCGCTCAGAATGTCGTCCACTAAACAGTTGCAACTATAGTTATACAGGCTTTCTGTTCCAGCAGTGTCTCTGTCCTGCTGCCCTCATCATCTGGGGTATTTGACCCAGAGCAAGGGGAAGGGTGGGGGGGGGGGGGAGGGGGATGGTGTTCCCTTATATCACCTGCTTTATAGTGAAAAGCAAGGGAATACCTCCTCTGGAGTCGGTAATTCCGAGTCGGTGCCGGGATGGTTTTAAAGTGTAAAGCTAATGTCTATCTCATGTTTGTAATATTTTTAAAGTGTAGCTTGGTGTGAAGCATTTGTATATGTCACGTGTCATACGAGCATTAATATACAATCCTAGGACACTTTTAAATGAGTTTTAAGAGTCTCATTCTCTGGACTATCTATTTATTGGCTTTCCTTTAATAATTAGTGTAATGGGTTATACTGGATGTTAATAGAGATCATTGATGTTATTGTGCTCAATTACGGAATGGTATTGTGTCTTTCTTTTTTGGTATAAACAAGAAAGATACATGTAAAGCCTGTTCTCTTCTCCTTGAGGGGATAATTCTGTTTACATGTAATTGAGTCTATTGGATTATCCTTTGTCCTAGGCCCTCCAGCCTTTTTTTCTATTCAGCTAAGTCTGGGTCATTGGTACAGTATAAATATGTTAAAAATTTTATAGTAATTTATATATTTTTTATACTATCCAATGACCCAGACGGGGATGGCCCTCCCATGAGTTAGGAACTCATACCTCCCCGCTGATTACATAACGCTTACCAGGCACTGGTTGTAAGAATGAGGATTTGGCTCCAATTTCGGACTTCCTTGACACTGTGCATGCGCAGTGGATAAAAGTATGGAGACCACATAGGACATCTAATTTTTGGATTTTGATGCAAATTTTGGAGATTGGGGGGGGGGGGGGGGGGGGGCAAGATTTGTGTTTCTAATGTCTATCTCATTTTTGTAATATTTTCAAGAGTTAGCACCAGCTAAGTCTGGGTCATTGGTAAGTATAAAAAATATATAAATTACTATAAATTTTTTAACATTTCAGATGTGCACTGTTATATGGATATCCCTCATTGTTTACAAGACTGGTCTTGTTGAACATCTAACCAGCACAGATGAACCTCTTCCAAATTCTTTGTCTCCTACATCTTGGCCAACAGAAATGGAAAATCATCTCGCAGCTGCAGAATCTATGGATCCCATTGTTGAGGAGGTTGCCCCAGCAGATAATTCAGATCAAAGTGTTGAAGCACCTGCAGCCGATTGGTATCAATATTATTGGAAGTATGATCAAGAAGATTCATCCACGGATGTAAAAGAGGGTGAGCTTTGGAGGATGCTGTCTGATAAACATTGGCCATCACTGTTTGGAGGTTATAACATCAGTCTTTTAGGAAGGTAAGGCATCTGTATTAACCGTTTACCCTTAACCTGCTGAGTATATTCAAGATGTTTTTAGCTCACCTGACTGAACGTCACGGTTAGCTTTTCTGATCACTTTTTTGTCCGCCGTTTGTCGTCCGTCATCTGTCGTCCATCGTACGTCGTGAAGGTGGTGTTTGGGTCATTTTCTCCCAAGCCACTGGCTGCAGTTCAGTGAAAATTCACTTGAGTAGCGGTTATATAGGGGCTTTGGGTTTCTCCTCAAATTGGGTTTCTGCTCATATTGAGGAATGGGAGCGGGACCAAAATGCACAAAATTTTTTAAAATCTTCTTCTCATGAACCAGCCGTAGCAGAGACTTGATATTTGGTATGCAGCTTCCATTTGAGGTGTAGACTCAAGTTTGTTCAAGAGAAGTTTGATGGGCAATATTTGCCTTTGTTCTGGGAGGGGCAAGAATTTTCGCCAAGCCCAAAATTTCTATATTTTTATACTGTACCAATGACCCAGACATAACTGGTGCTAACTCTTAAAAATCTAGGGCCAAACACAAATTTTCCCCCCCAATCCCCAAAATTTGCATCTAAAACCAAAGAAATCATGTCCTGAATGGCCCTCCATACTTCGCCTCTACTGCGCATGCGCAGTGTCAAGGAGGTCCCGAAATTGGCGCCATTTATCATTCTTTGTTTGGCCCTTCATCAGTTCACATCTGACTGATCTTTGTGCTTGTAAATCTCAGTTTAAATGATGCCAGACACATAAATATTAGAGAAATGGTGGATCTAAAGAGGAAATAGGAGGAGAGGAAAAATGAGTGACAGAAAATAATCAGGGCTGTAACTTAAAAATTTTTTTATGAAATTATGTTAAGTTACCTATTTTCGAGGCATGGGCCTGTTGTTGTCATTCTTGTTAAAAAGTTACACTGCTTGTTCAGTGTTTCCTCTCTCCCTTTCCTTTAAGTCCCCCCTTGCTATTCTCCCATGCTTTTGGCATTTTTCTGTAATATTATTACTAAAATTTCTTGGGAGTTGTAGCTGGATAACAGAATGAATTCTGTTCTTTTCCCCATGTTTACGTCCTCACCCATGGGTGTTTAGGCGTAGTGTTCTGCATCTACCATCTGATGTTATGCAGTTTCTTCCCTGGAAGTCTCTGTTTTGCATCAGATGGTGTATTATTGGTAACTGATTTCGGGCCATAGTTATCAGTGCCTGGAGTCATGTTTCTGGTGTTTTTACACTTCTTGTTTACATTGACAACAATCTCTGTGGAGGGGGGATTTCTTGTCTTTGTGTTAGTTTAATCATAACAGGATGCATTATTATTATTCGTAAGTGTTGCATTAATTTTTTAAAATATTTTTTAAATTTTTGTCCACACTTAGGCTTGGGATCCATTGGGGCTCAACGTTACTTTTCAGAAACTTGGGCTTTTCTGAAAAAATATTTTTTCAAAAAATTTTTTTTGGAATTTCAATTATTTTTTCTATGTTAATGGATCATGTTATTATGTATCTTTGTTTTCAGGGGTTGGTGCGAGTACTAGGACTTTTTGTATTCTTTTCACAATGAAAGGATATTGTTCAGTTGTAATAAGAGGAAATCTTCCTCTGACTTTCATAATCATTGTATTAATTGTAGTTAGTGTACTCGCACTAACTCCTGTTCAGTATGTGTCAATTGGGATGACAAACATGGGAAGCGTGTGTCACGGTATGTTAGCGGGCAAATGGCCATGCTGGTCCTTTCTCCGCAGGTCACTCTAGTTTATCAATCTCTATTTCAGACGAACAAGAACAGGGTGATGTATCCGTGATGTCTTCCAAAAGTGTGCCTCCGTCATCACAATTAAATGAAGAGCTAGCGGCAAAGTGCTCATGGAAATACGTCAATTGCCTAAGAGGTCCCTAGTAGGATCGACGACGTTGATGTCCGCTAGCTCACCCGGTGTAGCGTCCATTCATCGAATGGTTCGGCAGCAGGGTTCATCCGTTGCGGTCCACAAAGGAGTTTTGGGTGATGCGAGCACTATAAATCAACTAAGTGCACACCCAGTGACGGCGGATCAGAGGAGAGAATGGAGGAAGCCTATTAGTCCGGTTCCTAGCTCATCCAGGTCCATCCGGGCTGCGAGCGAGAGAGGCCCCTCTCTCGTACAACAACATCTGGGACCAGATGTTGTGGTACAAAACGTTTCGCATTCGGAGCATACGTCCGCCACTCGGGACGCGCCGTTATATAGACAGTCCGGAGAGACTGTCAATAAGGCTTCCTCATCCTCACGGCAGCGCACACAACCGCACCTTGGCTACGTGACCTCGGATATCCAGCCAGCTTCGTCAATCAGAGAATCCACGGCGACCAGGTCATGCCATCCGGTAGCCAGGGACACGAGGCCTGTAGACTCCGGACGTTCGCATAAGAAAAGTATGCAGGAGTCAACGTACACGGAGCTTCCAGCGGCAAAGCATCGTAAGACCGCTACTCCACAGGCCTCAGTGATGGACGTGCTATCCCAAATAGCACAACTTATCGCAGCATCCCAGCAACGACAGAATCTCTATCGGATCAGGTAATAGCCAACGACGCTGGGTCTGTACGCTCCGCTGAAGCATCAGGTACGGACATCCGAAAACTTCATAGGGTCCGACAGGATGGCGAAAGGGATTCGGAGGATTTCGAGCTTTCCCTTTCGGAACAACATAAGCTGCCGTACATTTCATCCGGCATTATCTTCCAGAGGTTGTTTCGTCGGACCAGAATGCTGCGATGCCGGATAAGAGACTGATAGCGTCTTTGGACACAAGAATTTTTTGATCGGTTCAGGGACATCGTCCCTGAGTTTCCGACACAGTCCAATAATGTCACAGGAACTTTCGAATTATTGATCGACGCTATATATATGCTTGCTATTAAACAAGCAAGTCTGGTTTCTTGTTCGCAAAAGTTACCGTGATGTCTTCCAAAAGTGTGCCTCCGTCGTCATAGTTAAATGAAGGGCTAGCGACAATAAGTGCTCATGGAAATACGTCAGTCGCCTAAGAGGTCCCTAGAAGGATCGACGGCGTTGACATCCGCTAGCTCGCCCCGGTGTAGCGTCCATTCATCGAATGGTTCGGTGGCTGGGTTCGTCCGTTGCGGTCCAGGAAGGAGATTTGGGTGATGCAAGCACTATAATAAGACAAAAGTACACACCCAGTGACGACGGATCAGAGGAGAGATCGGAGGAAGCCTATTAGTCCGGTTCCTAGCTCGTCCAGGTCCATCCGGGCTGCGAGCAAGAGAGGTCCCTCTCTCGTACAACAACATCTGGGACCAGATGTTGTGGTACAAACGTTTCGCATTCGGAGCATATGTCCGCCGCTCGGGACGCTCCGTTATATAGACAGTCCGAGAGACTGTCGATAAGGCTTCCTCATCCTCACGGCAGCGCACACGACCGCACCTTGGCTACGTGACCACGAATATCCAGCCAGCTTCGCCAATCAGGGATTCCATGGCGAACAGGTCACGCCATCCGGTAGCCAAGGGACACGAGGCCTGTAGACTCCGGACGCTCGCATAATAGAAGTATGCACGGGTCAACGTACACAGAGCTTCCAGCTGCAAAGCAACGTAAGACCGCTTCTCCACAGGCCTCAGTGACGGACTTGCTATCCAAAATAGCACAACTAATCGGAGCATCCCAGCAAACGACAGAATCTCTGTCGGATCAGGAATAATCCGACGACGCTGGGTCGGTTCGCTCCGCTGATGCATCAGGTACAGACGACCGAGCACTTCATAGGGTCCGACAGGATGGCGAAAGGGATTTGGAGGATTTCGAGCTTTCCCTTTCGGAACAACAGAAGCTGCCATAGATTTCTTCCGGCATTATCTTCCAGAGGTTGTTCCGTCGGACTAGAATGCTGCAATGCTGGATAAGAGACTAATAGCGTCATTGGACACATAATTTTTGATCGGTTCAGGGACATCGTCCCCGAGTTGCCGACACAGTCCAATAATGTCGCATTCGAATTATTGAACGATGCTATATATAAGCTTGCTACCAAAACAGGCAAGTCTAGTTTCTTGTCCGCAAATGCTCTAAATCTGCCTTTCATCAATTCAAGGAATAAATTTGAAACGGCAGGACAGGTCATACCGAGAGTTCCTCTGCGTCTAGACAACGAGACTGAAGACTTGCAATTGTCTATATCGACGTCTATGTCAATTCCAACCATGACATTGGAAACGACAATAATGTCTAACAGACTTAACTTAGACGCTTTATCATACGCAGACCACCTTACTAAGGCAGTATCATTACGTCTTCAAGGGAAAGAATTCCAGGATTTGATCCTCAATAAGATTTCTTTCAAGGGCAGCAGCTTTTCCACGTATAACTCCACCCTTCAATGGCAAACCTGGAGTTGGTTAGACGTGATGCAGCCCTAGCTACATCCACGCGCGTGGATAGTAAGGTGAAGAACTCTCAGAGTCGCTTCAGTCTCGGAGAAGCTTCTCTTCGACGGCAACCTTTCAGCAATCTATGAATTGCTCAATATAGACGTTCTCTTGTCAATCAAGTGTAACAAGAGATTCAGACTTGGGCAAACATTCAGTGGTTGACTCAGGGAGTTCCACTGCAGTTGCCGGATCCGAGTTTTACGATTATGACGGATGCCAGTCAAACAGGTTGGGGTACAACATTGATCCCAATGGATTCGAAGTGCCAGGGTCTTTGGGTTCCGTAGTTTCTAGGCAAGCACATAAACATCCAAGAAATGATGTCAATTTGGCTTGCACTACGTCATTGGATGAACATTATTCAGAAAGCGCATGTCCAAATCCTGTCCGACAATACGACAGTAGTTGCGTATATCCGGAACCAGGGAGGCACTCATTCCGTTCCGTTATTCAATTTAACGGAATGAATCCTTCTGTTTGTTCTAGAACACCAAGTTCTGCTTCGGTCCATCATATTCCGGGTCGTCTGAATGTATTAGCAGACTCCCTTTCACGGAAGGGTCGCTTGTTGCCGTCAGAATGGACTCTCAACAAACAGGTATTCAATGAGATTTGCTACCAATGGGAGCGGCCAATGATAGACTTATTTGCGACACAACTCAACAATCAATTGCAGATGTATGTGTCACCATGTCCGGATCCCCGAGCATATGCAGTAGACGCTCTATCGATCTTTTGGGACGGAATGATAGGATATGCGTATCCTCCAGCGCCGTTGATTCAGCAAATATTGCTAAAGATAAACAATCACAATACAATTCTGTTGGTAGCATCTCTGTCTCCACAGAGACCGTGGATAAATCTACTCAGGTGTCTGCTGTGGGACTTACTGCAAAAACTTCCTCCACGAGAGGATTTTCTTTCGCTGGGAAAATCGTGTCAACTTCATGACAACCCGCAAGGTCTCAACCTTCACGTATTCCGTTGTGCGGTCCTTCTTGCACGGCAAGCATTGTACAGGACGAGCAGTGGATGCGATTTCTAACTGTAGGAGGACCTCCTCTTCGCTATACTATGCGGCTAAAGTGGAAGGTCTTTCGTCGTTGGTGTAGGGATCATTATGTTGATATTTTTGATCCCTCCATACCAGACATTGCAAACTTTCTAGTATACTTGTTTGACGAGATCAACTGCAGCCTGTTACTATTAAAGGTTATAGGTCTATGTTATCTGATACCTATGCACACCATGATAGTTTACAATTGGATCTAATGTCTCTTTATCTAAATTAGTTAGAAACTTTTCGATAAATAGACCTAGAACCCTTAGATTAATTCCTAAATGGAATTTAGCTTGGGTTCTTCTTAAACTAAAAGAAAACCATTTGAGCCTCTTGAGACAGTAGATTTCAAATTCTGGTCTTATAAGACAGCATTTCTCTTAGCTTTCTCTTCTGCTGAAGAGTCAGTGAGCTTCATGCACTATCGGTGGACGATTCTCACTATTGTAGTGTCGGGAACACTATTACCTTTACTACTAATGTTGGATTTTTGGCTAAGAATCAGGCTCCTAATAAATATCCGGAACCTATTGTTATTAAGGCCCTTCCGTCTTCAGACGGGCAAAGGTCTTTACTCTGTCCGGTTAGAGCTTTATGTATTTATAAACGAAGATCTCAGTTTATCAGAAAGGGACGTAAACGCTTCTTCTGTCTCTGATGCCTAACAGAAAGGACATTACGGTCCATTCTATTGCTAGATGGATTCAATTAACTACCTGTACTGCTTATGATAATCTATCTTCAACTCAGCAGTCTGTGCTTGAGATTTCGGCTCATGAAGTAACAGCTCTTTCTAAATCTTGGGCTTACGCAAATAGTGTTGCTATTACAGATTTAATGAAGGCTGCATATTGGTCTCAGCCATCCACATTCACGAATTTTTATCTCAGAAATATTGAGTCCATTTCTGGAGACCTGCATTGTTTAGGTCCATTTTCTGCTGCTCAGAATGTTGTTCACTAAACAGTTGTAACTATAGTTATGTAGGCTTTCTGTTCAGGCTGTGACTCCGTCCTGTTGCCCTCTTCGCTCTGGGCTATTTGACCAAGGGGAAGGGGGGGGGGAGGGTGTTCCCTTGGGTCATCTGTTTTATAGTGAAAACAAGGGGATACCTCCTCCGGAGTCAGTAATTCTGAGTTGTTACCGGGATGGTTTTAAAGTGAAAAGTTAATGTTTAAAAAATTCATTCATGTCATATTTTTAAAGTGGAGCATTGAATATGTCACGTGTCTAATGGGCGTTAATATACAATCCTCGGACACTTTTAAAAGAGTATAAAGAGACTCAATTCTCTGGACTAACTTTATTTATTGGCTTACTTTAAAAATAATTAATATAAGGATTATACTGGATGTTAATAGAGAACATGAATGTTATGATGCTCAATTATGGAGGGTGTTGTGTCTTTCTAATTTATCATAAATAAGAAAGATACATGTAAAGCCTAATACTCCTTTTCTCCTCGAGGGGATGAATCTATTTTATATAGTTGAGCTTATTGGATTTTCCTCTATGTCCTAGGCCCTCCAGCCTTTTTACTATTCAGCTATGTCTGGGTCATTGGTACAGTATAAAAATGTTAAAAAATTTATAGTAATTTATATATTTTTTATACTTACCAATGACCCAGATGGGGATGGCCCTCCCAGGAGTTCGGAACTCATACCTCCCCACTGAGTACATAGCGCTGACCAGGCACTGATTGTAAGAATGATAAATGGCGCCAATTTCGGGACCTCCTTGACACTGCACATGCGCAGTAGAGGCGAAGTATGGAGAGCCATTCAGGACATGATTTCTTTGGTTTTAGATGCAAATTTTGGGGATTGGGGGCAAAATTTTTGTTTGGACCTAGATTTTTAAGAGTTAGCACCAGCTGTGTCTGGGTCATTGGTAAGTATAAAAAATATATAAATTACTATAAATTTTTTAACTTTCCAAACTGAGAGGCAGATTTGAACCAAATTTGATATGAGGGCTTATTGGGTCATAAGTACTTAATTTATGCCCAATTTTTTTTTCCCCGTCACCCCATGGGAACGGCAGGAGGTAAAAATAGAAAAAAATTAAAACGCCCATATCTCCAAAACTACACGGCACTGAGAATTCTTATTTGGTGTGAAGCTTCCTTAGGACCAACAGAATGGAGTGCTCGAAAAAAATTGCTATCGGTTTTATCATGGGGTACTTTTTGGGGACTTTGAAGAAGTGCCGAGTCAGCATTTTTTAACACTTAGGGTAATGGAAAAAACATTTAAGACTACTTTTCTCACAAACCACTGCTCCAAAAGCTTTCAAATTTCACATATAACATCTTTGGAAGATTGTTTCACATGTTTATTGAAATCAATTCCCTGGGTCCATATTTGGGCATTCTATAGGAGCGCAAATGTTTAAATTAGTGCAGTATGAGGAATATTCTTTAAAAATCTTCTTCAGATCTACCAATAGGAATCTTTTGATAATTGGTATGCAGCATGCTCAGGGAGGTGAGATTCAAGTTTGTTCAAGCCAAATCCCTGGGTTCATATTTAGACTGAAAATTTGGGGTCCCTGTCCGGACTTTGAAATTTTGGTCCAAAATCCGGAAATTAGTTTTTTGTTTTTTTATGCGTTTTGGTCAATTATAAGACAAAAATAAATTATTTTTTTTACACTGAAAATTAAGATTTTTTTTTTATTTACACTGAAAATTTGGAGTCCAGGTGGGACCAACATCCAGAAATGAGTATTTTTATACTGTACCAATGACCCAGACTTAGCTGGTGCTAACTCTAAAAAATCCAGGGCCAAACACAAATTTTGCCCCCCAATCCCCCAAATTTGCATCTAAAACCAAAAGAAATCATGTCCTAAAGGACCTCCATACTTTGCCCTTACTGCGCATACGCAGTGTCAAGGACGTTCCGAAATTGGCGCCAATTATCATTCTCTGTTTGGCCCTTCATCAGTCAACATCTCACTGATCTTTGTGCTTGTAAATCTCAGTTTAAAGGATGCCAGACACGTAATTATTGGAGAAATGGTGATTCTAAGGAGGATATAGAAGGAGGAGAGGAAAAAGGAGTGACAAAAAATAATCAGGGCTGTACTTAAAATTTTTTATGAAATTATGTTAAGTTGCCTATTTTCGAGGCATGGGCCTCTTGTCATTCTTGCTATAAAGTTGCACTGCTTATTCAGTGTTTCCTCTCCCCTGGTCTTCTAAGTCCCCCCTTGCTATTCTCCCATGCTTTTGGCATATTTTTGAGAAAGATCATTTCTAAATTCTCTTGGGAGCGTTAGCTTGGTTACAGAATGTTTTCTGTTATTTTCCCCACAGTTACGTTTTCACCCATGGGTGTATAAACGTTGTGTTCTGCATCTTCCATGTGATGTTCTGCAGATTCTCCCCTGGGAGTCTCTGTCTTGCATCAGATAGAGTGTAATTTTGATGACTGATTTCGGGCCAGTTTTGTCAGTGCCTGTTTTCTGGTGTTTTTACACTGTTTGTTTACATTGGCAACAGTCTCTTTTGAGGGGGGCTGTTTGCCTTTGGAGTAGTTTATCTCACTATAAGATACATTATTATTATCCGTAAGTGTTGCATTAATTATTTAATATTATTTTAAAATTTTTGACCACACTTAGCCTTGGGATCCATTGGGGCTCAACGTTACTTTTCAGAAACTTGGGCTTCGCTGAAAAAATATTTTTCAAAAATTATTTTGATTTTCAATTGTTTTTTCATTATTAATGGATCATGTTATTATGTATCTTTGTGTTAGGGGTTTGTGCGAGTAACTAGGACTTGTTGTTGACTTTTCACAATGAAAGGATATTGTTCAAATTGTAATAGGAAGAAATCTTCCTCTGACTTTCATGATCATTGTATTAATTGTAGTCAGTGTTCTCGCACTAATCCCTGTTCTATATGCCAATGTTGGGATGACAAACATTGGAAACGTGTGTCACGATATGTTGTTAGTGGAGAAAGGGCTATGCCGGCTCTTTCTCCGCAGGGTCACTCTACTCTATCAGTTTCTATTTCAGAGGAACAAGAACAGGGTGATGTTTCCATGTTATCTTCCGCAAGTGCGCTTCCGTCGTCACAAATGAATACAGAGCTAGCGGCAAAAGTGCTCATGGAGATAAAACAAATGTCGTCCGCTAGCTCGCCCGCTGTAGCGTCCATTCACTGAATGGTTCGGCAGCCGGGTTTGTCCGATGCGGTCCAGGAGGAAATGTTGGGTGATGCGAGCAGTATAAACATTCAACGTGCACACCCAGTGATGGCGGATAGTAGTAGAGATCGGAGGAAGCCTTCGAGTCCGGTTCCTAGCTCGTCCAGGTCCAGCCTGGCCGCGAGCGAGAGAGGCCCCTCTCTCATACAACAACATCTGGGACCAGATGTTGTGGTACAAAATGTGTCGCAAGCGGAGCACATGTCCGTCGCTCGGGACGCTCCGTTGTATAGGCAGTCCGCGGAGACTGCTCAGGCTTCTTCCTCTCATCAGCGCACATGACCGCACCTTGGCTACGTGACCGCCGATATATTACCAGCTTCGCCGATCAGGGATTCTTCGGCGACCAGGTCACGCCATCCGGTAGCCCGGGACACGAGGCCGGTGGACTCCGGACGTTCGCATAGGAAGAGTATGCGGGAGTCACCAGATGCGGAGCTGCCCTCGGCGAAGCAGCGGAAGACTGCGCCTCCGCAGGCCTCGATGTCGGACGTGCTTGTGCAAATAGCACAACTTATCGCAGCAACCGACAGAAACGGTGTCGGATCGGGAATTATCTGACGGCGCTGGGTCGGTACGCTCTGCCGAAGCATCGGGGGCAGACGACCGGAAGCATCATGAGGTCCGACCGGATGGTGAAAGGGATACGGATGACTTGGAGCTATCCCTTTCGGAACAACATAAAGCTGCCGTGGACTTCATCCGGCACTTTCTTCCTCAAGTTGTTCCGTCGGGCCAGACTGCTGCAGTTCCGGACAAGAGAATTATAGCGTCATTGGACTCTGATTTCTTTGAGCGGTTCAGGGACATCGCTCCCGAGTTTCCGTCTCAGTCCAATAATGTTGCAAGAACATTTGAATTATTGAACGACGCTATATTCAAACTTGCTTCCAAAACAGGAAAAGCAGGTTTCTTGTCCGCCAATACTCTCAACCTGCCTTTCATTAATGCAAGGAATAAATTCGATACGGCAGGACAGGGTATCCCGAGAGTTCCTCTGCATATGGACGGCGAGGCGGAAGACTTAGAATTATCATTACCGTCGTCGGCGTCTATTCCAACCGCGGTGTTGGAAACAACTATTTCGTCTAACAGAGCCAGTTTAGATGCCTTATCTTACGCAGACCACCTTACTAAGGCGTTATCACTGCGTCTTCAAGGGAAAGAATTCCAGGATATACAATCCTTTTTAAGACTTCTTTCAAGGGCAGTAGCTTATTCCACGTGTAACTCCGCCCTTTCAGTGGCAAACCTGGAGTTGATTAGACGTGATGCAGCCCTAGCTACATCCACACTCGTGGATAGTAAGGTGAAGAACTCTCTCAGAGTTGCTTCGGTCTCCGGAGAACTTCTCTTTGACGGCAAGCTTTCTGCAATTTACGATAAAATTACAAAGAAAGCTTCGGATTCTCTGCTGTTCAAATCTGCTTCTAAGAAGTCGGACACGGCAGATAGGAGTAAGGCACTTCTGGGTCTAATGCGCCCAAGAGAGGTTCCTATAGAGGTTCCGGTGCGTCCTCTTGGTCTTATTCAAGAGACCGTCAAGGCAGCGACTCACGTTCGGGACGTCCTTCGGGCCGGGACAACCGGTCAGATGCCCCGAGGTCGACGGGACGAGGTGCGGGTCGTGGAGGACGTGGTTTCTCCTTCCGCAGGCCTCGCAGGTCCAGGAGGTGATGGCTTCAACCTCTATCGCGTACCGGTTGGCGGAAGGTTGTCGAGTTTTTCACTAGAGTGGGCGTCGATTACGGACGACCCTTGGGTGAGAGGGGTGATTTTGGAAGGTCTAAAGATATCCTTCAAACGAAAGCCTCCATTAACTCGAAGTCCAAAATGGACTCAACTTCCGTCAAATCCGCAGAAAAGAGATTCTCTGTTATCAGAGGTGCAGTCTCTTTTAATGAAGAACGCGGTAGAGGTCGTAGAAAACCAGGAGACACCGGGATTCTACAGCCATCTGTTTCTGGTTCCGAAACCAGACGGCTCGTTCCGTCCAGTCATAGATTTGAGCTGGATAAACAAGCTGATCGTCGCTCCGAAGTTTTATATGGAGACGATTCGATCGGTCAGAGCGAGTATTCGGGTGAACGATTATGCAACAAGCATAGATCTCAAAGATGCGTACTTTCACGTCATGGTACATCCGACATTCAGAAAGTATCTATGCTTCGCAGTCCTAGGGGTGGTGTATCAATTCCGGGCGATGTGCTTCGGATTGAATCTAGCACCCTGGGCTTTCACACGGGTAATGAACTCGGTAATGATGTATTTCCGAGCTCATTCGTCTGCGGTAAAGTCGGCCTACCTGGACGACATTCTTCAGAGGTACGGCAACGAGTTAACGCTTCAGAACGATGTGCAGAATCTACTTCTATTGCTCCGACGTCTCGGTTTTATAATAAACAAGGAGAAGTCGGATCTGGTGCCGTCCAAGTCATTCACACATCTGGGAATGAGCTTCGAGACGCACAACAATCTCGTTCATCTGCCGTTAACCAGAGCGAAATTAGTCAGTTGTTACGCTCGCTATTGTCTGCACGCAGACAAAGTCACAGCGAGGGAGTTTATGAGACTGATAGGTCTGTGCGGAGCCGCTGCGGATCTCATTCCGATGGGGCGGTTACGCACGCGTCCTCTCCAAATTTTCTTGACTCAGAATTGGAGTGTGAAAATTCATTCGCTCGACATAGACCTTCTCTTGTCAGAGCAAGTGAAACGAAAGATTCAGACTTGGGCAAACATTCAGTGGTTAACTCAGGGAGTTCCGCTGCAGTTGCCGGATCCGAGTTTTACCATTATGACGGATGCCAGTCAAACAGGTTGGGGTGCATCATTGATCCCAACGGATTCGAGATGCCAGGGTCTTTGGGATCCGCAATTCCTGGGCAAGCACATAAACATCAAGGAAATGATGTCAATTTGGCTTGCGTTACGTCATTGGATGGACATTATTCACAATGCTCATGTCCAAATCCTATCCGACAATACAACAGTAGTGGCGTATATACGGAATCAGGGAGGCACTCATTCAATTCCGTTGTTCAATCTAACGGAAAGAATCCTTCTGTTTGCTCTAGAACATCAGGTTCTTCTTTCGGTCCGTCATATACCGGGTCGTCTGAACGTACTAGCAGACTCCCTTTCACGAAAGGGTCGCTTGTTGCCGTCGGAGTGGACTCTCAACAAACAAGTATTCAATCAGATTTGCTACCAATGGGAACGGCCAATGATAGACTTATTTGCGACACATCTCAACAATCAGTTGCAGACGTATGTGTCTCCATGTCCGGATCCAAGAGCATTTGCAGTAGAGGCTCTGTCGATCCCTTGGGACGGAATGATAGGATATGCTTATCCTCCAGTGCCGTTAATTCAGCAAGTATTGCTAAAGATAAAACAATCTCAATGCAAGATTCTGTTGGTAGCATCTCTGTCTCCACTCAGGTGTCTGTTGTGGGACCTACCGCGAAAGCTTCCTCCATGGGAGGATCTTCTTTCGCAGGGGAAATCGCGTCAACTCCATCACAACCCGCATGGTCTCAACCTTCACGTTTTTCCGTTGTGCGGTCCTTCTTGCATGGCAAGCACTTTACAGGACGAGCAGTGGACGCGATTTCTAACTGTAGAAGGACCTCCTCTTCGCTAAACTATGCGGCTAAGTGGAAGGTTTTTCGTCGTTGGTGTAGGGATCATTCTGTTGATATTTTTGATCCCTCTATACCAGACATTGCAAACTTTTTAGTATACTTGTTTGATGAAATCAAACTGCAGCCTGTTACTATTAAGGGTTATAGGTCTATGTTATCTGATACCTATGCACATCATGATAGTTTACAAATTGGATCTAATGTCTCTTTATCTAAGTTGGTAAGAAACTTCTCGATAAATAGACCCAGAACTCTTAGGTTAATTCCTAAGTGGAATTTAGCTTGGGTTCTTCTTAAACTGAAGGAAAAGCCATTTGAACCTCTTGGGACAGTAGATTTCAAATTCTTGTCTTATAAGACAGCTTTTCTCTTAGCTTTCTCTTCTGCTAGAAGAGTCAGTGAGCTTCATGCACTGTCGGTGGATGATTCTCACTTTCGTAGTGTCGGGAACACTATCACCTTCACTACTAATGTGGGATTTTTAGCTAAGAATCAGGCTCCTAATAAATATCCGGAACCTATTGTTATTATGGCTCTTCCGTCTTCAGATGGGCGTAGGCCTTTACTCTGTCCTGTTAGAGCGTTACGTATCTATAAACAGAGATCTCAGTTTATCAGAAAGGGACGAAAACGTTTCTTTCTGTCTCTGATGCCTAATAGAAAGGACATTTCGGTCCATTCTATTGCTAGATGGATTCAGTTAACTATCCGTACTGCTTATGAAAATTTATCTTCTTCTCAGCAGTCTGTGCTTAAGATTTCGGCTCATGAACAGACACGTTAACCTCCAGAATAATTTTTCAGGGAACCTGAGGGTGATTTTCAGGGAAATGGGATGGATTTCAGGGAAAAGTTCGCGTGGGGGCAAAATAAAAGAAAAAACCTTGTGAATTTTCAGCTCACGGACCACTATTAACACAAGGTTATATCCAGAACTAGTTGTCAACTATGCTGATGCATTTATGCTATGTTGAAAAATTAAACAAATCATAAAATAACTGTTTTTTTTACCCCCCCCCCCCCCCCCCCCCCCGTATCCTCTACTTCCTGAGTCCCCCCCTCCCCACCCACCCACACTGTCCCACAGAGCACATCCACCTGTGGTTTGCTCTTATCAATGTCTATTTAGCTAATAATTTCCCAAGTCTGGGAATGTTAAAAGGAAAAGATGTCCTGTTGTTCAGTTACTTCAAGAACATTAGTACTCAGAAAGTATCTTTATCAAACTTCATGCATGTGGGACGCTTATGCCCTACACAAAACTTTTCTTTTCATCACTGAAGCATTTTTGTTCAATTCCATTCAAAATTTTCTGGTTACAGATGGCCAACAGTTAACAGTTCTGTAGTCAGCACAACAGAATAAATGTGGTGTTAGGAAAAAAGTCCACTGTGTTTAAATATGCTGTCATAATTTTTCGGCATCCTAAGCGACATTAACCTACTTTTAAGCTGTGCTAAATAGTTGATGTTTACGTTTTGATTTTGGAAAAGGGATGAGAATTAAAGCTATTCTATGAAGGAATAAATAAATATATATTATTTAATTCCTTTTCATATATTTTAATTTCCAAAAACTGCATTTAAATGAAGGTGGAGTTTTCAATTTTTTGAAAGTAAGTCACCTATTTTCACTTCGACACTCGCACATTTATCACAAATCTCCGAAGAAAACCCCCAGAAATAAACATGAACACAGTTGAAATATATATCGTAAAATAGCCTTTTCTTAAATAAATTTAACTTAAATCCATATTTTACTGCTTCGTGAGTTTTTACCAGAGTTTGAAATGCATGTGATTTGACTCCGAACGTTTTTCATAAGTTACAACGGGAACGAAATATTTGACTGTTGTTTTCCGGGATTTTGGTCCAAAACTGATTCCCGTCCGGGAGGCCGGGAACTACACTGAAATTCCGGGATTTTCCCGGGCATTCCGGGAGAGTTAACATGTCTGCTCATGAAGTAAGAGCTCTTGCTACTTCTTGGGCTTACGCTAATAGTATTGCTATTACAGATTTAATGAAGGCTGCTTATTGGTCTCAGCCATCCACATTCACGAATTTTTATCTCAGAAATATTGAGTCCATTTCTGGAGACCTGCATTGTTTAGGTCCGTTATCTGTTGCTCAGAATGTCGTCCACTAAACAGTTGCAACTATAGTTATGCAGGCTTTCTGTTCCGGCAGTGACTCCGTCCGGCTGCCCTCTTCGCTCTGGGCTATTTGACCCAGGGCAAGGGGAAGGGGGGGGGGGGGGGGAGGGTGTTCCCTTAGGTCACCTGCTTTATAGTGAAAAGCAAGGGAATGCCTCCTCCGAAGTCAGTATTTCTGAGTCGTTTCCGGGATGGTTTTAAAGTGTAATATTAATGTTAAATTCATTCATGTCATATTTTTAAAGTGTAGCTCGGTGTGAAGCATTTGTATTTGTCAAGTGTCAAACGGGCGTTAATATACAATCCTCAGACACTTTTAAAGAATATAAAGAGTCTCAATTCTCTGGACTAACTTTATTTATTGGCTTACTTTAAAAATAATTAGTATAAAGGGTTATACTGGATGTTAATAGAGAACATGAATGTTATTGTGCTCAATTATGAAGGGTATTGTATCTTTCTAATTTAACATAAAATAAGAAAGATACATGTAAAGCCTAATACTTTTTTTCTCCTTGAGGGGTTGCCTCTATATTATATAGTTGAGCTTATTGGATTTTCCTCTATGTCCTCGGCCCTCCAGCCTTTTTACTATTCAGCTAAGTCTGGGTCTTTGGTACAGTATAAAAATGTTAAAAAATTTATAGTAATTTATATATTTTTTATACTTACCAATGACCCAGACGGGGATGGCCTTCCCAGGAGTTGGGAACTCTTACCTCCTACATAGTGCTGACCAGACACTGCCAGTAAGAATGATAATTGGCGCCAATTTCGGAACGTCCTTGACACTGCGCATGCGCAGTAAGGGCAAAGTATGGAGGTCCTTTAGGACATGATTTCTTTTGGTTTTAGATGCAAATTTTGGGGATTGGGGGGCAAAATTTGTGTTTGGCCCTGGATTTTTTAGAGTTAGCACCAGCTAAGTCTGGGTCATTGGTAAGTATAAAAAATATATAAATTACTATAATTTTTGGAACTTTTTTGTTTTTATGCATTTTGGTCAATTTTAAGACAAAAAAAAATGATTTTTTTTTACACTGAAAATTTGGTGTCCGGGTGGGACTTTGAAAATTTTAGACCAAAATCCGGAAATGATTTTTTTTGTATTTTATGCATTTTGGTCAATTTTAAGAAGAATTATTTTGTTTGGGACTTCGAAAATTTCCAAACAAAAATAAAAAAAAATCTGTTTTTTATACGTTTATCTCAGTTTTGGGACGTAAAAGTGCAGGAACTGAAAATAGAAGGAAAATCCTATGTATTGTGTGGGCACAATCGCTTCATCTAGTTGATATATGCTTTTCTTAGGAGGGGCGTATTCAGCTTATTCAAGTCAAGTCCCTGGTTTGATATTTAGACTACCATGTCAGGTGAGTGCCCTAAGGCCCCCTGGGGCCTCTTGTTTATCAAATCTAGTCATAGCTGCTGTGAAGCATCAATGACTAGATTTGATGAAAAATTCAACTAAATTTAACCCAAGAAATCATTGGTGAAAAAATCCATGCCATTTAGAGGTGGGAAATTAGATTAAACATACCCAAATGATACTTATTTCGGTGACAGGAGAAATCCTCTCCCGGCAGGAATATCCACCATCAACGTGCAAGGAGTTAACCCTTTGCCTGTTACTGGTTGATTCTGCTGTGGAGTTAAAAAATTATGACATAGTAGAGTTGTGCTACTGTACTCAAAACAATGATTCTTTTATGTCAAGCTCTGTTGAATATTTCATCAAATCAAGTCATTGCTGCTGAAAAGCAGCCATGACTTGATTTTATAAAAAAAATTGAGGAAAAATTCAACTAAATTTAACCCAAGAAATCATTGGTGAAAAAATCCATGCCATTTAGAGGTGGGAAATTAGATTAAACATACCCAAATGATACTTATTTCGGTGACAGGAGAAATTCTCTCCCGGCAGGAATATCCGCCATCAACGTGCAAGGAGTTAACCCTTTGCCTGTTACTGGTTGATTCTGCTGTGGAGTTAAAATATATGACGTAGTAGAGTTGTCTTACTGTACTCAAAACAATGATTCTTTTATGTCAAGCTCTGTTGAATATTTCATCAATTCAAGTCATGGCTGCTGAAAAGCAGCCATGACTTGATTTTATAAAAAATAAAAAAAAAATTCACGAAGATACCTGTTTAGGTTCTACTTGTTGCCTGCTGCTGGCAGATATTCCCATCTGGAGAGCATGACTACTTTCTTTTCTGTCCAATCTGTAACACCCAAAGAGAAATAAAGTTTCAAAATATAGGCTACATTATTGAAGATATTAGCATTATCTTATAAGGAAATGAAACGGAAACAGACTCAAAAAATATTCGCAAATTTAGAGCTGTACATAACTATATTGAATAAACGATGAGATTCCAGTGAATGCCCTATTGATAGAATAACTAACCTCAATCAGTCATTACATCCCAGT
Source organism: Pictodentalium vernedei (assembly GCA_031216915.1). Taxonomy (NCBI): domain Eukaryota; kingdom Metazoa; phylum Mollusca; class Scaphopoda; order Dentaliida; family Dentaliidae; genus Pictodentalium; species Pictodentalium vernedei. The sequence continues at coordinate 133,995,917 of CM062288.1, read as the reverse complement.
ATCCAACTGAATGGTAGAATAACTAACTTCAGTCAGTCATTACATCCCAATATCTGACTGAAGCGTCCTATCCAGACTTATTCCACAAGTTAATTTAGAAATTTTGATTGATAAGGGACTGTATCTGGAACAAATTTCACAACTCTGCACTTGTTTACGAACCATTGTTGTTAAAATAAGAATGTATATTTTATGTATCGGTGAGGCATATACATCAGTGCTTGCAATAAGTCACGGCTGATCGGCCCCGGCCACGAGAACGGCCCTGAGACCAGTATTCTCGGGGCCTTTTAATCGGCCGCGAAAATTTAAATGTCCAATTTCAAAACATTTGAGTTATTTCGAAGAGTTTTGCACTTTATTTCTATTAATACCCATACTGACTTGTGTCGAAGCCCAGGGGTGCTTGCAGTGGATAACTTGCAAAGTGGGGGAGGGGGGGGGGGGGGCTTCGGGACGAGTAATAGTATTAGTGCTTGCAAGTCGTGTTGGGATGCGTCGGAAATTAAGACAAGTAAGTATCCACTGGGTATATTACGTTTCTTTGGAAACCACCTACCAATTTTATAGAATTTGCTTTAAAAATTCTCATAATTATCTTGTACATACGTTTCAGTTTCAGATTTCGGGATTTAATCCTCAATTTAATGAATAAAACGAACAGAAAACCATGCGGTGTTTGTTTTCATTTTTTTTTTGTACAGCCTGTAGGTTACTCTCGAAGCCAGAAATGGACATAAGTATGTCAATCAGCACTGCAAACCATCCCCTTGAAAACAGACAAACATAGTCTGTTTAAAAATAGCTGTATTTTTATACTGCACCAATGACCCAGACATAGCTGGTGCTAACTCTTAAAAATATAGGGCCAAACACAAATTTTGCCCCCCAATCCCCCAAATTTGCATCTAAAACCAAAGAAAACATGTCCTGAATGGCCCTCCATACTTCACCTCTACTGCGCATGCGCAGTGTCAAGGACGTCCCGAAATTGGCACCACTAATCATTCTTTGTTTGGCCCTTCTTCAGTTAACATCTGACTGATCTTTGTGCTTGTAAATCTCAGTTTAAATGATGCCAGACACATAAATATTAGTGAAATGGTGATTCTAAGGAGGATATAGAAGGAGGAGAGGAAAAATGAGTGACAGAAAATAATCAGGGCTGTAACTTAAAATTTTTTGATGAAATTATGTTAAGTTACCTATTTTCGAGGCAACAGCCTGTTGTGGTCATTCTTGTTATCAAGATTACACTGCTTATTCAGTGTTTTCCTCTCTCCCTTTCCTTTAAGTCCCCTCTTGCTATTCTCCCATGCTTTTGGCATATTTTCTGTAATATTATTACTAAAATTTCTTGGGAGTTTTAGCTGGATAACAGAATGAATTCTGTTCTTTTCCCCATGTTTACGTCTTCACCTATGGGTGGTTAGGCGTAGTGTTCTGCATCTACCATGTGATGTTCTGCAGTTTCTTCCCTGGAAGTCCCTGTTTTGCATCAGATAGTGTATTATTGGTGACTGATTTCGGGCCAGGGTGCCTGGAGTCTTGATCTAGTGTTTTTACACTTATTGTTTACATTTCCAACAGCCCTCTGTGTGAGGGGGGATTTCTTGGAAAATAATATCTTGGTGTTAATTTAATCATAACTAGATACATTATTATTGTTCGTAAGTTTTGCATAAATTGTTTAAAATATTTTTAGAATTTTTGTCCACACTTAGGCTTGGGATCCATTGGGGCTCAACGTTACTTTTCAGAAACTTGGGCTGTTCTGAAAAAATATTTTTTCAAAAGTTTTTGATTCAATTATTTTTTCTATGTTAATGGATCTTGTTATTATGTATTTTGATTGTCAGGGGTTGGTGCGAGTACTAGGACTTTGTTTTCTTTTCACAATGAAAGGATATTGTTCAATTGTAATAAGAGGAAATCTTCCTCTGACTTTCATAATCATTGTATAATGTAGTCAGTGTACTCGCACTAACTCCTGTTCTGTATGTGTTGATTACGATGACAACATGGGAAGCGTGTGTCACGGTATGTTAGTGGGGAATTGGCCATTCCGGTCCTTTCCCCGCAGGGTCACTCTACTTTATCAATCTCTATTTCAGACGATCATGATCAGGGTGATGTATCCGTGATGTCTTCCAAAAGTGTGCCTCCGTCGTCACAATTAATGAAGAGCTAGCGGAAAAGTGCTCATGTAATACGTCAGTTGCCTAAGAGGACCCTAGTAGGTTCGACGGCCTTTGACGTCCGCTAGCTCGCCCGGTGTAGCGTCCATTCATCGAATGGTTCGGCAGCCGGGTTTGTCCGTTGCGGTCTAGAAAGGAGTTTTGGGTGATGCGAGCACTATAATATATCCATGTGCACACCCAGTGACGGCGGATTAGAGGGGAGAACGGAGGAAGCCTTTTAGTCCGGTTCATAGCTCGTCCAGGCCCATCCGGGCTGTGAGCGAGAGAGGCCCCTCTCTCGTACATCAACATCTGGCCCCAGATGTTGTGGTACAAAATGTCTCGCATTCGGAGCATACGTCCGCCGCTCGGGACGCTCCGTTCTATAGACAGTCCGGAGAGACTGTCAATAAGGCTTCCTCATTCGACTGCACACGACCGCACCTTGGCTACGTGACCTCCGATATCCAGTCAACTTTGCCAATCAGAGAATCCTCGGTGACCAGGTCACGCCATCCGATAGCCAGGGACACGAGGCCTGGAGACTCCGGACGTTCGCATAAGAAAGTATGCGGGAGTCAACGTACACGGAGCTTCCAGCGGCAAAGCATCGTAAGACCACTTCTGCACAGGCCTCGGTGACAGACGTGCTATCCCAAATAGCACAACTTATCGCAGCATCCCAGCAACAACAGAATCTCTGTCGCATAATATAATATCCGACGACGCTGGGTCGGGACGCTCCGCGGAAGCATCAGGTGCGGACGTCCGAAAATTTCATATGGTCCGACGGGATGCCGAAAGGGATTCGGAGGTTTTCGAGCTTTCCCTTTCGGAACAACATAAGCTGCTGTATATGTTATCCGACTTCATCTTCTAGAGGTTCTTCGTCGGACCAGAATGCTGCGATACCGGATAAGAAACTGATAGCGTTGGTGGACTTAGAAATTTTTGGTTCGGTTCAGGGACATCATCCCTCAGTTCCGACACAGTCCAATAATGTCTCAGATACGTTCGATTTATTGAACGACGCTATATATATTTTTTATATGCTTGCTATGTACAAGCATATCTGGTTTCTTGTTCGCAAAATTACTGAGATGTCTTTCAAAAGTGTGCCTCTGTCGTCATAGTTAATGAAGAGCTAGCGGCAATTAGTGCTCATGGATTACGTCAATCGCCTAAGAGGTCCCTAGTAGGATCGACGGAGTTGACATTCGCTAACTCACCCGGTGTAGCGTCCATTCATCGAATGTTTCGGCAGTCGGGTTCGTCCGTTGCGGTCTAGGAAGGAGATTTGGGTGATGCGAGCACTATAATAGACTTTAGTACACATCCAGTGACGACGGATTAGAGGAGAGATCAGAGGAAGCCTGTTAGTCCGGTTCCTAGCTCGTCCGGTCCATCCGGGCGGCGAGCGAGAGAGGTCCCTCTCTCATGCAACAACATATGGGACCGGATGTTGTGGTACAGACATTTCACCTTCGGAGCGTATGTCCGCCACTCGGGACGTTCCGTTATATAGACAGTCCGAGTGACTGTCGATAATGCTTCCTCATCCTCACAGCAGCGCACACGACCGCACATTGGCTACGTGACCTTGAATATCCGGCCAGCTTCGGCATTCAGTGATTCCATGGCGAACAGGTCACGCCATCCGGTAGCCAAGGGACATGAGGCCTGCACACTCCGGTCGCTCGCATAATAGAAGTATGCACGGGGTAACGAACACGGAGCTTCCAGCGGCAATGCATCGTAAGACCGCTTCTCCACAGGCCTCAGTGACGGACGTGCTATCCAAATAGCACAGCTTATCGTAGCATCCCAGCAAACGACAGATTCTCGGTCGGATCAGGAATAATCCGACAGCGCTGGGTCGGTGCGCTCAGCTGTTGCATCAGGTACGGACGACCGAATATTTCATAGGGTCCGACAGGATGGCGAAAGGGATTCGGATGATTTCGAGCTTTCCCTTTCGGAACAACAGAAGCTGCCATACATTTCTTCCGGCATTATCTTCCAGAGGTTGTTCCGTCGGACTACATTGCTTCGATGCTGGATAAGAGACTAATAGCGTCATTGGACACGGAGTTTTGGATCGGTTCAGGGACATTGTCCCTGAGTTGCCGACGCAGTCCAATAATGTCTTTAGAACATTCGAATTATTGAACGACGCTATATATATATAAGCTTGCTATCAACATGCTAGTCTAGTTTCTTGTCCGCAATGCTCTATTCTGCCTTTCGTGAATTCTAGGAAATAATTGTTTATTGGCAGAACTGGGCTTACCGAGAGTTCCTTTGCGTCTAAGACGGCGAGACTGAAGACTGTAAATTATCTTTTTCGCCGTCTATGTCAATTCCAACCACGATGTTGGAAACGACAATGATGTATTAACTTAGACGCTTTATCATACGTAGACCACCTTACTGAGACGTTTATCATTACGTCTTCAAGAGAAAGAATTCCAGGATATGATCCTCAATGAGATTTCTTTCAGGGGCAGTAGTTTTTCCATGTATAACTCTGCCCTTCAGTGGCAACCTGGAGTTGGTTAGACGTGACGCAGCCCTAGCTACATCCACGCGCGTGGATAGTAAGGTGAAGAACTCTTTCAGAGTCGCTTCGGTCTCCGAGAAGCTTCTCTTCGACGGCAACCTTTCAGCAATCTTGAATTGCTCGATATACATGTTCTCTTGTCTATCAAGTTTAACAAGAGATTCAGACGTGGGCAAACATTCGGTGGTTGACACAGAGATTTCCACTGTAGTTGCCGGATCCGAGTTTTTCGATTATGACGGATGCCAGTCAAACAGGTTGGGACACAGTTTTGATCCCAACGGATTCGAAGTGCCAGGGTCTGTGGGTTCCGCAGTTTTTAGGCAAGCTCCTTACTTCCAAGGAAGAATATTATGTTGGCTTGCACTACGTCATTGGATGAATTTTATTCAGAAACGCATGTTCAATCCTGTCCGATAATACGACAGTAGTTGCGTATATCCGGAACCAGGGAGGCACTCATTCGGTTCCGTTATTGATTTTAACGGAAAGAATCCTTCTGTTTGTTATAGAACACCAAGTTCTGTTTCGGTTCATCATATTCTCGGTCGTCGGATCGTATTAGCAGACTCCCTTTCACGTAAGGGCCGTTTGTTGCCGTCGGAATGGACTATCAACAAACAAGTATTCAATCAGATTTGCTATCAATGGGAGCACCCAGTGATAAATTTATTTGCGACACAATTCTCCAATCAATTGTAGACGTATGTGTCACCGTGTCCGGATCCCTGAGCATATGTAGTTAGCGCTCTATCGATCTAGTAGGACGCGATGATAGGATATGCGTATCCTCCAGCGCTGTTGATTCAGCAAGTATTGCTAGGATTATTCATTCTCATTACAATTCTGTTGGTAGCATCTCTGTCTCCACAGAGACGGTGGATAAATTTACTTAGATGTCTACTGTGGGACCTACCGCGGAAACTTCCTCCACGAGAGGATCTTTTTTCCGCTGGGGAAATCGTGTCAACTCTATCACAATCCGCAAGGTCTCAACCTTCACGTATTCCGTTGTGCGGTCCTTCTTGCATGGCAAGCATTGTACAGGACGAGCAGTGGACGCGATTCCTAACTGTAGAAGGACCTCCTCTAAGCTATATTATGCGGCTAAAGTGGAGGGTCTTCCGTCGTTGGTGTAGGGATCTTTATGTTGATATTTTTGATCCCTCCATACCAGACATTGCAAACTTTCTAGTATACTTGTTTGACGAGATCAACTGCAGCCAGTTACTTTTAAAGGTTATAGGTCTATGTTATCTGATACCTATGCACACCATGATAGTTTACAATGGAGCCTAATGTCTCTTTATCTAAGTTAGTTTGAAACTTTTCGATAAGAGACCTAGAATCGTTAGATTAATTCCTATTCGGAATTTAGCTTGGGTTCTTATTAATTAAAGCAACCATTTGAACCCCTTGAGTCAGCAGTTTCAAAATTCTGGCCTTTGAAGGCAGCGATTCTCTTAGTCTTCTCTTCTGCTGAAGAGTCAGTGAGCTTCATGCACTATCGGTGGACGATTCTCACTTTCGTAGTATCGGGAACTCTATTACCTTTACTACTAATGTTGTATTTTTGGTTAAGAATCAGGCTCCTAATGATATCCGGAACCTATTGTTTTTAAGGTCCTTCCATCTTCGAGCGGGCATAGGCCTTTACTCTGTCCGGATAGACCTTTATGTATTTATTAACAGATCTCAGTTTATCAGTAGGACGTAAAGCTTCTTCTGGCTCTGATGCCTAATAGAAAGGTCATTACAGTCCATTCTATTACTTAATGCATTCAGTTAACTATCGGTACTGCTTAGGATAATCTATCCTTAACTCCGCAGTCTGTGCTTAAGATTTCGGCTCATGAAGTAAGAGCTCTTCTACATCTTGGGCTGACGTATAGTTTTGCTATTATAGATCAAGTAGGCTGCATATTGGTCTCAGCCATCCACATTTACAAATTTTTATCTCAGAAATATTGTATCCATTTCTAGAGACCTGCATTATTTAGGTCCATGATCAGCTGCTCAGAAAGTCGATCACTTAACAGTTGCAACTATAGCTATGTAGGCTTTATGTTCCGGCAGTGACTCCGTCCTGCTGCCCTCTTCGCTCTGGGCTATTTGACCCAGGAGGGGATACCTCCTCCGGAGTTAGTTATTCTGAGCTGTTACTGGGATGGTTTCTTAAGTGAAAGTTATGTTTTTAAATTCATTCATGTCATAGTTTTAAAGTATAGCATTTGAATATGTCATGTGTCAAACGGATGTTATTATACTATCCTCGGACACTTTTAAATGAGTATAAAGAGTCTCAATTCTTTGGACTAACTTTATTTATTGGCTTACTTTAAAAATAATTAGTATAAGAATTATACTGGATATTAATAGAGAACATGGATGTTATGATGCTCAATTATAGAAGGTATTGTGTCTTTCTAATTTGTCATAAATAAGAAAGATTCACGTGAAGCCTATTTCTCCTTTTCTCCTCCAGGAGATGACTCTATTTTATATAATTGAGCTTATTGGATTTTCCTGTATGTCCTGAGCCCTCCAGCCTTTTTACTATTCAGCTATGTCTGGGTCATTGGTACAGTATAAAAATCTTAAAAAATTTATAGTAATTTATATATTTTTTATACTTACCAATGACCCAGACGGGGATGGCCCTCCCAGGAGTTGGGAACTCATACCTCCCCGCTGAGGACATAGCGCTTACCAGGCACTGTTGGTAAGAATGATTAGTGGCGCCAATTTCGGGGCGTCCTTGACACTGCGCATGCGCAGTAGAGGTGAAGTATGGAGGGCCATTCAGGACATGTTTTCTTTGGTTTTAGATGCAAATTTTGGGGATTGGGGGCAAAATTTGTGTTTGGCCCTATATTTTTAAGAGTTAGCACCAGCTATGTCTGGGTCATTGGTAAGTATAAAAAATATATAAATTACTATAAATTTTTTAAGTTTTTTTTTAAATATGTACACTTATTACGAATAAAACAAAATATAGCTTCACACAAAATCAATAAAAAAAATCATAATATGAAGACCGGATAAAATTTACACAGCGCAATATGAATAACAAAATAGTTGCCTCCCTTGGCAACATTCAAAAAATTTATTTTACACTGAAAGTCATAACTTCACATGTTGCAGAGCATGATGAAATGATAAATGAGTATGTTTTATTGAACCAATAAGTCATAAATTATATCCCTGGTTATATTGTTATATAATTCTCAAATACCAGAGTTGTATTTATTTTTTTATTTTTAATTACCACTTTCTCATTAATTTCTGAACACCCGTATTTTTATACTGTACCAATGACCCAGACATAGCTGGTGCTAACTCTTAAAATATAGGGCCAAACACAAATTTTGCCCCCCAGTCCCCAAAATTTGCATCTAAAACCAAAGAAAACATGTCCCGAATGGCCCTCCATACTTCACCTCTACTGCGCTTGCGCAGTGTCAAGGACGTCCCGAAATTGGCGCCATTAATCATTCTTAGTTTGGCCCTTCATCAGTTAACATCTGACTGATCTTTGTGCTTGTAAATCTCAGTTTAAATGATGCCAGACACATAAATATTAGAGAAATGGTGGATCTAAGGAGGATATAGAAGGAGGAGAGGAAAAATGAGTGACAGAAAATATTCAGGGCTGTAACTTAAATTTTTTTAATGAAATTATATTAAGTTGCCTATTTTCGAGGCATGGGCCTGTTGTTGTCATTCTTGCTATAAAGTTACACTGCTTGTTCAGTGTTTCCTCTCTTCTTTTCCTTTAAGTCCCCCCTTGCTATTCTCCCATGCTTTTGGCATATTTTCAGTAATATTATTACTAAAATTTCTTGGGAGTTTTAGCTGGGTAACAGAATGAATTCTGTTCTTTTCCCCGTGTTTACGTTCTCACCCATGGGTGTTTAGGCGTAGTGTTCTGCATCTACTATCTGATGTTCTGCAGTTTCTTCCCAGGAAGTCTCTGTTTTGCATCAGATAGTGTATTATTGGTAACTGATTTCGGGCCAGGGTTATCAGTGCCTGGAGTCATGTTTCTGGTGTTTATACACTTCTTGTTTACATTGGCAACATTCTCTGTGGGGGGGGGGGGGGGATTTTTTGTCTTTGTACTAGTTTAATCATTACAAGATACATTATTATTATTCGTAAGTGTTGCATTAATTTTTTAAAATATTTTAAAAATTTTTGTCCACACTTAAGCTTGGGATCCATTGGGGCTCAACGTTACTTTTCAGAAACTTGGGCTTTGCTGAAAAAATATTTTTTCAAAAAAATTTTTTTTTTGGATTTCAATTATTTTTTCTATGTTAATGGATCATGTTATTATGTATCTTTGTTTTCAGGGGTTGGTGCGAGTACTAGGACTTTTGGTATTCTTTTCACAATGAAAGGATATTGTTCAAATTATAATAAGAGGAAATCTTCCTCTGACTTTCATGATCATTGTATTAATTGTAGTCAGTGTACTCGCACTAACTTCTGTTCAGTATGTGTATATTGGGATGACAAACATTGGAAACATGTGTCACGGTATGTTGTTAGCGGGGAAAAGGCCATGCCGGTCCTTTCTCCGCAGGGTCACTCTAGTTTATCAATCTCTATTTCAGAGGAACAAGAACAGGGTGATGTTTCCGTGATGTCTTCCAAAAGTGTGCCTCCGTCGTCACAATTAAATGAAGAGCTAGCGGCAAAAGTGCTCATGGAAATACGTCAATTGCCTAAGAGGTCCCTAGTAGGATCAACGGCGTCGACGTCCGCTAGCTCGCCCGGTGTAGCGTCCATTCATTGAATGGTTCGGCAGCCAGTTTCGTCCGTTGCGGTCCAGGAAGGAGATTTGGATGATGCGAGCACTATAAATATACAAGGTGCACACCCAGTGACGGCGGATCAGAGGAGAGAACGGAGGAAGCCTATTAGTCCGGTTCCTAGCTCGTCCAGGTCCATATGGGCTGCGAGCGAGAGAGGCCCCTCTCTCGTACAACAACATCTGGGACCAGATGTTGTGGTACAAAATGTTTCGCATTCGGAGCATACGTCCGCCGCTCGGGACGCTCCACTATATAGACAGTCCGGAGAGACTGTCCAAAAGGCTTCCTCATCCTCTCGGCAGCGCACACGACCGCACCTTGGCTACGTGACCACGGATATCCAGCCAGCTTCACCAATCAGGGATTCCACGGCGACCAGGTCACGCCATCCGGTAGCCAGGGACAAGAGACCTGTAGACTCCGGACATTCGCATAAGAGAAGTATGCAGGAGTCAATGTACACGGAGCTTCCAGCGGCTAAGCAACGTAAGACCACTACTCCACAGGCCTCAGTGTCGGACGTGCTATCCCAAATAGCACAAATTATCGCAGCATCCCAGCAAACGACAGAATCTCTGTCGGATCAAGAATTATCCAATGACGCTGGGTCGGAACACTCCGCTGATGTATCAGGTAGGGACGACCGAGAACATCATGGGGTCCGACAGGATGGCGAAAGGGATTCCGAGGATTTGGAGCTATCCCTTTTGGAGCAACATAAAGCTGCCGTAGATTTCATCCGGCATTACCTTCCACAAGTTGTTCTGTCGGGCCAGACTGCTGCGATGCCGGATAAGAGACTGATAGCGTCATTGGACACAGAATTTTTTGATCGGTTCAAAGACATCATCCCTGAGTTTCCAACACAGTCCAATAATGTCACAAGAACATTTGAATTATTGAACGACGCTATCTATAAGCTTTCTACCAAAACAGGCAAGGCTGGTTTCTTGTCCGCTAATGCTCTCAATCTGCCTTTCATCAATTCAAGGAATAAATTTGAAATGGCAGGACAGGGCATACCGAGAGTTCCTCTGTGTCTAGACGACGAAGCGGAAGACTTGGAATTGTCTTTACCGTTGTCTATGTCTATTCCAACCGCGACGTTGGAAACGACAATAATGTCTAACAGAGCTAGCTTAGACGCTTTATTATACGCAGACCACCTTACTAAGGCATTATCTTTGCGTCTTCAAGGGAAAGAATTCCAGGATATACAATCCTCATTAAGACTTCTTTCAAGGGCAGTAGCTTATTCCACGTATAACTCCGCCCTTTCAGTGGCAAACCTGGAGTTGGTTAGACGTGACGCAGCCCTAGCTACATCCACGCGCGTGGATAGTAAGGTGAAGAACTCTCTCAGAGTCGCTTCGGTCTCCGGAGAGCTTCTCTTTGACGGCAAGCTTTCAGCAAGCTATGATAAGATAACTAAGAAAGCTTCGTATTCTCTGCTATTCAAATCCGCTTCTAAAAAGTCGGATACAGCAGAAAAGAGTAAGACAGGCACTTCTGGGACAAGTACGCCCAAGAGAAGTTCCTATAGAGGTTCTTATTCGTCCTCTAGGTCTTATTCTAGAGGCCGTCAAGGCAGCTACTCATGTACGGGACGTTATTCTGGCCGAGACAACCGGTCAGACGTTCCGAGGTCGACGGGACGAGGTGCGGGTCGTGGAGGACGTAGTTTCTCCTTCCGCAGGCCTCGCAGGTCCAGGAGGTGATGGTTTGAACCTCTATCGTGTTCCGGTAGGCGGAAGATTATCGAGTTTTATAAACGAGTGGGCGTCGATTACGGACGACCCCTGGGTCCGAGGGGTAATTTCGGAAGGACTAAGAATATCCTTCAAACGAAAGCCTCCATTAACTCGAAGTCCAAAATGGACACTGCTTCCGTCAAATCCGCAGAAAAGAGATGCTCTTTTATCAGAAGTACAGTCTCTTCTGACGAAGAACGCGATAGAAGTCGTAGAAGACCAGGAATCACCGGGTTTCTACAGCCATCTGTTTCTGGTTCCGAAACCAGACGGCTCGTTCTGTCCAGTCATAGATCTGAGCTGGATAAACAAGCTGATCGTCGCCCCGAAGTTCTATATGGAGACGATTCGATTAGTCAGAGCGAGTATTCGGATGAACGACTATGCTACAAGCATAGATCTCAAAGATGCGTACTTTCACGTCATGGTACATCCGACATTCAGAAAGTATCTACGCTTCGCAGTCCTAGGAGTTGTATATCAATTCCGGGCGATGTGCTTCAGTTTGAACCTAGCGCCCTGGGCGTTCACTCGAATAATGAACTCGGTAATGATACATTTCCGAACTCATTCGTCTGCGGTAACGTCGGCCTACCTGGACGACATTCTTCAGAGGTACGGCAACGAGTTAACGCTTCAGAACGATGTGCAGAATCTGCTTCTATTACTCCGACGTCTCGGTTTTATTATAAACGATGAGAAGTCGGATCTGGTGCCGTCCAAGTCATTCACTCATCTGGGAATGAGCTTCGAGACGCACAACAATCTCGTTCGTCTGCCGTTAACCAGAGCGAAATTAATCAGTTGTTACGCTCGCTATTGTCTTCACTCAGACAAAGTCACAGCGAGGGAGTTCATGAGACTGATAGGTCTGTGCGGAGCCGCTGCGGATCTCATTCCGATGGGGCGGTTACGCACTCGTCCTCTCCAAATTTTCTTGACTCAGAATTGGAGTGTAAAGATTCATTCGCTCGATATAGACGTTCTCTTGTCAAATCAAGTGAAACAAGAGATTCAGACTTGGGCAAACATTCAGTGGTTGACTCAGGGAGTTCCACTGCAGTTGCCGGATCCAGGTTTTACGATTATGACGGATGCCAGTCAAACAGGTTGGGGTGCAACATTGATCCCAACGGATTCGAAGTGCCAGGGTCTTTGGGATCCGCAGTTTCTAGGCAAGCACATAAACATCAAGGAAATGATGTCAATTTGGCTTGCATTACGTCATTGGATGAACATTATTCAGAAAGCACATGTCCAAATCCTGTCCGACAATACGACAGTAGTTGCGTATATCCGGAACCAGGGAGGCACTCATTCCGTTCCGTTATTCAATTTAACGGAAAGAATCCTTCTGTTTGTTCTAGAACACCAAGTTCTACTTTCGATCCTTCATATTCCGGGTCGTCTGAATGTATTAGTAGACTCCCTTTCACGGAAGGGTCGCTTGTTGCCATCAGAATGGACTCTCAACAAACAGGTATTCAATCAGATTTGCTACCAATGGGAACGGCCAATGATAGACTTATTTGCGACACAACTCAACAATCAGTTGCAGACGTATGTGTCACCATGTCCGGATCCCCGAGCATATGCAGTAGACGCTCTATCGATCTCGTGGGACAGAATGATAGGATATGCGTACCCTCCAGCGCCGTTGATTCAGCAAATATTGCTAAAGATAAAACAATCTCAATGCAAAATTCTGTTGGTAGCATCTCTGTCTCCACAGAGACCGTGGATAAATCTACTCAGGTGTCTGCTGTGGGACTTACCGCGAAAACTTCCTCCACGATAGGATCTTCTTTCGCAGGGGAAGTCGCGTCAACTTCATCACAACCCGCAAGGTCTCAACCTTCACGTATTTCCGTTGTGCGGTCCTTCTTGCACGGCAAGCATTTTACAGGACGAGCAGTGGACGCGATTTCTAACTGTAGGAGGACCTCCTCTTCGCTAAACTATGCGGCTAAGTGGAAGGTCTTTCGTCGTTGGTGTAGGGATCATTCTGTTGATATTTTTGATCCCTCCATACCAGACATTGCAAACTTTCTAGTATACTTGTTTGATGAGATCAAACTGCAGCCTGTTACTATTAAAGGTTATAGGTCTATGTTATCTGATACCTATGCACACCATGATAGTTTACAAATTGGATCTAATGTCTCTTTATCTAAATTAGTTAGAAACTTCTCAATAAATAGACCCAGAACTCTTAGATTAATTCCTAAATGGAATTTAGCTTGGGTTCTTCTTCAACTGAAAGAAAAGCCATTTGAGCCTCTTGAGACAGTAGATTTCAAATTCTTGTCTTATAAGACAGCATTTCTCTTAGCTTTCTCTTCTGCTAGAAGAGTCAGTGAGCTTCATGCACTATCGGTGGACGATTCTCACTATCGTAGTGTCGGGAACACTATTACCTTTACTACTAATGTTGGATTTTTAGCTAAGAATCAGGCTCCTAATAAATATCTGGAACCTATTGTTATTAAGGCTCTTCCGTCTTCAGACGGGCGTAGGCCTTTACTCTGTCCTGTTAGAGCTTTACGTATTTATAAACAAAGATCTCAGTTTATCAGAAAGGGACGAAAACGCTTCTTTCTGTCTCTGATGCCTAATAGAAAGGACATTACGGTCCATTCTATTGCTAGATGGATTCAATTAACTATCCGTACTGCTTATGATAATCTATCTTCAACTCAGCAGTCTGTGCTTAAGATTTCGGCTCATGAAGTAAGAGCTCTTTCTACTTCTTGGGCTTACGCAAATAGTGTTGCTATTACAGATTTAATGAAGGCTGCATATTGGTCTCAGCCATCCACATTCACGAATTTTTATCTCAGAAATATTGAGTCCATTTCTGGAGACCTGCATTGTTTAGGTCCGTTATCTGTTGCTCAGAATGTCGTCCACTAAACAGTTGCAACTATAGTTATGCAGGCTTTCTGTTCCGGCAGTGACTCCGTCCTGCTGCCCTCTTCGCTCTGGGCTATTTGACCCAGGGCAAGGGGAAGGGGGGGGGGGGGAGGGTGTTCCCTTAGGTCACCTGCTTTATAGTGAAAAGCAAGGGGATTCCTCCTCCGGAGTCAGTAATTCTGAGTCGTTACCGGGATGGTTTTAAAGTGTAAAATTCATTCATGTCATATTTTTAAAGTGTAGCTCGGTGTGAAGCATTTGTATATGTCACGTGTCAAATGGGCGTTAATATACAATCCTCAGACACTTTTAAGAGAATATAAAGAGTCTCAATTCTCTGGACTAACTTTATTTATTGGCTTACTTTAAAAATAATTAGTATAAGGGGTTATACTGGATGTTAATAGAGAACATGAATGTTATTATGCTCAATTATGGAGGGTGTTGTGTCTTTCAAATTTATCATAAAATAAGAAAGATACATGTACAGCCTAATACTCCTTTTCTCCTCGAGGGAATGACTCTATTTTATATAGTTGAGCTTATTGGATTTTCCTCTATTTCCTAGGCCCTCCAGCCTTTTTACTATTCAGCTATGTCTGGGTCATTGGTACAGTATAAAAATGTTATAGTAATTTATATATTTTTTATACTTACCAATGACCCAGACGGGGATGGCCCTCCCAGGAGTTGGGAACTCATACCTCCCCGCTGAGTACATAGCACTGACCAGGCACTGCTTGTAAGAATGATAATTGGCGCCAATTTCAGGACGTCCTTTACACTGCGCATGCGCAGTGGAGGCAAAGTATGGAGGACCTTCTGGACATGATTTCTTTTGGTTTTAGATGCAAATTTTGGGGATTGGGGGGCAAAATTTGTGTTTGGCCCTAGAATTTTAAGAGTTAGCACCAGCTATGTCTGGGTCATTGGTGAGTATAAAAAATATATAAATTACTATAAATTTTTTAACTTTTCAAAATATTTCAACAAAACCATACCATGTGACCCCTCATTGGAACGAGCTCATTGAGCTCGTTGCAATGAGGGGTCACATGATATGATTTTGTTAAAAATTTTTAAAATTTAAAAAAATGATATTTAAAATAATAAATTTTGATATCGTCTGCGTTGGGTAAAGGGTTAAATCACCTTTGAGAAACAATTAAACACTCTACCAGTTATTACAGATTGATCATGGATTGGATTCAGGATTTGCACTGGTCTTTGAAGAAGTTCTTCAGTGTTATTGAATTTGGTACCTTCTTTTTCAAGTTTCAGTGTAGAATAGCTCACCTGGACAGACATGTTAACCTCCAGAATAATTTTTCAGGGAACCTGAGGGTGATTTTCAGGGAAATGGGCTGGATTTCGGGGAAAAGTCCGCCCAGGGACAAAACAAAAGAAAAAACTTATGAATTTTCAGCTCATGGACCACCATTAACACCAGGTTATATCCAGATCTAGTTGTCAATTATGCTGATGCATTTATGCTATGTTAAAAAATCATAAAATAATAGTTGATTTCACACCCCCAGCACCCACCATCCTCTTCAAGCCCCCCCCCCCCCCCCCACCCCCACCCCCACCTGTGGTTTGCTTTTATCAAAATCTACTAAGCTAATAATTTTCCAAGTCTGGAAATGTTAACAGGAAAAGATGTCCTAATGTTCAGTTATGCTATGTTAAAAAATCATAAAATAATTGTTGATTTGACACCCCCAGTGCCCGCCATCCTCTTCTTCATGCCCACCCACAGAGCACCACCACCTGTGGTTTGCTTTTATCAAAGTCTACTAAGCTAATAATTTCCCAAGTCTGGAAATGTTAACAGGAAAAGATGTCCTAATGTTCAGTTACAGCAAGAAGATTAGTCCTTGGAAAGTATCTTCATCAAAATCCTTCATGCATGTGTGAACGCTTGTTCCCTGCACAAAACTTTTCTTCTCCTCATTGAAGTTGAGGTCAAGGTGTTGTTTATGTTTTGATTTGGACAAGAGGTGAGGATTAAAGCTATTCTGTGAATAAATAAATATATATATTAATTCCTTTTCATATATTTTATTTACCAAAAAACTGCATTGAAGGTGGAGTTTTCAATTTTTTGAAAGCACCTATTTTCACTTTGACACTCGCACATTGATCACGAATCTCCGACTATGAAGAAAAAAACAAAAATAAACATGAACACAGTTGAAATATATATCATGAAATACCCTTTTCTAAAACAAATTTAACTTAATTCCATATTTTACTGCTTTCGTGAGTTTTTTTTACCAGAGATTGAAATGCATGTGATTTTACTCCGAGCATTTTACATAAGTTACAATGGGTAAGAAATATTCAACTGTTGTTTTCCGGGATTTTTGGTACAAAACTTATTCCCGCCTGGGAAGCCGGGAACTACATTGAAATTTCGTGATTTTCCCGGACATTCTGGGAGAGTTAACATGTCTGCATCTGGAACACGTTCAGGATAGCCGTAGTAACTCCCTTAGATTTTTTAAAAGTCCAGGTCTGTTTACAAGTCAATTATTGGAGCCCACTTAATTGGATATCTCTTAAATGAATAATCCCATTAATTGAATATAATTTTCCAGCACAAAACCATTTACCATACCTTCAGTACAAATTTGACCTGTTAATTGAATATTGGTTTTAGAGTAAACTCCAGTTAATTGAATAAAAAATCTTGTAACCTTTTCGAGAAATTACCCTGCCTCTCCCCAGTTTTCCTTTGTTTTTAGACTCATTTGGCCGCAGTATATCCAATACAGACATTTAATCTATTATATCTTGTTTGACAGAGCTCATTGAGCTCTGTCAAACAAGATATAATAGAATAAATGCTAAGTTTATCTCTAGAATACAGGAAAGTGCCACAATCCCTGTTAATTGAATTTTCATTGGCAAAGTAGCTATTCAATTAACAGGGTTCCACTGTAACATGACTTATTTTTATTCTACAACCAATGGCCCAGACTTACTGGTGTAAACTCGATAAAATCTAGGGCCATACACAAATTTTGAACCCCCCCAATTCCCCAAATTTGCATACAAAACCGAAAAATTGAAGTCCTATCTGTCCTCCATACTTTTGTTTACTGCACATGTGCGATAACCAGGAAGATACTGGAATTGGCACAAAGCATCTTTCTTTCTTTGGCCCTAAGTCAGTAAACAATGAGCTGACATCGGTGCTTTAAATATCCTTTTTTGAGAATGCCAGAAACAAATCAATGAAAGAATTGGTGGATTCAATGCTAAAAATGGATGATGGAAGTGAACAACGGTGGTTTCAGACGTTCAGGGCTGTAACTTTACAATAATTATAAAAATTATTTTGTTTCCCATTTTCGGGACCTGCACCTGACGTCGTCATTCGTGTTAATGATTTACCTACTGTTTGTTAAGTGTTTCTTCCCTATCCTTCCATGAACCCTCCTGTTAAACTCCTAAGCTTTTTGCTGTTTTTATTGAAATTTTTTATTAAATTTCTAGGGAGTTTAACGTGTGTTACAGAATGTTTATTCTGTTTATCCCCAGGGTTACGTCCTCATGCTTGGGGTTTTGGGTGGTTTTTGTCTTGCATCGTCTATCCGATGTATCATTTTTTCTTCGTCTGAAGATCTATCTTTTCATCTAATAGCATTTAAATTGGTTACTGACTTTGGGCTTTTTTGTGTTCCTGTTGTCTTGATTCCATTTTTTTCTCTTGATGTTGATCACAATTGGCAACGCCCTTGACATGTTGTATTTAGTATTATAATACTTTAGAATTATTGTAGGATACACTGATTATGATTCCGGTCGTGTAGCTCAAAAAAATTGGCATTTGTCCGCACTATCGGGATGCCCTTGGGCTCAGGATGTTTCCTTTGGGAACTTAGGCATTTATTTTTTTAAAGTTTCGAAAAAAAAATTTATAATTGTTTCGAAATGAATTTGACTGCTATTTTCATGTATCCTTGTCATGTATTTTTGATGTTGAACTTATAGGAGTGCTATTCGACTCTGTTTTTTTTATTGTAATTAATTATGAAAGCTTACTGCTCTAAATGCAAGGTGAGGAATTCTTCCTCAGATTTACATCCTTGTCTTGCCTGCACTCTTACAGATTCTTGTCCTACTTGTGTACATTGGGATGCCAGACATTGGAGACTGGTGTCGTGGTTTGTCAGCGGCGGTGAAGTTCCGATGCTGGAGCTGTCACTGCAGGATAATTCAAGTTTTTCAGTTTCTTTTTTTAAAGGAACAAGAACATGGTAATGGAATTGCGACACCCATCCAATGTGTGCTGCCGTCATCGCTGTGATGAGTGAACAGAGCTGGCTGCTAAGGTGCTCCTGAATATTAAACAAGGAATAAGGCCTCTTATTCCAGCAGCCAGTTCGACCGGTGAAGCGGCCAACCCAATAGTGGGAGCCGTAACACTGGGTAAGTCTGTTGTGGTCAAGGGAAGTGTATAATTGTGTAGAACGAGCACCTCAAAAACTAAAGCTCACCCAGCGACGATGGCAAATGGTAAGAAGCCTGCAATTTTCTCTTTAGGAAGCTCAGCGAGGTCTGATAGACAGCAAGTGGGAGTGCCTTCTCTAACCCAGCAACTTATTGGGCCAATTGTTGTTTTGAGAAACTTGACTGAGTTGGATCTAACGTCCACACTCGCCACCTGGGACGCTCTGCCTAAGCTGCAGTCGAGGTCGGCTACAGTTACGACTTCTTCTTTAGGTTCATATAAGCACTCACGACAGCACACTAGCTACCCGACTTCGGATATCCAGATAGCCATGCGAAAACGTTCCCAGTCTTTGCCTGTGAAGTTGGCCCATCCAGTAGCTAGTGATCCAAGGTTTCATTCGTTGGGATGTTCGGAGAAGAGATCTGCGTCCAGATCTCCGTCCCAGGAGCAGCAAGCTGCGAAAGAACAGAAGACTGCTGCTCCTCAAGCCTCTGTAATGGACTTGCTGTTGCAAATTGCTCAGCTCATCGCAGCTTCCCAGCAAGTGCAAGCACAGCCTTCCACAGACTCCAGTGGTGAGCTGTCTGACGTTGCTGGGTCGGTCCGGTCATCTGTACATTCAGCTGCTGTTGACCGAAATTCTCAGCTGAATCAGTCGGAAGGTGAAAGGGAGGAGGAGGATTACCCTTCCCTTTCGGAACAACTTATAGTAGCGATGAATTTCATCAGTACTATCCTGACCTTGTTCCACCTGATAGAAAGCTGCGTCTGCTAGGCAGAAACTGCTGTCGTCTCTAGACAGAGATGTCGTGCGAAGGAAAGATCTTTACTTCCCGGAACTATCTTGGCAGGTGTCTGAGGCCTTCGTCCACATTAACGACAACTTATTCAACCTAGCAAGTTCGAAAAAGAAAGGCGGTTTCTTAACATCTTCAATCAGTATACCGTTTCCTGGACCATATTATTTTAAAACTAGAACTCCTGCGTCTGGATGAGCAGGCTGAGGATTTGGATATATCATTGCATACATCATTCAATTTAAACTCGGACATGATGGAATCTTTCTATTTCATCTAATAGAGCGATTCTGGATGCTGTGTCCCACGCAGATCATATCACCAGGGCATTTGAGGATGTTAGTTCCTCACTAAGAGCTAAGAGTTCTTTCCAGGGCAGTCATGTATCCCACATACCACTCCATCCTTTCAGTGGCAAATTTGGAGTTGTTTAGACGTGATGCAGACCTTGCATCATCATCAGTTATCGATGACAGGGTGAAAAGGTCTCTCCGAATCGCTCCGGTCTCTGGACACACACTGTTTGATGACAAGCTTCCTTAGTCTATGAATAAGCTACCAAAAAAGCTTCCAGCGCACTGCTACTGAGATCAGCGTCCCAACATGTATAAGCTGGCCGGAGTAGGCGAGGTCATTCCAGTTCCCAATCATCGGAAGGGAGCTCCTCGCGAGGGTCTAAGAAACCCTCTTACAGTTACTCCGGAGGACGTCAATACAGCGACTTGGGAAAGGGGCACAAATCTGATCAAGACTATAAGTCTGACGCCCCTAGGCTGACAGGACGAAGTTCTTTGCCGGGACGACATAGTTTCTCCTCCCGTAAGTCATACAGGTGATGGTCAAGAGACCTCAGTTGCTTTCCAGTTGGTGGAATGTTATCAAACTTCGCGAAAAACTGGATGGACATTGCGGAAGATCAGTGGGTGAGAAATGTCTTGGCAGATCTACGGCTATCATTCCGAGAAAAGCCCCCACTTACAAGAAGTCCGCGTTGGACAAATCTTCCGGTGAATTCTTCCAAAAGAGAGTCTCTCCTTGGGGAGGTACAGAGTCTCCTATCAAAGAAAGCAATAGAGGTCGTCGAGAATCAAAATTCCCCAGGTTTTTACAATCACCTGTTTCTCATACTGAAACCAGACGGCTCGTTCCAACCGGGAATAGACTTGAGCTGGATAAACAAATTGATCATAGCTCCAAGTTCTATATGGAAACCATTCGGTCGATAAGAGCGAGCATTGGAGTGGACGACTATGCGGCAAGCATAGATCTAAAAGGCCACGTACTTTCATGTACTGGTACATCTGGCATTCAGAAAGTACCTGCGTTTTGCCATGCAAGGAGAGGTTTATCAGTTCAGAGCGATGTGCTTTGGTCTGAACCTGGATCCTTGGGCTTTCACTCGAATAATGAACTCGGTAATGTCATACTGCCAAGCTCATTTGGCACTGGTAATGTCAGCTTACTTGGACAACATTCTTCAGAGATACGGTGACAGAATTATTCTTCAGAACGATGTTCAGAGTCTGCTTCTGTTTTTCCGACATCTCAGTTTCATAGTAAACGAGAAAAAGTCGGATCTAGCTCTGTCCAAGTCCTTCATTCACTTAGGAATGAGCTTCGAGACTCACAACAATCTGGTTCGTCTGCCGTTACCCAGAGTGAAATTAGTCAGTTGTTATTCTCACTTTTGTCTAAACTCTCCTGCAGTGACTGCGAGGGAGTTGATGGGGCTGTGCGGAGCGGCTGCTGATCTTATTCCGATGGGCCGCCCTCCAGATTTTTTTTTTCTCAGAACTGGAGTGTGAAGATGCATTCGCTCGAAACCCAGATTGTTTTAATGGACCTAGTAAAATAAAAAGTTCAGATTTGGGTGGATCTCCAGTGGTTGACTCAGGGAATTCCACTTCAGCTGCCGGATCCTGTCTTCACGATTATGACAGGTGCGAGTCAGACGAGATGGGGTGCGTCCCTAAGTCCCGCAGACTTGAAGTGTTGGGGTCTTTGGGACCCTCGGTTCCTAGAGAAGCACATAAACATCAAGGAGATGATGTCTATCTGGCTAGCACTACAACATTGGATTGCTCAAATAGCAAACGTCATGTTCATATTATGTCGGACAACTCGATGGTAGTGGCTTATCTCAGGAACTAGGAAGGCACTCATTTCATTCTGTTATGTGAATTAACGGAGAAGATTTTCCTATTCGCTCTGAGTCATCACCTTCATCTCTCAATCCGGCATATACCGGGTCATCTGAACGTACAAGCAGACTTGCTTTCTCGAAAAGGTCGTCTGTAACCCCCTGAGTGGACTCTCAACAAACGAGTATTCAATCAGATCTGCTACCAGTGGGATCATCCCATGATAGATCTTTTTGCGACTCACCTGAACTATCAATCCCATGCCCAGATCATCGAGTGTACACAGTAGACGCTCTATCGATCTCATGGGACGGAATGATAGGATATGCATATCCTCCTGTTCCGTTGATTCAGCAGATTCTGTTAAACATCAAACAGTCTCACTGCAAAATCCTGTTAGTAGCACCTCTGTCATCACAGAAACCCTTGGATCAATCTCCTCAGGTGTCTGTTATGGGACATTCCCCGGAAGCTTCCTCCTCGAAAGGACCTTCTATATAAGGGGAAGACCCACGCACTGCATCACAACCTGGAAGTATCAACCTTCGCGTATTTCCCACAGGTAATCATTAAGGCTTTACCATCCTCGGACAACCGTAGACCTTTGCCGTGTCCAGTTATAGTAATGCACATTTATAAACGTTGATCAAGTTTTATTAGAAAGGGAAAAAAAGATTCTTTCTTTCCTTAATTCCTAACAGAAATGATATCTCTGTTCATTTTATCACTAGATGGATTCAACTGGCAATACAGTACGTGGAGAGTGGATTGTAAAGAAATCACCTGGGGAGTGGAGTTATCACCCACAGTATCACTTTCAAATTCTGTACAAATGGACAAAGATTACAAGCAATGTTTCAGCCATTGGACCTCCGGGTATACCTGGAGGTCCATTGGCTGGAACTTTGCTTGTACTTGTTATGCTTTGCAATAAATTTGCAATTATTGCTTGGGTGGAACCTCCACTCTGCGGGAGATTTAGTGGTAATACACTCTCCATGTACTGTATGTATTGCCTATGAAAGTCTATCTTCGGATTAATGTTCTGTCAACAAGATTTCAGCATATGAGGTTAGAGTACTGTCTGCTTCTTGGGCTTATTCTAACAGTATAGCCATTACTGATCTTATGAAGGCTGTCTACTGGACAGAGCCCTCTTCATTTTCCAAGTTTTACCTTAGAAATTTAGAGTTCATCTCCGGTGACCTTACTTTTTAGGTCCTCTTTCTGTTGCTCAGAATATCTTCCATTAATCTTACATCTAGAAGATGTCTTAGGCAGTCTGCTCGAGCACTGATGCCATTCCGCTGCCCTCTTCGTTCTGAGGAATTTTCCTTCACAACAAGGGGAAGGGGGTGAGGGACAGTTTTTCCCTTATGTTATCTGGCTTTATAGTGAAAAGCAAGGGAATACCTCCTCCAGAGACTGTAGTCCAGCATCAGTGCTGGGTGGTTTTAATGTGTAGCTCGGAGTGAAGCAATAACTATGTTTCATTTATGTACTGTTTTAAAGTGTAGCTCACTGTGAAGCATTTGTATAGGTCACGTGTCAAACGAGCATTTCTTTGCAATCCTCGGACACTTAAATGAGTATAAAGCATCTCATTCTCTGGACTAGCTTTATAATTGGTTTCCTTCACCGAATTAGCATAAGAGGTTATTCTGGCATTAAATGGAGAAATTATGTAATTCTCAATTACATTGTTGGTGTTATGTCATTCTCTTTTTTTTATAACAGAAGGACCTATATAATTTGTCTTCTTCTATTCTCCTGTAGGAGCTATTCTTTATCAAAGTAATTGAGAGATTGAATTTTCCTCAAAGTCCTAGGCTCTCCAGCCTTTTTACTATTCAGCTAAGTCTGGGCCTTTGGTTGTAGTATAAAAATATGATAAATTTAAAGTAATTTGTATATTTTTTATACTTACCAATGGCCCAGGTGGGGATGGCCCCCCCATGAGTGGGCACTCATACCTCCCTGCTGATTAAAACATTTAGCAGGCACTATAGAAAGAATGATGCTTGGCGCCAATTCCGGTACCTTCCTGGTTACTTCACATGTGCTGTAAACAAAAGTATGGAGGACCAGATAGGACTTCAATTTTTCAGTTTTGTGTATGCAAATTTTGGGGATTGGGAGGTTCAAAATTTATGTTTGGCCCTGGATTTTATCGAGTTTGCACCAGCCAAGTCTGGGCCATTGGTAAGTATAAAAAATATACAAATTACTTTAAATTTATCCTTTTCTTTCAGATACATCAGTATTCTTCCAACTATCAACTTGGGAATTAAGATTAGCCCACAGGATGCAATCAAACTTCGGCATCCTGAAGAAGGAACATCTGCTGAATCTACAGTGGATCAAAAACAAAGTCATACTGATACAGATCAAAGTGAATTGTACATGTTGAAGAGCCTCTACGATACCAAACATCTGAAGGAGTTTATATACGATCCATCAAAATTCAAAGAATTTTATCCGAAATCAAAGAAGGAACTGATTACCACAGTGTGGCTTGGATTCCTCAGTGTTGTTGTAATTACTTACTTTATGGTCATTTTGTACAAGTGTATGTGTTCTAGGAGATATGACAAGTGGAGAGTGTCCTGGTCAAAAATGCGGAGGAAAGATAAGATGGGATATTACAAGCAAATTAAAGATTCTGTTCCTCTTGTTTTGAAAGGCCATTTGCAGGTAGGTCTGCTTGACTTTGGAACATGACTTCTTTAAAACATGCTGATTACTGTTTTTCCCTAATATGTATAAATAATTACTTCCCATGTTAACTCAGTGACATATACTGTGAAACTTTTTACACGTATACCACCTTTCTGACAGAAAAAAAATCAAATGTCAAAGTAGTATTTAATTAACCCCCAAAATATCTCCACCAGTGTGAAAAATGTAAAAGAGTATTCAGTTAACCCTTTACCCAACGCAGACGATTTCAAAATTCATTATTTTAAATATCATTTTTTTTAATTTTTTTTAAAAATTTCAACAAAACCATATCATGTAACCCCTCTTTGGAACGAGCTCGACGAGCTCGTTCCAAAGAGGGGTCACATGATATGGTTTTTTGAAATTTTTTGAAAAATAATATTTTTTCAGCAGCTGTATTTGCATATTACGCGGGCGGGTGTGGGCGATTCATTGGGTAAAGGGTTAAAAGCCTTTACCTACCGAGTCGGTCACAGCAGCCCACATAATTTACAAAATTGAGCAGTTTGTTTGGGCCTAAAAAAAAATAAAAATTTGTTTCTCAGGCCCTCCCGCATGGTCCTTTTGGCTGCCGCATGCTCTCTTTTTATAACCAATCCAAACTTTAAAAAATCAAAATCAAATGGTTTTATGTCTGATATTTTACCCATGTTAATAAAATTGTCCCTTGAGTGCAAGAAGGCTTTGCAATGCTTTAGCATTGCAAAGCCTTCTTGCACTCAGGGATGTAATACACCACCACCCATGCTATTCTGTAGATTATGAGGCCTAAAACATAAAACAAACCAAGAACATGACCTTTTTAATGGTAAAGAAATATTTACAAAAATAAAAAAATGAAAAAACGCCCGCCCACATGCAATTTTACAAAAAATGTCCTGAGAAACAGAAGATCTACTTTTTGAGGCCCTATTTATTTATTTATTGCTTTTCTTACGACTTATAAGTCTATTCCTCAGGTTAATCACATTAACGTCGTTTTAAGGTGGGATTCTGTTTATTTCGTGCATAATATGTATACATTATTAGGCAGACTTATTATGCAATAAATTCTCCTGACTCTGGCTCTGCATTACTATAGAGCTTATGAGAATTTTGGGGCTAGTTGGATCAGTTACGGAGTTTCCAACAGGCCGTCTATGCATATGTTCTCTAGTTTTGACTTCATTATTCGGAGTGGTAAATTCTTTCTCCGAACAGTCATTGGTTTTAACGGACCTAGGGAACAATGAATTATTAGGGACGGTCCGTGACAGGCTTCTTAATCGTATTCCATTCCATTTTCTGAATCCAGTTTTCAGCCATAAGTGGTACACGAGGCTTTTTCTTACACTCATATAAGTGTACGGTTACAATTGGTTTGTTCATTCTTGGAATTGTACACCTGAATGTGGTCGTCTGTGTGTTGGTTAAGAAATGTAAAGTTCTATTAGATAACTTTCCATTGGGATTCAGTTGGACAAGTTTTAAGGTTGTACATATTTATATCACCGGTTTTTGACCTATCTACGTATTTTGGTTGTGGCATACGTTTTGAAGCTTGCGATTTTAATAACCGGGATCGTCCCGATATAGCCTTACCTGCTGATGTGGCATTAAGCACCAATAAATTAATAATGATTAATAGCCAGGTGCCTTTTAGACGAATATATATATTCGGTACTGCTTTTTCACTGATTCCAGACTTCTCCCCTCTTTGTTTTGAAGATTATTCCTTCAAAAGAGGTGGAGGGGGTGTATTCTCATTATGTCTTCTGGCCTTTTAATAAGTGTGTAACTATGAGTTAAGCTGTTATCGTCTGTAGATTATTCTGATATTATGGACAGCTTGTTACATTATATATGGCATGTGTTTGTGGGCATAAATCTCGCACTCTCTGACACGCTTTTCCTAATTTTTCCTAAGTGTCTTATTCCGGACTAGCCTTAAAATTGGGGGTTTGTTACACCCATTTAGCATATTCATTTATGTTAAGTAATAGGGAATTACTTGGATATTGCGCCTTATTTCAGTGTTATGTCTTCAAAATTGTGGTATAATGAGACATATCGGTAATTCCTTTAAATATTGCAACCCCTTTTCTCTTTGGGAGTTCTAATGCAGGCTGAGGAGCTGTATTTTGGTCTGCTAATTCTTAAGTCCTAGGCCCTCCAGCCTTTTTACGATTCAGCTAAGCCTGGGCCATTGGTTTTAGTATTAAAATATGATAAATTTAAAGTAAATTGTATATTTTTATACTTACCAATGGCTCAGACTGGGATGACCCTCCCATGAGAGAGCACTCATATCTCCCTGCTGAGTTATCACTTCAATAGGCACAACTAGGAAGAATGATGTTGGTGCCAATTCCGGTCTCTTCCTAGGTACTGCGCATGCGCAATTACTAAAAGTATGGAGGGCCAGATAGGACTTTTAATTTTCGGTATTGTATGCAAATTTTGGGGATGGGGTGGGGGGGGTCAAAATTTGTGTTTGGCCCTTAATAATGTTGGGGTTGCACCAGCTAAGTCTGTGCCATTGGTAAATATTCAAAATCTACAAATTACTTTAAATTTATCATTTTCATAAAATGGCCAGGAACATGTAGTGTTTCCCTAATCCATTCATCATTCCATCTTTCCACCATTCTGTCATTCTGTCATACCATCTCTCCAAAATAACAGTTTTCTGGACTTTTTTCACCATACATTGAGATAATTTGTGGTACATGCCTTTTTCATGGGTACATACAAATCAAGTTCGAGTTTGATCCCAGTCAGATGATTTTTTTTGGAGTTACTGACCTGGGGGCGCGGTGGCTCAGTTGGTAGAGGTGCAGGCTGCAAGCCGAGAGGTCCTCGGTTCGAATTCTACCTGCGGCAACCGCGTTGTGTCCTTGGGCAAGACACTTCACCCCGATTGCCAACATGGGGGCACGATGACGCTGTGTACTGAGGCGTACTGCACGTCGATGGTGCGCATGTCTTCAACCAATCTAACCCTGCCTGTGCTGCGGTGCAGAGTTCAGAGTTACGATGTTGGAGAGCTGACAGCTGCTCGTCGTTGCTCGGTGGTTCTCTCCGGGGTACTCCGGCTTCCTCCACCCGTAAAACTGTCACGGTCATGATTAGCCATTGTGCATAAGTATGTGACCTTGAACACCAATAAAATAAAAATAAAAAAGTTACTGACCTTGAACTTTCAAAACAGTTTTCTGCATTTTTTTACACCATACATTGAGATAATTGGCTGATATATGCTACGCAGCTTTTTCATGGGTTCCTACAAATTAAGTTCAACCTTGTCCCAGGTCGGATGTTTTTTCACAGAGTTATTGACCCAGAACTTAGTTTATGACGTAAGAACTTAGATTATCATTTTTTTTTTGTTTTTTTTATTTATTAGGGTTTAACGACACATTAACAGCCAGGGTCATATCATGTCGGTGACAGTTTTGCAGGTGGAGGAAGCCGGTGTACCCGGAGAGAACCACTGAGCAACGACGAGCAGCTGTCAGCTCTCCAACATCGTAACTCTGAACTCTGCACCGCGGCACAGGCAAGGTTAGATTGGTTGAAGACATTTGCACCATCGACATGCAGTACGCCTTAGTACACAGCATCATCGTGCCCCATGCAGGCAATCGGGGTTAAGTGCCTTGCCCAAGGACACTACACGGGAGCACGAATCAGTCGCTGAAAGATAATCAGTTTTCTGGACTTATTATGCCTATGGGGGCATACATGTCGTACTGACATATCTTGTTAGGAACAATTTTAATGATTTGGTCATTATGTTTTGAAAAGGGTTACAGCATACAGCAAACTTTAATGTTTGAGCTGATATATAGTTGAATGCACTCAATTGGATATCTCTTAATTGAATGAGAATAGCCCCTTGAATATAATTTCTAAACAATAAAACATTTACCATACCTTGAGTACAAATTCGACCTCTTATTTGCTTATTTGTTTTTGAGTAATCTCCTGGTAATTGAATGGAACATATTGTGATCTATCAAATATTTATTCTGACAACCTCCAGGGCTTATATTTCGTCGAGAATCCAGGAATCGATTCACGTAAAGATTCGCGCAACAAGACCAGCGAGAATCCATGTAGATTCTCACAGCACCTCTGCTAGGATTCGCGTGAAAACAATTGAGTCAATTTAACCCTTTACCTATTATAACAGCAGCAATTTAACCAATAAGGCAAACATGACCTGAAATATTTCGACTCTTTGTCAATAAAATTGTACAAATATAGCTGTCATTGGAACCGGCTCATTGAGCCGGTTCCAATGACATCCATATTTGTAAGGTTTTATTGGTAAAAAATTTTTTTTTAAATTATCAAACTGAGTTTATGTTTTAAGAATTATAAAGCTATATTGGGTAAAGGGTTAACATGTGTTATCAGTATACAACAGGAGTTCAACCATGGGATCCTGGGACATTCATAGCAGGTATGGATTCTCACAACCTTTTTCGCGAGAATCCTATTGGATTCTCCACAAATTTTGATGAAATATAAGCTCTGACCTCTCCTTGGGAACTTCTGGAAGTGAAGCAGTGCTTGTTTACAGTGGTAAGCAAGCTTTGTTTTATTGGTAAAATAAGATGCAGTCACCAAAGCTTGTGGTTGAAGTCCTATAAAATGGACAACATGGGTTAAACGATTGGCTGGACTTGACTTTATCTCCATGTCTCAGTCACGATTAGCCATTGTGCAGAAAATATGTGACCTTAACCACCAATAAATAAATATTCTGACAACCATTCAATTCACTATGGTCAGAGACCTATATGGCCTCAGTACCTCCAAGATGGTCATTTAATCTATTATATCTTGTTGCGCAGAGCTATCGCCAACAAGATATAATGGAATAAATGCCCATATTAGTTTATCAGTAGAATACAGAAAAATGATTAAACTCCTGTTAATTGAATTCTCCTGTTAAATGAATATTTTTCACTGAAGGGTTCTACTGTATAAACTTTAACATCTGAATATAACTGTGTTTTGATCTTTGGGAATATACTCAGAGCTCCGTTAGTTGAGATTGTTTTTCCTTCATCTGATAAACGGAACTCTGTGGAAACCCAGGCAAGTGCAGCAGTGCATGCTTACTGTGGTAAACAAGTTTTGCTTTCCTGGTCAAATTGGACCCGAACCAATACCTGTGATGGAAGTCTTCTAAAGTGGGCAGCATAGGTATGAATGATTGGCGAAACTTAACTTCATACCTATGTTGTGGTCACGATACAGCCATAGATGCTGAAAGTGACCTTAATGGAGATGTTCAGTTGTGAAATTTTGTCTTGGTTTCGGTGTCACTCAAGATAAAAGAGTCAAGTTTCGGTTTCATTTTTTATTTCTTATTTAACCAAACTGGAAAACTCAATGAAATACTGTAACAAGAGCCACTTTTTGGCTAACCTGAACGAAGCTCAAGGGGAACTTAAATGAACAATTTCTGTCTGTCGCCTGCCCATCCATTGTACATCCATCTTGCAAAAACTTAACATTATCGACTTCTCATAAACCACTGGTCCGAATTGAACTAAATTTGATATACGTAAATCCTTATCATATGTCAATTCAAGTTTGTTCAAATAAAGTTGCCACACCCATAGGGAGCACCACAAGGGTCATAAATCTGTTAACACCCTACATTTTTTTTTTTTAAATTAAAAAATGTTTTTCTCCAGAACTATCAATCAGAATCTTTTGATACTTGGTATACAACATCCTTAGAGGGGGTAGATTCTGGTTTGTTTGAAACAATACCTTGGGTTTGTATTTGGGCTCCCCATTGGAACCTGAATTTTGCAATCTTGTCAAACAAGATATAATTTAAATTTTTCATGCCGGATGGGCAATATGGAGTCAAGAGATGAAAAGTTTGAAATACTGCCAGAGTGCTAGGAGTTAATCACAGTGTCCTTGAAACTCCATGAAAAACACTTAAATTTCAGTACTCAAGTTCTGTACAAACCCTGTTTTATGTAATCAATAGATTATTGTGATCAGTACTGTACAGGAGATTTTTGTTGAGAGAGCCAAGCATAAATGATACAATGACAACAGCTTTAACTCCTTGCATGCTGCTGGCAGATATTCCTACCCATAACAGATACTCTCTTGCTAATGAAATAAGGATAATTTGGGCACATTATTCAAATTTTCCTCCCGGAAATTGAATGGATTTTTTCATCAAAGATTTCTTGAGTTAGCTTTAGATGAATTTTTCATCAAATCTAGTCATGGCTGCTTTTACAGCAGCCATGACTACATTTGATGAAAAATATCTTGAAAATACTCAGCGGGTTAAGAGTTAACTGTAGCTGCATTTTTTTCCTAATCTCTATCTTTTACAGGAAATAGAATGTCTTGTTACCGATGGGCAGTTTATTGTCAGTTCTTGTCTTGGAGGAGAAATTAGAGTCTGGGATTCTTTTACTGGAGAATGTCTAACTGGAATCATAAGGAAAAGGTGAGTGGCACTAAAATGTCTCTTAACCCTTTACTTAACGAATCGCCTGCATCCGCCCGCGTAATTTGCAAATTGAGCAGTTGAAAAAAATTAACTTTTTAAAATATTTCAACAAAACCATATCATGTGACCCCTCATTGGAACGAGCTCATCAAGCTCGTTCCAATGAGGTGTCACATGATATGGTTTTCTTAAAATTTTTGTGAAAATTTAAAAAAAAAATAGTTATTAAAATAATAGATTTTGATATACTCTGCATTGGGTAAAGGGTTAATTTTGGAGAATGTCTAATTGGAATCATAAGGAAAAGGTGAGTGGCACTAAAATGTCTTAATCTAAACAAACATTTGTTGCTTCAGTGGAACCCAGTTAATTAAACATCAATTTGCTACTGAAAATTATTTAATTCACGGGAGTATTAAATTAACAGGGATTTTGTTACTTTTTGTTGCTTTTCTGTATTCCTTTTTCTGAGCATTTATTCTATTATATGGTGTTTGACAGAGCTCATGGAGCTCTGTCAAATAATATAAAATAGATTAAATGCCTGTATTTCATGTACTGAAGTCAAATAGGTCTATACAAAAGGATATTTTGTGAGTGTCAGGGTAATTTTTTGACATTTTACAAGATTTTTAGCTCACCTGACTGAAAGTTAGAGTGAGCTATTCTGATCACTTGTCTAGTGTCTGGCATAAAGGTGATGTTTGAGACTTCTCCCAAACTGCTGAACTGATATTCCCATAAAATTTTATTTGAATGATGATTTGGGAGTGGCAATTCAGTTTTGTTAAAATTAATTGCCCTTCATGGGGAGAGGGTGTGGTGGGAAATTGCCTCAAATTTTTGAAAAATCTTCTCAAGATCCATTGGATGGAATAACTTTATATATGGTATTCAGCTTCCTTTTTAGATGTACACTTGAAGTTTGTCCAAGGGAAGTTTGAGAGGCAATATTTTCAGTTCCGAGAAGGGCGGAATTTTTGGCCCTGCCCAAAATTTCTATTTTCAGAACTGAAGGGGCGATTTAAAGCAAATTTGATGTGAAGTAATATTGGGTCATTTCGAGAATCCCTGTAGGAACCCCCCAGGAGCTAAAAATAGAAAATTTACCAATGCCCATATTCACAAAAGTACACAGAATATAGAACTATTATTTGGTTTGAAGCACCCTGAAGACCAGTGGAATCGAATGGACAAAAAAAAATTGTTGTGTCATAGGGTACCCAATGGTGAATAAAAAAATATGCTGACTCAGCATATTTGGAAAAATTAATATTAAAAAACATCTCCAGAAGTTCTAGTCAGAATCTTTGGATATTTGATGTCGAGCATCTTTAGGGGCATCAGATTCAAATTTGTTAAAATCAAGTCCCTGGGCTCATCTTTGGACTCACACATCCCTGGGCTCTTATTTTGGCTCCATGTTGGAGCCTAAATTTTAACTTAGTGCAATATGAGGAAAAAACTTTTCAAAATCTCTTCATATTCATTGTAAAAATGTTTTTGATATTTGTTGTACTTGTGGGAAGGGGGGGAGGGGGGGTGGGGGGGTTCAGATTCAGATTTATTCAAGTCTCTGGGTTAATATTTGGCCTCCCTATGGGAACTTGAATTTAAAGTTTGTGCAATATGAGGGATATTCTTTGAAAATTATTCTCTTCTTATCCACCAGTCAGAATCATTTGATATTTGGTGTGCAGCATCTTTAGAGGGGGTCAGATTCAAGTTTGTTAAAACTATGTTCCTCGGTTCATGTTGTGGCTTCTTATCAGAGCCCAAATTTTAACTTCATGCGATATGATGAAAATTTTTTTAAAATTTTCTTGTTAGATCCACCGTCAAAATCTGTTGATATTGTTGTACGGCATCCAGTAGCAGCCAAAACTTGCCTAGCAACAACTGCAAAGACACTGGATGTAGACTGTCAAAGTGTAGCAAAAATGTGTCCAATATCCAAGCCCTAAAGAGTTAATCAGTTTTGCTGATGGAAATGAATTATCTGTCACTTTATTGGAGTATGAATGTAGGATGGGCGTGTGAATGTGGGATTGCTGAGCTCATTCCAGTGAATGGTCATAAGCTATGTTTTTGTGACAAAAAAAAACAAAATTTAGTGAGTCAAGAAATTGTTTTGCAAGCGTTGCCTGATGTTGTTGTTGGGTAAAGCCTAAAAAAGTTAAAAATCTGTTTCTCAAACCCTCCCACATGGTTCTTTTGGCTGCCGCATGCTCTCTTTTTATAGCCAATGCAAACTTAAAAATATAAAAATTAAATTATTATCATGTCTGATATTTTACCCAAGTAAATAAAATTGATAAATCTGTCCCTTCAGTGCAACAAGGCTTTGCAATACTTTAGCATTCCAAAGCCTTCTTGCACTCAAGGGATGAAATACACCACTGCCCATGCTATTCTAGATTATGAGGTCTAAAACATAAAACAGACTCAAGAATATGAACTTTTGATGGCTAAGAAATAATAACAAAAATAAAAAATAAAATAAAAAAATAACCACTTGCATACAATTTTACAAAAAATGACCTGAGAAGTATAAGATCTATGTTGTTGGGCCTAAAAGTTTACCTGTTATTATGCTTTCAGTGTTACACCACCACCCAGTAGGAAACCATGCTTGGGTCGTAATATGGATGATAGTGATGCAGACTTATATGCAGAATACCATGGCAATGGAAACTCCAATCCAGATCACAACTGTTCATCTTGCTCAGAATCTTCATTATTCTCACCATTACTTTTAGAAAAATTACATAGAAATCCCTCAAGAACATCCTTTGATTCAGAGCCAGACTTAAGCACCATGATAGATACAGACTTCTCAAATTACAGTTGTGAATGTGATGCCAATCAGTCATCTAGTTCTGAACAACGATCCAAGGATTTAATTGGAACAAGTCCCAGTGCTTTTGATTTTAGCAGCCGATTTCAGGACAAGTATGATGAACATCAACAGTTGATGGAAAGTAGCAGTACATCACAACTGTCTCAGAGCATACATTCTTCAGCAGACCAAAGGGAATATGAGCTGGATGATTGGAGATCAAAGAGTTGGAGTGCAGGTACATTTTGCATCAGATATAATTTTCCATATTTTTCTGTTGTTTACACAGATAGGCTTTGCTCTTATGTTTTCAGGGACATGGAACAGGTGCTTCAACTTATTCAATAATTTCCTGCATATCATTATTTACTATAAGCTAAAAGATAGATTATCGAAGAAATTGCAGAAAGATAGAAATTGTATCCCTCACTGTGAAGATATAGAAATTTTCACTTTCACTGTATCAATCAAAATGGCGGCTTGCAAAGCATCACTTCAAGGTGAATACAAAATAAATTATCACTGGAAATGATCAATTTGTTCTAGAAACATATAATGAAAAGAAAATCCAGTGTTCTGAGTGGATACTGATCATTTCCAGCAATAATTCAACACGTATTCACCTTGAATTGATGCATGAAACTCGCTAGTCAAAACATTACCTGAAAGTCTGTAATATAAGTTTTTGGTTTGGTACATCTTTTCAAAGGACATACCAAACCAAAAACTTATATTACGAACTTTCAGGCCATGTTTGGACTAGAAACCCTCCAACATATTCAGATCGCAAGACACCATCTGTTCCGAGTATCGATCAAATCACTTCCGCATATCAGTGATTCAATGCACTGTTTACTTTCATGCATCAATTCATGGTTGAAATGAGTGGAATTATCAGATTCTTATAAACAGCGTATAATAAAAAGAAAATCTAGTGTTTTTGAGTGGATACCGAAAAGTATCTCACTTGTGATCGAGATAAATGGGGTTTTTTGCTCGCACAAGCGCTCGCAAAAAATAACCATTTGAATTGGTCATTCATGAGATAATTTTTGGTATCCACTCAAAAACACTAGATATCCTCTATTTATTTTTTTTGTTCATTTTGTCAGTCCAGCCAGTCATAGTTGCTGTGAAGCTCTTCGTTCAAAGAAATTTTTTCGTGCGACCTCCTACTAATAAGGATGTAAGCAATTAATATATATCAAATATTTTAATATTTTTATACTGTACCAATGACCCAGACATAGCTGGTGCTAACTCTTAAAATATAGGGCCAAACACAAATTTTGCCCCCCAATCCCCAAAATTTGCATCTAAAACTAAAGAAAACATGTCCTGAAAGGCCCTCCACACTTCGCCCCTACTGCGCATGCGCAGTGTCAAGGACGTTCCGAAATTGGCGCCATTTATCATTCTAAGTTTGGCCCTTCATCAGTTAACATCTGACTGATCTTTGTGCTTTTAAATCTCAGTTTAAATGATGCCAGACACATAAATATTAGTGAAATGGTGATTCTAAGGAGGATAGAAAAGGAGGAGAGGAAAAGAATGTGTGACAGAATATTATCAGGGCTGTAACTTAAAATTTTTTAATGAAATTATGTTAAGTTACCTATTTTCAAGGCAGCAGCCATTTTGTTGTCATTCTGATTATTTAGTTACACTGTGTTTTTCAAGTGTTTTTCCTCTCTCCCTGTCCTTCAAGTTCCCCCTTGCTATTCTCCCATGCTTTTGGCATAGTTTCTGTAATTATTATTACTAAAATTTCTTGGGAGTTTTAGCTGTATAACAGAATGAATTCTGTTCTTTCCCCATGTTTACGTCTTCACCTACGGGTGGTTAGGCGTTGTGTTCTGCATCTACCATCTGATGTTCTGCAGTTTCTTCCCTGGAAGTCTCTGTTTTGCATCAGATGGTGTATTTTTGGTAACTGATTTCGGGCCTGGGTGCCTGGAGTCTTATTTTAGTGTTTTTACACTCATTGTTTACATTTACAACAGCCCTCTGTGTGAGGGGGGGATTTCTAAATAATAATATTTTTATACTGTACCAATGACCCAGACATAGCTGGTGCTAACTCTTAAAATATAGGGCCAAACACAAATTTTGCCCCCCAATCCCCAAAATTTGCATCTAAAACTAAAGAAAACATGTCCAGAGAGGCCCTCCACACCTCGCCCCCACTGCGCATGCGCAGTGTCAAGGACGTTCCGAAATTGGCGCCATTTATCATTCTAAGTTTGGCCCTTCATCAGTTAACATCTGACTGATCTTTGTGCTTTTAAATCTCAGTTTAAATGATGCCAGACAAATAAATATTAGTGAAATGGTGATTCTAAGGAGGATAGAAAAGGAGGAGAGGAAAAGAATGTGTGACAGAATATTATCAGGGCTGTAACTTAAAATTTTTTAATGAAATTATGTTAAGTTACCTATTTTCAAGGCAGCAGCCATTTTGTTGTCATTCTGATTATTTAGTTACACTGTTTTTACAAGTGTTTTTCCTCTCTCCCTGTCCTTTAAGTTCCCCCTTGCTATTCTCCCATGCTTTTGGCATAATTTCTGTAATTATTATTACTAAAATTTCTTGGGAGTTTAGCTGAATAACAGAATGAATTCTGTTCTTTCCCCATGTTTACGTCTTCACCTACGGGTGGTTAGGCGTTGTGTTCTGCATCTACCATCTGATGTTCTGCAGTTTCTTCCCTGGAAGTCTCTGTTTTGCATCAGATGGTGTATTTTTGGTAACTGATTTCGGGCCTGGGTGCCTGGAGTCTTATTTTAGTGTTTTTACACTCATTGTTTACATTTACAACAGCCCTCTGTGTGAGGGGGGGATTTCTAAATAATAATATCTTTATGTTATTTCAATCATAACTAGATACATTATTATTGTTCGTAAGTGTTGAATAAATTGTTTAAAATATTTTTAAAATTTTTGTCCACACTTAGGCTTGGGATCCATTGGGGCTCAACGTTACTTTTCAGAAACTTGGGCTGTTCTGAAAAAATATTTTTTCAAAATATTTTGATTTCAATTATTTTTTCTATATTAATGGATCATATTATTATTATGTATTTTGATTGCCAGGGGTTAGTGCGAGTACCAGGACTTGTTTTCTTTTCACATTGAAAGGATATTGATCAATTGTTTTAAGAGGAAGTCTTCCTCTGACCTTATTATCATTCTATATGTGGTCAGTGTACTCGCATTAACTCCGGTTCTGTATCGTATGATTTCGATGACAATATGGGAAGCGTATGTCACGGTATGTTGTTGGGGATTTGGACACTCCGGTCCTTTCCCCGCAGGGTCACTCTACTTTATCAATTTCTATTTCAGACGATCAAGATTAGGGTGATGTATCTGTGATGTCTTCCAACAGTGTGCCTCCGTCGTCACAATTAATGAAGGGCTAGCGGAAAAGTGCTCATGTAATACGCCAATTGCCTAAGAGGACCCTAGTAGGTTCGACGGCCTTTGACGTCCGCTAGCTCGCCCGGTGTAGCGTCCATTCACCGAATGGTTCGGCAGCCGGGTTCGTCCGTTGCGGTCTAGAAGGAATTTTGGGGTGATGCGAGCACTATAAAATTAACTTAATGCACACCCAGTGACGGCGGATCGGAGGGAGAACGGAGGAAGCCTTTTAGTCCGGTTCATAGCTCGTTCCGGTCCATCCGGACGGCAAGCGAGAGAGGCCCCTCTCTCGTTCAACAACATCTGGCCCCAGATGTTGTGGTACAAATGTGTCGTTAGCGGAGCATACGTCCGTCGCTCGGGACGCTCCGTTGTATAGGCAGTCCGCTGAGACTGCTAAGGCTTCCTCTTCTCGTCAGCGCACACGACCGCACCTTGGCTGCGTGACCGCCGATATATTACCAGCTTCGCCGATCAAGGATTCTTCGGCGACCAGGTCACACCATCCGGCAGCCAGGGATTCGAGACCGATGGACTCCGGATGTTCGCATAGGAAAAGTATGCGGGAGCCATCTGATGCGGAGCTGCCCTCGGCGAAGCAGCGATAGACTGCGCCTCCGCAGGTCTCGACGCCGGACATTCTTGTGCACATAGCACAGCTTATCGCAGCATCCCAGCAGCCGACAGAAACGGTGTCGGATCGAGAATTATCCGACAGCGCTGGGTCGGTAGCCGGGGACTCGAGGCCTGCAGACTCCGGATGTTCGCATAGGAAGTATGCGGGAGTCAACGTACACGGAGCTTCCAGCGGCAATGCATCGTAAGTCCGCTACTGCACAGGCCTCGGGAACTAACGTGCTTTCCTTAATAGCACAGTTTATCGCAGCATCCCAGCATCAACTGAATCTGTCGCATATATTTTATCCGACGATGCTGGGTCGGGACGCTCCGCGGAAGCGGGTACGGACGTCCGAAAGTTTCATCCGGTCCGACGGGATACCGAAAGGGATTCGGTGGATTTCAAGCTTTCCCTTTCGGAACAACATATGCTGCGATGCCGGATAAGAAACTGATAGCGTCGGTGGACTTAGAAATTTTTGGTTCGGTTCAGGGACATCGTCCCTCAGTTCCGACATAGTCCAATAATGTCACACAAACTTTCGAATTATTGAACGACGCTATATATATTATTATTTTATGCTTGCTATCCAAGCATTTCTGGTTTCTTGTTCGAAGAGTTATGGAGATGTCTTTCAAAAGTGTGCCTCTGTCGTCATAGTTAATGAAGAGTTAGCGGCAATAAGTGCTCATGGAATATGTCTATCGCTTACGGAGTGACATTCGCTAGCTCACCCGGTGTAGCGTACATTCATCGAATGGTTCGGCTGCCGGGTTCGTCCGTTGCGGTCTAGGAAGGAGATTTGGGTGATGCGAGCACTTTAATTACTTTAGTACTCACCCAGTGACGGCAGATTGAGGACAGATCGGAGGAAGCCAACAACATAGGGGACCGCATGTTGTGGTTCAGATATTTTACATTCGGAGCATATGTCCGTTGCTCGGGACGCTCCGTTATATTGACAGTCCGAGAGACTGTCTTTAATGCTTCCTCATCCTCACAGCAGGGCACACGACCGCACATTGGCTACGTGACCTCGAGTATCCGATCAGTTTCGGCATTCAGTGATTCCACAGCGAATAGGTCGCGCCATCCGGTAGCCAAGGGACACGAGGCCTATACACTCCGTTCGCTCGCATATTGGAAGTATGCACGGGGTAACGATCTCGGAGTTTCCTGCGGCAATGCATCGTAAGACCGCTGCTCCTCAGGCCTCAGTGACGGACGTGCTATCCGAGTTAGCACAGTTGTTTCGCAGCATCCCAGCAATTGACGGTTTCTCGGTCGAATCAGGAATTATCCGACGGCGCTGGGTCGGTGCGCTCCGCGGTTGCATCAAGCTACGGACGACCGAACGCTTTATAGGGTCCGACAGGATGGCGAAAGGGATTCGAAAGATTTCGAGTTTTCCCTTTAGTAGTATCGGAAGATGCCTTTCATATCTTCTGGCATTTCTTCCAGTGATTATTTTTCGGACTTCATTGCTGCGATCTTGGATAAGAGACTTATAGCGTCATTGGACTCGGATTTTTCGATCGGTACAGGGACTTTGTCCCTGACTTACCGACGCAGTCCAATATTGTCATTACAACATGTGTTTTATTTTTCGACGCTATATATTTATATATATATACAAGACGGCTACTAAGCATGATAGTTTAGTTTCTTGTCCGCGTGGCTCATTTCTGCCATTTTATCTTTTTTACATATAGTTTATTTTGGCAGAGCAGGGCATACCGAGAGTTCATATGCGTCTAGACGGTGTGATTAAGGACTGCATATATTCTTTTTCACCGTTTATGTCTTTTCCAATTTCAATGTTGGGAACGACATTATGTATATTAGACTTAACTTAGACGCTTTATTATACGTAATCCGCCTTACTGAGGCGTTATCATTACGTCTTCAAGAAAAGATTTACGGGATATTATTCTCAATGTAATTTCTTTTGAGGGCAGTAGTTTGTTCACGTATAACTCCGCCCTTCAGTGGCTGATTGGAGTTGGTTAGACGTGAGGCAGCCCTAGCTACATCCACGCGTGGATAGTAGGTTAAGAACTCTCTCAGAGTCGCTTCGTTCTCGGAGGAGCTTCTCTTCGACGGCAACTTTCCGGCAATCCATGAATTGCTTGATTTTTACATTCTCTTGTCTATCTAGTGTTACAAGAGATTCAGACTGGGGCAAACATTCGGTGGTTGACTCAGAGAGTGCCGCCGCAGTTGCCGGACCCGAGTGTGGCTGTTATGACGGTTGCCAGTCAAACAGATTGGGATATATACTGATCCCTACGGATTCGAAGTGCCAGGGTCTTTGGGTTCCGCAGTCTTTTAGCTATCAGTTAACTTCCGCGGAATAATGTTTTTTAGGCTTGCTTTATGTCATTGCATGAACATTATTCAGAAACGCATGCCCAAATTCCTGTCCTTTAATTCGACAGTAGTGGCGTATCTCCGGAACCAGGGAGGCACTCTTTCGTTTCCGTTATTCAATTTAATGGAAAGAATCCGTCTGTTGGTTATAGTACACCAAGTTCAGTTTTGGTCCGTCATATTCTGGGTCGTCTGATTGTTTTATCGCACTCCCGTTCTCTTACGGGTCGCTTGTTGCTGTCAGAATGGACTCTCAACAAACAAGTATTCAATCAGATTTGCTATCTATGGGAGCGCCCAATGATGTTTTATTTATGACACAGTTGGCTAATCAATTGCAGACGTATGTGTTGGCTTGTCCAGATCTCTGAGCTAATACTGTTAACGCTCTATTGATCTATAGGACAGAATGATAGGATACGCGTATCCTCCGGCGCTGTTGTTTTTAGCAGGTATTGCTAAGATAAACAACCACAATATATTTCTGTTGATAGCATCTCTATCTTCACAGAGATCATGAGTAATTTACTCTCTTGTCTACTGTGGATCTTAACGTGAAATCTTCCTCTATGTGAGGATCTTTTTTCACTGGGTAAATCGTGTCATTTTTATCACAACCAGCAAGGTCGCAACCTTCATGTTTTCCGTTGTGTGGTCCATATTGCATTGTAAGCACTGTACTGGACGAGCTTTGGACGCGATTTCTTACTATAGGAGATCCTCTTCTTCGCTATTCTATGCGACTAAAGTGGAGGCTCTTCCGTCGTGGTGTAGGGATCATTATGTTCATATGGTTGATCCCTCCATACTACTCATTGCTATTTTTTAGTATACTTGTTTCACAAGATCTACTGCAGCCTGTTGTTATTTAGGTTATAGGTTTATGTTACCTCATACCTATGCACTCTACGATAGTTTACAATTGAGTCTTTTGTCTCTTTATCTAAGTCAGTTAGTAACTTTTTGATAAATAGACTTAGAATCTTTAGATTAAATTCCTATACGGATTTTAACTTCAGGTTCTTATTTAGCTAAGTAATCATTTGAGCCTCTGGAAACAGTAGTTTTCAAATTCTGACCTTTTAGACAGTAATTCTGTTGGTTTCTCTTTTACTGTAGAGTCAGTGAGTTTCATGCACTATCGATGGATGATTTTCACTTTCATAGTTTCGGAATCAATACTTCCGTTACTATTTAGGTTGGATTGTTGCATAAGAGTTAGGCTCCTATTATCCGGAACCTATTATTTTAAGGTCCTTCCGTCTTCGTATGGGCATAGGCCTTTACTCTTTCCGGGTACAGTTTATGTATTTATAAACAGATATCTGTTTATTACAAGGGCGTAAGCTTCTTCTGTCTTTGATGTCTAGTAGAAGGACGTTACGCTCCATTTTATTGTTAATGGATTCTATTAACTAGCGTACTGCTTATGGTATATCATTGGCTTAGCAGTTGTGCTTAAGATTTCGGCTCATGAAGTAAGAGTTCTTCTACTTCTTGGGCTTACATTAATAGTGTTGCTATTATAGATTTTTGAAGGCTGCTCATTGCGCTCAGCCATCCATTCATGAATATTATCTACTGCTCAGAATGTCATTCACTTAACAGTTGCTACTATAGCTAGGTAGGCTGTCTGTTTCGGCAGTGTCTCCGTTCGGCTGCCCTCTTCGCTCTGGGCTATTTGACCCAGGGCAAGAAAAAGGGGGGGGGAGGGTGTTCCCTTGGGTCACCTGTTTTTACTATGAAAACAAGGGGATACCTCCTCCGGAGTTAGTAATTCTGAGCTGTTTTTAGGATGGTTGTTTAGTGAGAAGTTTAAGTTTATAAAATTCATTCAAGTCTTAGTTTTTAAAGTATAGCTTTTGAATATTGCATATGTCAACGGACATGATTATGCAATTCTCACACACTTTTAGGAGTATATGAGTCTCTATTCTCTAGACTTACTTTATTATTGGCTTACTTTAAAAATTATTAGTATAAGGATTATTGGATATTAATAGAGTACATGGATGTATGAAGCTCAATTTTTGGAAGGTGTTGTATCTTTCTAATTTATCATAAATAAGAAAGATACATGTAAGGCCTATTACTTCTTTTCCCTACAGGGGATGACTCTATTTTATTTTATTGAGCGTATTCCATTTTGCTCTATGTCCTTGGCCCTCCAGCCTTTTTACTATTCAGCTATGTCTGGGTCATTGGTACAGTATAAAAATGTTAAAAAATTTATAGTAATTTATATATTTTTTATACTTACCAATGACCCAGACGGGGATGGCCCTCCCAGGAGTTGGGAACTCTTGCCTCCCCGCTGAGTACATAGCGCTTACCAGGCACTGGTTATTAGAATGATAAATGGCGCCAATTTCGGAACGTCCTTGACACTGCGCATGCGCAGTGGGGGCGAGGTGTGGAGGGCCTCTCTGGACATGTTTTCTTTAGTTTTAGATGCAAATTTTGGGGATTGGGGGGCAAAATTTGTGTTTGGCCCTATATTTTAAGAGTTAGCACCAGCTATGTCTGGGTCATTGGTAAGTATAAAAAATATATAAATTACTATAAATTTTTTAACATCTTTATGTTATTTTAATCATAACTAGATACATTATTATTGTTCGTAAGTGTTGAATAAATTGTTTAAAATATTTTTAAAATTTTTGTCCACACTTAGGCTTGGGATCCATTGGGGCTCAACGTTACTTTTCAGAAACTTGGGCTGTTCTGAAAAAATATTTTTTCAAAATATTTTGATTTCAATTATTTTTTCTATATTAATGGATCATATTATTATTATGTATTTTGATTGCCAGGGGTTAGTGCGAGTACCAGGACTTGTTTTCTTTTCACATTGAAAGGATATTGATCAATTGCTTTAAGAGGAAGTCTTCCTCTGACCTTATTATCATTCTATATGTGGTCAGTGTACTCGCATTAACTCCTGTTCTGTATCGTATGATTTCGATGACAATATGGGAAGCGTATGTCACGGTATGTTGTTGGGGATTTGGACACTCCGGTCCTTTCCCCGCAGGGTCACTCTACTTTATCAATTTCTATTTCAGACGATCAAGATTAGGGTGATGTATCTGTGATGTCTTCCAACAGTGTGCCTCCGTCGTCACAATTAATGAAGGGCTAGCGGAAAAGTGCTCATGTAATACGCCAATTGCCTAAGAGGACCCTAGTAGGTTCGACGGCCTTTGACGTCCGCTAGCTCGCCCGGTGTAGCGTCCATTCACCGAATGGTTCGGCAGCCGGGTTCGTCCGTTGCGGTCTAGAAGGAATTTTGGGGTGATGCGAGCACTATAAAATTAACTTAATGCACACCCAGTGACGGCGGATCGGAGGGAGAACGGGGGAAGCCTTTTAGTCCGGTTCATAGCTCGTTCCGGTCCATCCGGACGGCAAGCGAGAGAGGCCCCTCTCTCGTTCAACAACATCTGGCCCCAGATGTTGTGGTACATATGTGTAGTTAGCGGAGCATACGTCCGTCGCTCGGGACGCTCCGTTGTATAGGCAGTCCGCTGAGACTGCTAAGGCTTCCTCTTCTCGTCAGCGCACACGACCGCACCTTGGCTGCGTGACCGCCGATATATTACCAGCTTCGCCGATCAAGGATTCTTCGGCGACCAGGTCACACCATCCGGCAGCCAGGGATTCGAGACCGATGGACTCCGGACGTTCGCATAGGAAAAGTATGCGGGAGCCATCTGATGCGGAGCTGCCCTCGGCGAAGCAGCGATA
The DNA here is from genome assembly GCA_031216915.1 of Pictodentalium vernedei. Classification (NCBI taxonomy): domain Eukaryota; kingdom Metazoa; phylum Mollusca; class Scaphopoda; order Dentaliida; family Dentaliidae; genus Pictodentalium; species Pictodentalium vernedei. The sequence continues at coordinate 133,952,095 of CM062288.1, read as the reverse complement.
GACTGCGCCTCCGCAGGTCTCGACGCCGGACATTCTTGTGCACATAGCACAGCTTATCGCAGCATCCCAGCAGCCGACAGAAACGGTGTCGGATCGAGAATTATCCGACAGCGCTGGGTCGGTAGCCGGGGACTCGAGGCCTGCAGACTCCAGACGTTCGCATAGGAAGTGTGCGGGAGTCAACGTACACGGAGCTTCCAGCGGCAATGCATCGTAAGTCCGCTACTGCACAGGCCTCGGGAACGGACGTGCTTTCCTTAATAGCACAGTTTATCGCAGCATCCCAGCATCAACTGAATCTGTCGCATATATTTTATCCGACGATGCTGGGTCAGGACGCTCTGCGGAAGCGGGTACGGACGTCCGAAAGTTTCATCCGGTCCGATGGGATACCGAAAGGGATTCGGTGGATTTCAAGCTTTCCCTTTCGGAACAACATATGCTGCGATGCCGGATAAGAAACTGATAGCGTCGGTGGACTTAGAAATTTTTGGTTCGGTTCAGGGACATCATCCCTCAGTTCCGACATAGTCCAATAATGTCACACAAACTTTCGAATTATTGAACGACGCTATATATATTATTATTTTATGCTTGCTATCCAAGCATTTCTGGTTTCTTGTTCGAAGAGTTATGGAGATGTCTTTCAAAAGTGTGCCTCTGTCGTCATAGTTAATGAAGAGTTAGCGGCAATAAGTGCTCATGGAATATGTCTATCGCTTACGGAGTGACATTCGCTAGCTCACCCTGTGTAGCGTACATTCATCGAATGGTTCGGCTGCCGGGTTCGTCCGTTGCGGTCTAGGAAGGAGATTTGGGTGATGCGAGCACTTTAATTACTTTAGTACTCACCCAGTGACGGCAGATTGAGGACAGATCAGAGGAAGCCAACAACATAGGGGACCGCATGTTGTGGTTCAGATATTTTACATTCGGAGCATATGTCCGTTGCTCGGGACGCTCCGTTATATTGACAGTCCGAGAGACTGTCTTTAATGCTTCCTCATCCTCACAGCAGGGCACACGACCGCACATTGGCTACGTGACCTCGAGTATCCGATCAGTTTCGGCATTCAGTGATTCCACAGCGAATAGGTCGCGCCATCCGGAAGCCAAGGGACACGAGGCCTATACACTCCGTTCGCTCGCATATTGGAAGTATGCACGGGGTAACGATCTCGGAGCTTCCTGCGGCAATGCATCGTAAGACCGCTGCTCCTCAGGCCTCAGTGACGGACGTGCTATCCGAGTTAGCACAGTTGTTTCGCAGCATCCCAGCAATTGACGGTTTCTCGGTCAAATCAGGAATTATCCGACGGCGCTGGGTCGGTGCGGTCCGCGGTTGCATCAAGCTACGGACGACCGAACGCTTTATAGGGTCCGACAGGATGGCGAAAGGGATTCGAAAGATTTCGAGTTTTCCCTTTAGTGGTATCGGAAGATGCCTTTCATATCTTCTGGCATTTCTTCCAGTGATTATTTTTCGGACTTCATTGCTGCGATCTTGGATAAGAGACTTATAGCGTCATTGGACTCGGATTTTTCGATCGGTACAGGGACTTTGTCCCTGACTTACCGACGCAGTCCAATATTGTCATTACAACATGTGTTTTATTTTTCGACGCTATATATTTATATATATATACAAGCCTGCTACTAAGCATGATAGTTTAGTTTCTTGTCCGCGTGGCTCATTTCTGCCATTTTATCTTTTTTACATATAGTTTATTTTGGCAGAGCAGGGCATACCGAGAGTTCATATGCGTCTAGACGGTGTGATTAAAGACTGCATATATTCTTTTCGCCGTTTATGTCTTTTCCAATTTCAATGTTGGGAACGACATTATGTATAGTAGACTTAACTTAGACGCTTTATTATACGTAATCCGCCTTACTAAGGCGTTATCATTACGTCTTCAAGAAAAGATTTACGGGATATTATTCTCAATGTAATTTCTTTTGAGGGCAGTAGTTTGTTCACGTATAACTCCGCCCTTCAGTGGCTGATTGGAGTTGGTTAGACGTGATGCAGCCCTAGCTACATCCACGCGTGGATAGTAGGTTAAGAACTCTCTCAGAGTCGCTTCGTTCTCGGAGGAGCTTCTCTTCGACGGCAACTTTCCGGCAATCCATGAATTGCTTGATTTATACATTCTCTTGTCTATCTAGTGTTACAAGAGATTCAGACTGGGGCAAACATTCGGTGGTTGACTCAGAGAGTGCCGCCGCAGTTGCCGGACCCGAGTGTGGCTGTTATGACGGTTGCCAGTCAAACAGATTGGGATATATACTGATCCCTACGGATTCGTAGTGCCAGGGTCTTTGGGTTCCGCAGTCTTTTAACTATCAGTTTAACTTCCGCGGAATAATGTTTTTTAGGCTTGCTTTATGTCATTGCATGAACATTATTCAGATAAGCATGCCCAAATTCCTGTCCTTTAATTCGACAGTAGTGGCGTATCTCCGGAACCAGGGAGGCACTCTTTCGTTTCCGTTATTCAATTTAATGGAAAGAATCCGTCTGTTGGTTATACTACACCAAGTTCAGTTTTGGTCCGTCATATTCTGGGTCGTCTGATTGTTTTATCGCACTCCCGTTCTCTTACGGGTCGCTTGTTGCTGTCAGAATGGACTCTCAACAAACAAGTATTTAATCAGATTTGCTATCTATGGGAGCGCCCAATGATGTTTTATTTATGACACAGCTTGCTAATCAATTGCAGACGTATGTGTTGGCTTGTCCAGATCTCTGAGCTAATATTGTTAACGCTCTATTGATCTATAGGACGGAATGATAGGATACGCGTATCCTCCGGCGCTGTTGTTTTAGCAGGTATTGCTAAGATAAACAACCACAATACATTTCTGTTGATAGCATCTCTATCTTCACAGAGATCATGAGTAATTTACTCTCTTGTCTACTGTGGATCTTAACGTGAAATCTTCCTCTATGTGAGGATCCTTTTTCACTGGGTAAATCGTGTCATCTTTATCACAACCAGCAAGGTCGCAACCTTCATGTATTCCGTTGTGTGGTCCGTATTGCATTGTAAGCACTGTACTGGACGAGCTTTGGACGCGATTTCTTACTATAGGAGATCCTCTTCTTCGCTATTCTATGCGACTAAAGTGGAGGCTCTTCCGTCGTGGTGTAGGGATCATTATGTTCATATGGTTGATCCCTCCATACTACTCATTGCTATTTTTTAGTATACTTGTTTCACAAGATCTACTGCAGCCTGTTGTTATTTAGGTTATAGGTTTATGTTACCTCATACCTATGCACTCTACGATAGTTTACATTTGAGTCTTTTGTCTCTTTATCTAAGTCAGTTAGTAACTTTTTGATAAATAGACTTAGAATCTTTAGATTAAATTCCTATACGGATTTTAACTTCGGTTCTTATTTAGCTAAGTAATCATTTGAGCCTCTGGAAACAGTAGTTTTCAAATTCTGACCTTTTAGACAGTAATTCTGTTGGTTTCTCTTTTACTGTAGAGTCAGTGAGTTTCATGCACTATCGATGGATGATTTTCACTTTCATAGTTTCGGAATCAATACTTCCGTTACTATTTAGGTTGGATTGTTGCATAAGAGTTAGGCTCCTATTATCCGGAACCTATTATTTTAAGGTCCTTCCATCTTCGTATGGGCATAGGCCTTTACTCTTTCCGGGTACAGTTTATGTATTTATAAACAGATATCTGTTTATTACAAGGGCGTAAGCTTCTTCTGTCTTTGATGTCTAGTAGAAGGACGTTACGCTCCATTTTATTGTTAATGGATTCTATTAACTAGCGTACTGCTTATGGTATATCATTGGCTTAGCAGTTGTGCTTAAGATTTTGGCTCATGAAGTAAGAGTTCTTCTACTTCTTGGGCTTACATTAATAGTGTTGCTATTATAGATTTTTGAAGGCTGCTCATTGCGCTCAGCCATCCATTCATGAATTTTATCTCAGAAATATCGAGTCCATTTCTGGAGGCCTCTATTGTTAGGTCTATTCTCTACTGCTCAGAATGTCATTCACTTAACAGTTGCTACTATAGCTAGGTAGGCTGTCTGTTTCGGCAGTGTCTCCGTTCGGCTGCCCTCTTCGCTCTGGGCTATTTGACCCAGGGCAAGAAAAAGGGGGGGGGAGGGTGTTCCCTTGGGTCACCTGTTTTTTACTATGAAAACAAGGGGATACCTCCTCCGGAGTTAGTAATTCTGAGCTGTTATTGGGATGGTTGTTTAGTGAGAAGTTTAAGTTTATAAAATTCATTCAAGTCTTAGTTTTTAAAGTATAGCTTTTGAATATTGCATATGTCAACGGACATGATTATGCTATTCTCACACACTTTTAGGAGTATAAGAGTCTCTATTCTCTAGACTTACTTTATTATTGGCTTACTTTAAAAATTATTAGTATAAGGATTATTGGATATTAATAGAGTACATGGATGTATGAAGCTCAATTTTTGGAAGGTGTTGTATCTTTCTAATTTATCATAAATAAGAAAGATACATGTAAGGCCTATTACTTCTTTTCCCTACAGGGGATGACTCTTTTTTATTTTATTGAGCGTATTCCATTTTGCTCTATGTCCTTGGCCCTCCAGCCTTTTTACTATTCAGCTATGTCTGGGTCATTGGTACAGTATAAAAATGTTAAAAAATTTATAGTAATTTATATATTTTTTATACTTACCAATGACCCAGACGGGGATGGCCCTCCCAGGAGTTGGGAACTCTTGCCTCCCCGCTGAGTACATAGCGCTTACCAGGCACTGGTTATTAGAATGATAAATGGCGCCAGTTTCGGAACGTCCTTGACACTGCGCATGCGCAGTAGGGGCGAAGTGTGGAGGGCCTTTCAGGACATGTTTTCTTTAGTTTTAGATGCAAATTTTCGGGATTGGGGGGCAAAATTTGTGTTTGGCCCTATATTTTAAGAGTTAGCACCAGCTGTGTCTGGGTCATTGGTAAGTATAAAAAATATATAAATTACTATAAATTTTTTAACTTTTTCATCAAAACTAAAGCCAGTTTGGAAATTGTCACTGAATGTGACAAGTACTTTACTCAGGTAGTTCTATAATAGCAGAAAAAAGAAACTCAAGTTTTTTTTTCCTGTGGTAAATAAAATATTTCGAATGTGTTAGGGACAGGGCTTGATTTAATCTGAAAATTTTGAATAGCAATTTACTATTCACCCTGGAAAATTGATTAGCAGTTGATCCAAAAGCACTTGAAACTAATAAATCTTGAATAGCAAAATTCAGAAATTGGAGAGCAAAGTGCTATGCTAATCCAGTTAAATCGAGCCCTGGTTAGGGATGATTATTTCATTGTTGGGATTTTGATGTTATTTCTTCATTACTGATTAAATTTTGAAGAGTTTTTTTTTGTCTCAACTCAGATGGTGTTTGCATAGATAATGTTCAAACATGGGCACCCTATGCCATATTTTTATACTGTAACAATGACCCAGACATAGCTGGTGCTAACTCTTAAAAATCTAGGGCCAAACACAAATTTTGCCCCCCAATCCCCAAAATTTGCATCAAAAACCAAAGAAAACATGTCCTGAATGGCCCTCCATACTTCGCCTCTACTGCGCATGCGCAGTGTCAAGGACGTCCCGAAATTGGCGCCATTAATCATTCTTTGTTTGGCCCTTCATCAGTTAACATCTGACTGATCTTTGTGCTTGTAAATCTCAGTTTAAATGATGCCAGACACATAAATATTAGAGAAATGGTGGTTCTAAGTAGGATATAGAAGGAGGAGAGGAAAAATGTGTGACAGAAAATAATCAGGGCTGTAACTTAAAATTTTTTAATGAAATTATGTTAAGTTACCTATTTTCAAGGCAACGGCCTGTTGTGGTCATTCTTGCTATAAAGTTACACTGCTTGTTCAGTGTTTTCCTCTCTCCCTTTCCTTTAAGTCCCCCCTTGCTATTCTCCCATGCTTTTGGCATATTTTCTGTAATATTGTTACTAAAATTTCTTGGGAGTTTTAGCTGGATAACAGAATGAATTCTGTTCTTTTCCCCATGTTCACGTCTTCAACCTTGGGTGTTTAGGCGTAGTGTTCTGCATCTACCATCTGATGTTCTGTAGTTTCTTCCCTGGAAGTCTCTGTTTTGCATCAGATATTGTATTATTGGTAACTGATTTCGGGCCAGGGTTATCAGTGCCTGGAGTCATGTTTCTGGTGTTTTTACACTTGTTTACATTGACAACAGCCTCTGTGTGAGGGGGAGTTCTTGAAAATAATATCTTGATGTTAGTTTAATCATATCTAGATACATTATTATTATTCGTAAGTGTTGCATTAAATTTTTAAAATATTTTTAAAATTTTTGTCCACACTTAGGCTTGGGATCCATTGGGGCTCAACGTTACTTTTCAGAAACTTGGGCTTTTCTGAAAAAATATTTTTTCAATAATTATTTTGATTTCAATTAATTTTTCTATGTTAATGGATCATGTTATTATGTATTTTGATTTGCAGTTGTTGGTGCGAGTACTAGGACTTTGTTTTCTTTTCACAATGAAAGGATATTGTTCAATTGGATTAAGAGGAAATCTTCCTCTGACTTTCATAATCATTGCATAAATGTAGTCAGTGTACTCGCACTAACTCCTGTTCAGTATGTGTTATTTTCGATGACAACATGGGAAGCGTGTGTCACGGTATGTTAGCGGGGAAATGGCCATGCCGGTCCTTTCCCCGCAGGGTCACTCTAGTTTATCAATCTCTATTTCAGACGATCAAGAACAGGGTGATGTATCCGTGATGTCTTCCAAAAGTGTGCCTCCGTCGTCACAATTAATGAAGAGCTAGCGGAAAAGTGCTCATGGAAATACGTCAATTGCCTAAGAGGTCCCTAGTAGGATCGACGGCCTTTGACGTCTGCTAGCTCGCCCGGTGTAGCGTCCATTCATGGAATGGTTCGGCAGCCGGGTTCGTCCGTTGCGGTCTGGAAAGGAGTTTTGGGTGATGCGAGCACTATAAAACAACCAAGTGCACACCCAGTGACGGCGGATTAGAGGAGAGAACGGAGGAAGCCTATTAGTCCGGTTCATAGCTCGTCCAGGCCCATCCGGGCTGCTAGCAAGAGAGGCCCCTCTCTCATACAACAACATCTGGCCCCAGATGTTGTGGTACAAAATGTTTCGCATTCGGAGCATACGTCCGCCGCTCGGGACGCTTCGTTATATAGACAGTCCGGAGAGACTGTCAATAAGGCTTCCTCATTCTCATGGCAGCGCACACGACCGCACCTTGGCTACGTGACCTCCGATATCCAGTCAACTTCGCCAATCAAAGAATACGCGGCGACCAGGTCACGCCATCCGGTAGCTAGGGACACGAGGCCTGTAGACTCCGGACATTCGCATAGAAAAGTATGCGGGAGTCAACGTACACGGAGCTTCCAGCGGCAAAGCATCGTAAGACCGCTATTGCACAGGCCTCAGTGACAGACGTGCTATCCCGAATAGCACAACTTATCGCAGCATCCCAGCAACGACAGTTTCTCTGTCGCATCATGTAATATCCGACGATGCTGGGTCCGGACGCTCCGCTGAAGCATCAGGTACGGACGTCCGAAAACTTCATAGGGTCCGACAGGATGGCGAAAGGGATTCGGAGGATTTCGAGCTTTCCCTTTTGGAACAACATAAGCTGCTGTATATGTCATCTGGCTTTATCTTCTAGAGGTTGTTTCGTCGGACCACAATGCTGCGATGCCGGATAAGAGACTGATAGCGTCGATGGGCACAAAATTTTTGGATCGGTTCAGGGACATCGTCCCTCAGTTCCGACACAGTCCAATAATGTCACAGGAACTTTTGAATTATTGAACGACGCTATTTATATATATATATGCTTGCTATTAACAAGCAAGTCTGGTTTCTTGTTCGCAAAGTTACTGAGATGTCTTTCAAAAGTGTGCCTCTGTCATCATAGTTAAATGAAGAGCTAGCGGCAATAAGTGCTCATGGAATACGTCAATCGCCTAAGAGGTTCTTAGTAGGATCGACGGCATTGACAGACGTTAGCTCACCCGGTGTAGCGTCCATTCATCGAATGGTTCGGCAGCCGGGTTCGTCCGTTGCGGTCCAGGAAGGAGATTTGGGTGATGCGAGCACTATAATAGACAATAGTACACACCCAGTGATGACGGATTAGAGGAGAGATCGGAGGAAGCCTGTTAGTCCGGTTCCTAGCTCGTCCAGGTCCGTCCGGGCTGCGAGCGAGCGAGGTCCCTTTCTCGTACAACAACATCTGGGACCGGATTTTGTGGTACAAACGTTTCGCATTCGGAGCATATGTCCGCCGCTCAGGACGCTCCTTTATATAGACAGTCCGAGAGACTGTCGATAATGCTTCCTCATCCTCACGGCAGCGCACACGACCGCAACTTGGCTACGTGACCTCGAGTATCCTGCCAGCTTCGTCTTTCAGTGTTTCCACGGCGAACAGGTCACGCCATCCGGTAGCCAAGGTACACTCCGGTCGCTCACATAATAGAAGTATACACGGGGTAACGAACACGGAGCTTCCAGCGGCAAAGCATCGTAAGACCGCTTCTCCACAGGCCTCAGTGACGGACGTGCTATCCAAAATAGCACAGCTTATCGCAGCATCCCAGCAAACGACAGAATCTCTGTCGGATGAGGAATAATCAGACGACGCTGGGTCGGTTCGCTCCGCTGATGCATCAGGTACGGATGACCGAACACTTCATAGGGTCTGACAGGATGGTAAAAGGGATTCGGACGATTTCGAGCTTTCCCTTTCGGAACAACAGAAGATGCCATACATTCTTCCGGCATTATCTTCCAGAGGTTGTTCCGTCGGACTAGAATGCTGCGATGCTGGATAAGAAACTAATAGCGTCATTGGACACAGAATTTATTTTTGATCGGTTCAGGGACATCGTCCCTGAGTTGCCGACACAGTCCAATAATGTCACTAGTGCTTTCGAATTATTGAACGATGCTATATATATATAAGCTTGCTACCAAAACACACTAGTTTAGTTTCTCGTCCGCAAATGCTCTAATCTGCCTTTCATCAAGTCTAGGAATAATTTGAAATGGCAGGACAGGGCATACTGAGAGTTCCTCTGCGTCTAGACGACGAGTCTGAAGACTGGGTATTGTCTTTTTCGCCGTCTATGTCAATTCCAACCACGACTTTGGAAACGACAATGATGTCTAATAGACTTAACTTAGATGCTTTATCATATGTAGACCACCTTACTGAGGCGTTATCATTACGTCTTCAAGAGAAAGAATTCCAGGATTCTTAATGAGATTTCTTTCAAGGGCAGTAGTTTTCCACGTATAACTCCGCCCTTCAGTGGCAACCTGGAGTTGATTAGACGTGACGCAGCCCTAGCTACATCCACGCGCGTGGATAGTAAGGTGAAGAACTCTCTCAGAGTCGCTTCGGTCTCGGAGAAGCTTCTCTTCGACGGCAACCTTTCAGCAATCTATGAATTGCTTGATATACACATTCTCTTGTCAATCAAGTGTAACAAGAGATTCAGATTTGGGCAAACATTCGGTGGTTGACTCAGAGAGTTCCACTGTAGTTGCCGGATCCAAGTTTCTCGATTATGACGGATGCCAGTCAAACAGGTTGGGGCACAATATTGATCCCAACGGATTCAAAGTGCCAGGGTCTTTGGGTTCCGCAGTTTTTAGGCAAGCACTTAACTTCCAAGAATGATATTATTTTGGCTTGCACTACGTCATTGGATGAACATTATTCAGAAACGCATGTCAAATCTTGTCTGATAATACGACAGTAGTTGCGTATATCCGGAACCAGGGAGGCACTCATTCGGTTCCGTTATTGAATTTAACGGAATGAATCCTTCTGTTTGTTATAGAACACCAAGTTCTGTTTCGGTCCGTGATATTCTGGGTCGTCGTATTGTATTCGCAGACTCCCTTTCACGTAAGGGTCGATTGTTGCCGTCAGAATGGACTCTCAACAAACAGGTATTCAATCAGATTTGCTACCAATGGGAGCGCCCAGTGATAAATTTTTTGCGACACAACTCACCAATCAATTGCAGACGTATGTGTCACCGTGTCCGGATCCCAAGCATATGTAGTTAACGCTCTATCGATCTAGTATGACGGGATGATAGGATATGCGTATCCTCCAGCGCTGTTGATTCAGCAAGTATTGCTAGGATAATACATTCACAATACAATTCTGTTGGTAGCATCTCTGTCTCCACAGAGACCGTGGATAAATTTACTTAGGTGTCTGCTGTGGGACTTACCGCGAAAACTTCCTCCACGAGAGGATCTTTTTTAGCTGGGGAAATCGTGTCAACTTCATCACAACCCGCAAGGTCTCAACCTTCACGTATTCCGTTGTGCGGTCCTTCTTGCATGGCAAGCATTGTACAGGACGGGCAGTGGACGTGATTTCTAACTGTAGGAGGACCTCCTCTTCGCTATACTATGCGGTTAAAGTGGAGGGTCTTCCGTCGTTGGTGTAGGGATCTTTATGTTGATATTTTTTATCCCTCCATACCAGACATTGCAAACTTTCTAGTATACTTGTTTGACGAGATCAACTGTAGCCAGTTACTATTTAAGGTTATAGGTCTATGCTATCTGATACCTATGCACACCATGATAGTTTACAATTGAGCCTAATGTCTCTTTATCTAAGTTAGTTTGAAACTTTTCGATAAATAGACCTAGAATCCTTAGATTAATTCCTATACGGAATTTAGCTTGGGTTCTTATTAAACTAAAGCAACCATTTGAACCTCTTGAGACAGTAGTTTCAAATTCTGGCCTTTTAAGGCAGCAATTCTCTTAGTCTTCTCTTCTGCTGAAGAGTCAGTGAGCTTCATGCACTATCGGTGGACGATTCTCACTTTCGTAGTATCGGAAACTCTATTCCTTTACTACTAATGTTGGATTTTTGGTTAAGAATCAGGCTCCTAATAAATATCCGGAACCTATTGTTTTTAAGGTCCTTCCGTCTTCAAACAGGCATAGGCCTTTACTCTGTTCGGCTAGACCTTTATGTATTATTAACAGATCTCAGTTTATCAGTAAGGACGTAAAGCTTCTTCTGGCTCTGATGCCTAATAGAAAGGTCATTACGGTCCATTCTATTGCTAAATGCATTCAATTAACTATCGGTACTGCTTAGGATAATCTATCCTTAACTAAGCAGTCTGTGCTTAAGATTTCGGCTCATAAAGTAAGAGCTCTTCTACATCTTGGGCTTACGTAAATAGTGTTGCTATTATAGATTTAAAGAAGGCTGTATATTGGTCTCGGCCATCCACATTCACAAATTTTTATCTCAGAAATATTGAGTCCATTTCTGGAGGCCTGCATTGTTTAGGTCCATTATCGGCTGCTCAGAATGTCGATCACTTAACAATTGCAACTATAGCTATGTAGGCTTTATGTTCCGACAGTGACTCCGTCCTGCTGCCCTCTTCGCTCTGGGCTATTTGACCCAGGGCAAGAAAAAGAGGGGGGGGGGGGGGAGTAGGGTGTTCCCTTGGGTCACCTGTTTTATTATGAAAACAAGGGGATACCTCCTCCGGAGTCAGTAATTCTGAGCTGTTACTGGGATGGTTTTAAAGTGAAAAGTTATGTTTTAAAAATTCATTCATGTCATATAGCATTTGAATATGCCACGTGTCAAACGGGCGTTATTATACTATCCTCAGACACTTTTAAAAGAGTATAAAGAGTCTCAATTTTCTGGACTAACTTTATTTATTGGCTTACTTTAAAAGTAATTAGTATAAGAATTATACTGGATGTTAAAGGAGAATATGGATGTTATGATGCTCAATTATAGAAGGTATTGTGTCTTTCTAATTTATCTTAAATAAGAAAGATACATGTAAAGCCTAATACTCCTTTTCTCCTCGAGGGCATGACTCTATTTTATATAGTTGAGCTTATTGGATTTTCCTCTATGTCTTGGGCCCTCCAGCCTTTTTACTATTCAGCTATGTCTGGGTCATTGATACAGTATAAAAATGTTAAAAAATTTATAGTAATTTATATATTTTTTATACTTACCAATGACCCAGACGGGGATGGCCCTCCCAGGAGTTGGGAACTCATACCTCACCGCTAGTGCTTACCAGGCACTGGTTGTAAGAATGATTAATGGCGCCAATTTCGGGACGTCCTTGACACTGAGCATGCGCAATAGAGGCGAAATATGGAGGGCCATTCAGGACATGTTTTCTTTGGTTTTAGATGCAAATTTTGGGGATTGGGGGGCAAAATTTGTGTTTGGCCCTAGATTTTTAAGAGTTAGCACCAGCTATGTCTGGGTCAGTGGTAAGTATAAAATATATATAAATTACTATAAATTTTTTAACTTTCTGGTCAAAATCAATAGCTGGTGTGCCCATCCAGGGCTTCAGTCGCTGCTCTAACTCTCCTTACCATTGACCCCATCAAGTTGTTTATGGTCCTTTGTGGGATGTTATTCCATTCCTGAAGAAGGGCGTGCATGAGCTGAGTGACATTGTTTGGAACATTGATGTGCTTCCTGACCCTCCAGTCTAGCTCACCTCAGGGACAAATCTGGACTGTAGGGTGGCCAGTCGACAACTGGGTTTTGGTTAAGGAAGTAACGACAAACCCCAGCAAGGTGTGGCCTCACATTATCCTGCTGCAACATAAGTTTATGCACATGGATAAGTGGAAGGACATGAAGCATGAGGACCTGATCCCGATATCTTATGGCTGTAAGATTGCCTGGATGACTACAAGAGGTGTTTTTACATCATGAGAAATCCCCCCCCCCCCCCAACCATAACAGACCCTCCCCCAAATCTGTTGTTTTCCTTAATGCGCGCATCAGAATATCGCTCACCTCAACATCAATAGCAACGTTGTCATCCATCTGACCTGTAAAGCATGGACCAAGACTCATCAGTGAATAACACACATCTCCAGAGGGCCAACTGAAACCAATTTGGTGCATGTGCCTGCAGCCATTGCAATCGATGTTGACCTTGTCTGGGTGTAAGTTGCGGACTAACATAGGGACGTTACATTGCGGCCCTAAATTGAACTTCCACAACCAATTCCTACTGTTTTTGGACACATTCAGCGACCATGAGTGCCTACAACCTGACTCGGCATCTCAGTCGCCATGTAAAATCGGTAACGGAGGAGTGAGAGACGTATGCCTCAATCTTGATGTGGCGACATAACGCTCAGACATCCACTCCTGGGATGGTCGGGTAATCTTCCTGTGGCTCTTAGATGCCCAATTAAATGACTCATGGACCCCAAAGTGCTGGGCGACGATACATTGTGATTGGCCCTGCATAATTGGAGCAATAGCCCTACCCCTATCAAATGCAGACATTCGCAGCAATTTTGCTTTTCAGTCAAGTTGGAATGTAAATGGTGGGATTAAAAAATGGTGTTTAGTGGCTAGATGTCCCCAAGAAAGAGTAGTTGCATAGTTCCATGTGGTGTTTAAAAATCTTGAAAGTCCTCTTGGAAAATGTGTTTTCAAGGCCTTGACAGTACGTGAAATTTGAGCATTGACCTTGAAAGTTCCCGATTATTAAGAAATAATGCTTAAGAATTTTAATTTATGTCGCCCAGCATGTAATGCTGTGCAACAGAAATTAAAACACTGAGGAATTCTTAAAAATTGAGTCTGCCAACGTAAATTGGCTTCAGTGTTCTGTCTTATATTTTCTTTGACTGGTAAGGCCTTATAAAGATAAGAATCTGTTTCTCCGGCCCTTACGCATGGTCCTTTTGGTAGCCACATGCTCTCTTTTTGTAACCAATGCAAACATAAAAAAATTAAAATAAAATGGTTTATGTCTGATATTTTACACAAGTTAATAAAATTGATAAATTTGTCCCTTAAGTGCAACAAGGCTTTGCAATGCTCTAGCATTGCAAATCTTTTTTGCACTCAAGGGACGCAGTACACCACTACCCATGCCTTTCTGTAGATTATGAGGTCCAAAACATAAAACAACCCATGAATATGAACTTTTGATTGCAAAGAAATAATATTACAAATAAAATAAAAAACAGCCCACCCACATGCAAAAAATTACAAAAAAGAGACTTGAGAAACAGAAGATCTACTTTGTGGGGCCTAAATATGTATCTTCTTGATTTATGACCAAAAACATTCTTCTTGAACTGATATCTCCACATCTTAATCATAAGTTTACTCAAAGCTTGCATAAAATATGTCTAAAAAGTACTTGAAAGTGCCTGGAATAGGTTCTTAAAACTCCTTGAATTGACCTTTTCTCCCCCCACTGCATGTGTAACATACGTCTATCCCGGGTGAGATAGCAAGGAGAGATCAGATGTATCCCACCCCACCCACAGGACGTTATACATTTATAACGTTATTATGATGTTACGCATATCGTATCAGTTTCTTGCTACCAACTAATTCATAGTGATGTCATTGGAATGCAGTGTGATCAAAGTCTGATGCTCTAAAACTCGAAACCCTCAAGCTGCCACCGTTCATAATCGATTTTGTGGTATATACCTTTGGTATATACTTAACTTATGCATGCTCTTTCCGATGGTGTCATCAGTTTCTCAAAACAACGAATACAAAATGAGTTGATTGAATCAGTATGTGACTTCCGATTACTTCTGGCTAACGTAATCGCTGCATGATGGGGGGAGAAAAATCATCCTCGATGAGTCTGAAGGTGGGAATGGGGAAATCTCACCCTCGGGGCAAGATATTTGAACCAGACCCTCGGCAAGCCTCGGGTCTGGTTCAAATATCTTGCCACTCGGGTGAGATTTCCCCATCCCACTTCCAGACTCATCGGGGATCATAATCCTTAAGACAATGAACCCTGAGTTGTGAGATCAATCAGTTAATTTTAATTAGTAGAAATGTAAATAAAAATTCTCAAAACTGAAAGGTTTTCTCAATATATTTATCAGGTGATACACAAGACTCAGTTCATTACTTTGCAAATATAGAAGACAGTAGCTCATCCGAGGTAAAATCAACAGCTATATGGTGTTTAGCATGTCGAGATAACCTGATAGTTGCTGGATGTGGAAATGGGAGGCTTGAGGTAATCATTTATTTGACTGTTTTAATGTATTGGGTGAATTTTATTAATCAAATTAACCCTTTTTGTGCAAAACTTCCTTGAAAATTTGCTTTTTTGTCAGTACTTGACTTCACAGAAAATATAAACAGCATCTTGTCAGGGTTAACCTAACAAACCATCCTATTCCTCCAAGCTTTGTACTGAAGATTTCAGTGTGTGAATTTTTTTTTATTTTTAATTTTGGCTTTCAAATGAGTTTTGAAGGATTTCAAGTGATTTTATGCCAATATAATATTTTTCTCTTAGGATGTGTGACTGGATGGGGTACATTGGATGTCAGATATTGTCTATCCCAAAACAGGCTATCCCTTGTCATCGTACTGGTGGGGGTCAGTCAGCATCTCTGGTGCAATCTCTTGGGTTTTTTCACTTTTCATGACCTATTCTATAAGCATGATATGAGTTTATGTTGTTTGACTTGGTGATGAAATGCTATGATATAACACACTGTTGGTAAGGGCCCTCCAAGCTGTTTCCAACAGTGTATTACATTACAGCAAATCATCAACATAATGAAAGGTAATCAAGAAATAAGTTCCAGTATTCTGTGGTTTATATCTCGGCTTTAATAGTAAAACAGCTAAACTTATACATATTAATATTACTTTGCTTTTCTGTTGCTTAAACATTCTGAAAAGGGTTACCCGGAAAATGGAATATAATAGAAGCCTTTCAACTGAATATGTCTCAAATGAATAACCCTATATGTGGTTCTGCGACCCTCTCAATTAATTTTTAGCTCAACTTTGGCGAAGCCAAATTTGAGCTTATGCCATGGCCAGTTGTCCGTCGTCTGTCTGTCCATCTGTCTGTCAACAATTCAGTACAGCTCAGGCTAGAGGCCGTATTTATGAACCAATCTTTACGAAACTTCTTGGGTACCTTAGCTATGACTGTGAGACGAGAACGAGTGTTTTTGGATCCGATCCAAAATTCAAGTTGGCCGCCAGCCGCCATTTTGTACCGATGCAGGCTTGGCAATTTCAGGAGAGCGATTTTTTAGCTCTCCTTACTGCCCTCCTGAAAGAATTAAGGAGAGCGAAAAATTGCCCTCCTAAATATTTTGGTCTGGGATGATTGAGATTACATGTATTATGCTCACATTAAATTTTTGTTGTAAAGCAAAAATGTAATTTAACTTCGAAGTCACATAACATCACGTAATTTCATTTTGAAAGTGGTTTAGTGGTAGAAGGTAATGGCTGCAACCATACCCAAACACAGTTGCAATCATTTGAAGCAAAATGGGTCTCAGCAATATTTTTTTTTCTGTCAGTTTCAAGTTCAACAACTGACATCACAGTTTGAGGGGTAATTATTCAAGGAATATTGACACTATAATATACTACCATTACTACTATCCTGTCACTTGAAGCACTTACACCAGGATGTGACTGTAGATTCAAGCAGACCTGTTGTCCAAGAAAGTCATATGCCTACCACTACCACCTTCAACCCCCCCTGGGGGTTGAAGGTGGTAGTGGTAGGCGTATGACTTTCTTGGACAACAGGTCTGGGTACACGCACAGGTCTTGTCAAGTGTGTGTTCGGTTGTTGAGTGAGACATCTAGATGTCTAAGAGATTTCGCTTTACCTTAGTAAAGTTAATAAAATCACTGATGTAGTCTGTTGGTTTCAGTTTCAATGAGTTCGTTCTACTGGATACTTAAAATGCTGTGTAAAGCTAATTGCTCTCCTAAGCTGATTGAGGAGAGCGATTTTTTGCCCTCCTGCATTTTTCAGAATGCCAGGCCTGCCGACGATGCAGAAATCTGTTTTTTGTACAGAACTTCCATATGAAAGCGCTGATTTGAATAATTTTTTGTATGCATGTTTAGTACCATGGGATACATCACATATAATACGGGTTTTTTTCTCGTACGTAAATTATGCAAATTAGACTAACTTTGATGTATTTAGTGTTACTTTCAGCACTGAAAGTGCAAATGCCAATACGGCTCGGGCTAGAGGCCATATTCATAAACTGATCTTTATGAAACTTCTTGGGTACCTTTGGTATCACCGTGGGACAAGAACGAGTGTTTTGGGGTGCGGTCCGAAATTCAAGATGGCTGATGGTAGCCATTTTGTACAAAATTAGGTGCAATCAGATTTTTGCACAGAACTTCCATATGAAAGTGCTGACTTGAATAATTTTTTGTGTGAATGTTTAGTACCATGGGATACATCACATATAATACGGGTTTTTTTCTTGTGCAGAAATTATGCAAATTAGATGAACTTTGATTTTTTCAGTGTTACTTATACACTGTAAGTGCACATGTCAATACGGCTCGGGCTAGAGGCTGTATTTATCAACCGATCTTCACGAAACTTCTTGGGTACCTTTGCTATCACCTTGGGACGAGAACGCGTGTTTCTGAGTGCGGTCCAAAATTCAAGATGGCTGCCAGTGCCCATTTTGTACCAAAATTAGGTCCAATCAGTTTTTTGTCACAACTTCTATACAGCTCATATTTATGAACTGATCTTCACGAAACTTCTTGGGTACCTTTGTTTTCACCTTGGGACAGGAATGAGTGTGTTTTGGGGTGCCTTTGTTATCACTGTGCTATGAGAACGAATATTTTGGGGTTCAGTCAGACCCACTCTGGGACTCAAAAGATTTCTTTTCTATTTAGCATCTGACTGTCACCCACCTTTACAATACTTTACCTATACATTTGTTACAGGCTACGGCCAGTATTTATGTACAGACCGTTACAATACTTTATATGTACATTTGTTATCAGGTCATTACCTAGATGTTTGTCATTGCTGTGTCACATACTATACATGTACATGTCTTGACAAGTTGAGCTACAGTGTTATTGACACTTTCATTTAATTATTTTCTAAATATGACTATGTTATCTACATGCAGTGTTATTGTCTGGCAACAGATAACATCGTGGTTTGCAAGTGCTATTTTTTTCATTTTTGATCAGTTTTAAGATTGCAGACCCAGGCCATTGAGAATACTTAAAATTTTTTATGAAATTATGTTAAGTTGCCTATTTTCGAGGCATGGGCCTCTTGTTGTCATTCTTGCTAAAAAGTTGCACTGCTTATTCAGTGTTTCCTCTCCCCTGGCCTTCTAAGTCCCCCCTTGCAATTCTTCCATGCTTTTGGCATATTTTTGAGAAAGTTCATTTCTAAAATTCTCTTGGGAGAGTTGCTTGGTTACAGAATGTTTTCTGTTTTTTTCCCCATAGTTACGTTTTCACCCATGGGTGTATAAATGTTGTGTTCTGCATCTTCCATCTGATGTTCTGCAGATTCTCCCCTGGGAGTCTCTGTCTTGCATCAGATAGAGTGTAATTTTGATGACTGATTTCGGGCCAGTTTTTTCAGTGCCTGGAGTCATGTTTTCTGGTGTTTTACACTGTTTGTTTACATTGGCAACAGCCTTTTTTGAGGGGGGCTGTTTGCCTTTGGTGTAGTTTATCTCACTATAAGATACATTTCTATTATCCGTAAGTGTCGCATTAATTATTTAATATAAATTTAAAATTTTTGACCACACTTAGCCATCGGATCCATCGGGGCTCAACGTTACTTTTCAGAAACTTGGGCTTTGCTGAAAAAATATTTTTCAAAAATTATTTTGATTTGCAATTGTTTTTTCATTATTAATGGATCATGTTATTATGTATCTTTGTGTCAGGGGTTTGTGCGAGTAACTAGGACTTGTTGTTGACTTTTCACAATGAAAGGATATTGTTCAAATTGTAATAGGAAGAAATCTTCCTCTGACTTTCATGATCATTGTATTAATTGTAGTCAGTGTTCTCGCACTAATCCCTGTTCTATATGTCAATTTTGGGATGACAAACATTGGAAACGTGTGTCACGGTATGTTGTTACTGGAGAAAGGGCTATGCCGGCTCTTTCTCCGCAAGGTCACTCTACTCTCTCAGTTTCTATTTCAGAGGAACAAGAACAGGGTGATGTTTCCATGTTATCTTCCGCAAGTGCGCTTCCGTCGTCACAAATGAATACAGAGCTAGCGGCAAAAGTGCTCATGGAGATTAAACAAATGTCGTCCGCTAGCTCGTCCGGTGTAGCGTCCATTCACCGAATGGTTCTGCAGCCGGGTTCGTCCGATGCGGTCGAGGAGGAAATCTTGGGTGATGCGAGCACTATAAACATTCTACCTGCACACCCAGTGACGGCGGATAGTAGGCGAGATCGGAGGAAGCCTTTGAGTCCGGTTCCTAGCTCATCCAGGTCCAGCCGGGCCGTGAGCGAGAGAGGCCCCTCTCTCGTACAACAACATCTGGGACCAGATGTTGTGGTACAAAATGTGTCGCAAGCGGAGCATACGTCCGTCGCTCGGGACGCTCCGTTGTATAGGCAGTCCGCGGAGACTGCTCAGGCTTCTTCTTCTCGTCAGTGCACTCGACCGCACCTTGGCTGCGTGACCGCCGATATCTTACCAGCTTCGCCGATCAAGGATTCTTCGGCGACCAGGTCACACCATCCGGCAGCCAGGGACACGAGGCCGATGGACTCCGGACGTTCACATAGAAAAAGTATGCGGGAGCCATCAGATGCGGAGCTGCCCTCGGCGAAGCAGCGAAAGACTGCGCCTCCGCAGGTCTCGATGCCGGACGTGCTTGTGCAGATAGCACAACTTATCGCAGCATCCCAGCAGCCGACAGAAACGGTGTTGGATCGGGAATTATCCGACAGCGCTGGGTCGGTACGCTCCGCCGAAGCATCGGGGGCGGACGACCGGGAGCATCATGAGGTCCGACCGGATGGTGAAAGGGATACGGATGATTTGGAGCTATCCCTTTCGGAACAACATAAAGCTGCCGTGGACTTCATCCGGCACTTTCTCCCTCAAGTTGTTCCGTTGGGCCAGACTGCTGCGGTTCCGGACAAGAGGATTATAGCGTCATTGGACTCTGAATTTTTTGAGCGGTTCAGGGACATCGCTCCCGAGTTTCCGTCGCAGTCCAATAATGTTGCAAGAACATTTGAATTATTGAACGACGCTATATTTAAACTTGCTTCCAAGACGGGGAAAGCAGGTTTCTTGTCCGCCAATACTCTCAACCTGCCTTTCATTAATGCAAGGAATAAATTCGACACGGCAGGACAGGGTATTCCGAGAGTTCCTCTGCGTATGGACGACGAGGCGGAAGACTTAGAGCTATCATTACCGTCGTCGGCTTCTATTCCAACTGCGGTGTTGGAAACAGCTATTTCGTCTAACAGAGCCAGTTTAGATGCCTTATCTTACGCAGATCACCTTACTAAGGCGTTATCACTGCGCCTTCAAGGGAAAGAATTTCAGGATATACAATCCTCTTTAAGACTTCTTTCAAGGGCAGTAGCTTATTCCACGTGTAACTCCGCCCTTTCAGTGGCAAACCTGGAGTTGGTTAGACGTGACGCAGCCCTAGCTACATCCACACTCGTGGATACTAAGGTGAAGAACTCTCTCAGAGTCGCTTCGGTCTCCGGAGAACTTCTCTTTGACGGCAAGCTTTCTGCTATTTATGATAAAATTACAAAGAAAGCTTCGGATTCTCTGTTGTTCAAATCTGCTTCTAAGAAGTCGGATACGGCAGACAAGAATAAGACAGGCACTTCTGGGTCTAATGCGCCCAAGAGAGGTTCCTATAGAGGTTCCGGTGCGTCCTCTTGGTCTTATTCGAGAGACCGTCAAGGTAGCGACTCACGTTCGGGACGTCCTTCGGGCCGGGACAACCGGTCGGACGCCCTGAGGTCGACGGGACGAGGTGCGGGTCATGGAGGATGTGGTTTCTCCTACTGCAGGCCTCGCAGGTCCAGGAGGTGATGGCTTAAACCTCTATCGCGTACCGGTTGGCAGAAGGTTGTTGAGCTTTTCACAAGAATGGGCGTCGATTACGGACGACCCTTGGGTGAGAGGAGTGACTTCGGAAGGTCTAAAGATATCCTTCAAACGAAAGCCTCCATTAACTCGAAGTCCAAAGTGGACTCAACTTCCGTCAAATCCGCAGAAAAGAGACGCTCTATTATCAGAGGTGCAGTCTCTTTTAATGAAGAACGCGGTAGAGGTCGTAGAAAACCAGGAGACTCCGGGATTCTACAGCCATCTGTTTCTGGTTCCGAAACCAGACGGCTCGTTCCGTCCAGTCATAGATTTGAGCTGGATAAACAAGCTGATCGTCGCTCCGAAGTTTTATATGGAGACGATTCGGTCGGTCAGACCGAGTATTTGGGTGAACGATTATGCAGCAAGCATAGATCTCAAAGATGCGTACTTTCACGTCATGGTACATCCGACATTCAGAAAGTATCTACGCTTCGCAGTCCTAGGAGTGGTGTATCAATTCCGGGCGATGTGCTTCGGATTGAATCTAGCACCCTGGGCTTTCACTCGGGTAATGAACTCGGTAATGATCTATTTCCGAGCTCATTCGTCTGCGGTAACGTCGGCCTACCTGGACGACATTCTTCAGAGGTACGGCAACGAGTTAACGCTTCAGAACGATGTTCAGAATCTACTTCTATTGCTCCGACGTCTCGGTTTTATAGTAAACGAGGAGAAGTCGGATCTGGTGCCGTCCAAGTCATTCACACATCTGGGAATGAGCTTCGAGACGCACAACAATCTCGTTCGTCCGCCGTTAACCAGAGCGAAATTAGTCAGTTGTTACGCTCGCTATTGTCTGCACGCAGACAAAGTCACAGCGAGAGAATTTATGAGACTGATAGGTCTGTGCGGAGCCGCTGCGGATCTCATTCTGATGGGGAGGTTACGCACGCGTCCTCTCCAAATTTTCTTGACTCAGAATTGGAGTGTGAAAATTCATTCGCTCGACATAGACGTTCTCTTGTCAGATCAAGTGAAACAAGAGATTCAGACTTGGGCAAACATTCAGTGGTTAACTCAGGGAGTTCCGCTGCAGTTGCCAGATCCGAGTTTTACCATTATGTCGGATGCCAGTCAAACAGGTTGGGGTGCATCATTGATCCCAATGGATTCGAGATGCCAGGGTCTTTGGGATCCGCAATTCCTGGGCAAGCACATAAACATCAAGGAAATGATGTCAATTTGGCTTGCGTTACGTCATTGGATGGACATTATTCACAACGCTCATGTCCAAATCCTATCCGACAATACGACAGTAGTGGCGTATATACGGAATCAGGGAGGCACTCATTCAGTTCCGTTGTTCAATCTAACGGAAAGAATCCTTCTGTTTGCACTAGAACATCAGGTTCTTCTTTCGGTCCGTCACATACCGGGTCGTCTGAATGTGCTAGCAGACTCCCTTTCACGAAAGGGTCGCTTGTTGCCGTCGGAGTGGACTCTCAACAAACAAGTATTCAATCAGATTTGCTACCAATGGGAACGGCCAATGATAGACTTATTTGCGACACATCTCAACAATCAGTTGCAGACGTATGTGTCTCCGTGTCCGGATCCATGAGCATTTGCAGTAGACGCTCTGTCGATCCCTTGGGACGGAATGATAGGATATGCGTATCCTCCAGTGCCGTTAATTCAGCAAGTATTGCTAAAGATAAAACAATCTCAATGCAAGATTCTGTTGGTAGCATCTCTGTCTCCACAGAGACCATGGATAAATCTACTCAGGTGTCTGTTGTGGGACCTACCGCGAAAGCTTCCTCCACGGGAGGATCTTCTTTCGCAGGGGAAATCGCGTCAACTCCATCACAACCCGCAAGGTCTCAACCTTCACGTTTTTCCGTTGTGCGGTCCTTCTTGCATGGCAAGCACTTTACAGGACGAGCAGTGGACGCGATTTCTAACTGCAGGAGGACCTCCTCTTCGCTAAACTATGCGGCTAAGTGGAAGGTTTTTCGTCGTTGGTGTAGGGATCATTCTGTAGATATTTTCGATCCCTCTATACCAGACATTGCAAACTTTCTAGTATACTTGTTTGACGAAATCAAACTGCAGCCTGTTACTATTAAGGGTTATAGGTCTATGTTATCTGATACCTATGCACATCATGATAGTTTACAAATTGGATCTAATGTCTCTTTATCTAAGTTGGTTAGAAACTTCTCGATAAATAGACCCAGAACTCTTAGGTTAATTCCTAAATGGAATTTAGCTTGGGTTCTTCTTAAATTGAAGGAAAAGACATTTGAACCTCTTGGGACAGTAGATTTCAAATTCTTATCTTATAAGACAGCTTTTCTCTTAGCTTTCTCTTCTGCTAGAAGAGTCAGTGAGCTTCATGCACTGTCTTTGGATGATTCTCACTATCGTAGTGTCGGGAACACTATCACCTTCACTACTAATGTGGGTTTTTTAGCTAAGAATCAGGCTCCTAATAAATATCCGGAACCTATTGTTATTAAGGCTCTTCCGTCTTCAGATGGGCGTAGGCCTTTACTCTGTCCTGTTAGAGCGTTACGTATTTATAAACAGAGATCTCAGTTTATCAGAAAGGGACGGAAACGTTTCTTTCTGTCTTTGATGCCTAATAGAAGGGACATTTCGGTCCATTCTATTGCTAGATGGATTCAATTAACTATCCGTACTGCTTATGAGAGTTTATCTTCTTCTCAGCAGTCTGTGCTTAAGATTTCCGCTCATGAAGTAAGAGCTCTTGCTACTTCTTGGGCTTATGCTAATAGTATTGCTATTACAGATTTAATGAAGGCTGCTTATTGGTCTCAGCCATCCACATTCACGAATTTTTATCTCAGAAATATTGAGTCCATTTCTGGAGACCTGCATTGTTTAGGTCTGTTATCTGTTGCTCAGAATGTCGTCCACTAAACAGTTGCAACTATAGTTATGCAGGCTTTCTGTTCCGGCAGTGACTCCGTCCGGCTGCCCTCTTTGCTCTGGGCTATTTGACCAAGGGGAAGGGGGGGGGGGGGGGAGGGTGTTCCCTTAGGTCACCTGCTTTATAGTGAAAAGCAAGGGAATGCCTCCTCCAAAGTCAGTATTTCTGAGTCGCTTCCGGGATGGTTTTAAAGTGTAATATTAATGTTAAAATTCATTCATGTCATATTTTTAAAGTGTAGCTCGGTGTGAAGCATTTGTATATGTCAAGTGTCAAACGCGCTTTAATATACAATACCCGGACACTTTTAAAAGATTATAAAGAGTCTCAATTCTCTGGACTAACTTTATTTATTGGCTTACTTTAAAAATAATTAGTATAAGGGTTATACTGGATGTTAATAGAGAACATGAATGTTATTGTGCTCAATTATTATGGGTATTGTATCTTTCTAATTTAATATTAAATAAGAAAGATACATGTAAATCCTAATACTCCTTTTCTCCTTAAGGGGTTGCCTCTATATTATATAGTTGAGCTTATTGGATTTTCCTCTATGTCCTAGGCCCTCCAGCCTTTTTACTATTCAGCTAAGTCTGGGTCATTGGTACAGTATAAAAATGTTAAAAAATTTATAGTAATTTATATATTTTTTATACTTACCAATGACCCAGACGGGGATGGCCCTCCCAGGAGTTGGGAACTCTTGCCTCCCCGCTGAGTACATAGCGCTGACCAGGCACTGCCAGTAAGAATGATAATTGGCGCCAATTTCGGAACGTCCTTGACACTGCGCATGCGCAGTAGGGGCGAAGTATGGAGGTCCTATAGGACATGATTTCTTTTGGTTTTGGATGCAAATTTTGGGGATTGGGGGGCAAAATTTGTGTTTGGCCCTGGTTTTGTTAGAGTTAGCACCAGCTAAGTCTGGGTCATTGGTAAGTATAAAAAATATATAAATTACTATAAATTTTTTAACTTTCCCATTTTTTTAGTCAACTCATTTTATAAGGAAGGCCATTCAAAATATTTTTCCAAAATTTAATAAAGAGCTTTTTGGTGATATTATGAATGGGATCGTGAATCAGACTTTGTCCCAAGTATATTTCTTCAAGGGTTATTATCCTTTGTGGACTTATGATTTCTAGTCATCATGTTAACATCACATTAACATTTTTTTTTCTCCAAATTTAACGTCTTGCTTTTTCGTGATAATATCATACAGAGAAATGTGACCAAGCTGTGTCTAAGTTTTTCTTGAGAGTTATTGCCCTTGTTGGTCTTACGTGGTGAAAGAGTGGATATCCAATGGTATATCACACTTGTTTAAATATTATTGTTTTTGATTCAGTTCTGGGATGGTGCTACTGGCAGTCAAAAATGCATTTATGGTGAAAGCACAAGTGCAGTCACAGCCTTATGTTTCACGATGCGCAGGTAACATATTTTTTAACCATTTTAATAATGCATGATCTCATATAATTGACAACAGCAGTACAGGGTTTTTACCCCTCCTCAATTCTTATTGAATTTGAAGCTTCTCAAATTTATTGATATTCATTTTTCTGTAAGAAAAGTTGGTCAGACTTTACATAGTGTAATGGCCAAAACAGGCAGAGGGGCGCGGTGGCTCAGTTGGTAGAGGTGCAGGCTGCAAGCCGAGAGGTCCTCGGTTCGAATCCCGTCTGCGGCAACCGCGTTGTGTCCTTGGGCAAGACACTTCACCCCGATTGCCTACATGGGGGCACGATGACGCTGTGTACTGAGGCGTACTGCACGTCGATGGTGCGCATGTCTTCAACCAATCTAACCCTGCCTGTGCTGTGGTGCAGAGTTCAAAGTTACGATGTTGGAGAGCTGACAGCTGCTCGTCGTTGCTCGGTGGTTCTCTCCGGGTACTCCAGCTTCCTCCACCCGTAAAACTGTCACGGTCACGATTAGCCATTGTGCGTAAGTATGTGACCTTAAACACCAATAAATAAATAAAACAGGCAGAATTATACATGCAAATTGTCGTAAAAATGTTAATATTCTTTTTAATTTTTATACTTGTCAATGGCCCAGACTAGCTAGCTGGTGCTAACTCAAAACTTAATCCAGGGCCAAACACAAATTTTGCCCTCCAATCCCTAAAATTTGCATGCAAAACCAAAAAAATCAAGTCCTGCCTGGTGCTCCATACTTTTTAGATCTGTGCATGCGCAGTATCCAGGAAGGTTCCAAAATTGGCGCCAACCATCATTCTTTGTTTGGCCCTGAAGTCAGCAACATTCAACTGACATCTGTGCTTTTAAATCTCAGTTTTGAGGATGCCAGACACAAATCAATGGTAGAATTGGTGGATCCAAGGACATAAATGGATGATGGAAGTGAACAGTGGTGGTTAGGAACGTTCAGGACTGTAACTTTATAATTTTTATCAGGGTGTGCGGTGGCTCAGTAGGTAGAGGTGCAGGCTGCAAGCTGAGAGGTCCTCGGTTCGAATCCCACCTGCGGCAACCACGTTGTGTCCTTGGGCAAGACACTTCACCCCCATTGCCCACGTGAGGGCACGGTAACGCTGTGTACTAAGGCATACTGCACATCGATGGTGCACTTGTCTTCAACCAATGCTAATCCTGCTTGTGTGGAGTTAGTATGTTGGGGAGCTGACAGTTGCTCGCCATTGCTCGGTGGTTCTCTCTGGGTACTCCGGCTTCCTCCACCTGTAAAACTGTCATGGTCATGATTAGCCATTGTGCAGAAATATGTGACCTTAAAAACCAATAAATAAATGAATAATTTTTATCAAAATTATTTCATGTTTCCCATTTCGGAAAATTACTTAAAATTTATCATTTTTTGCCTCAAAAACATAGCTTACACATCTTTATTGGAACTAGCTCTTTCCGGTTCTTCAACAGGGATTCTTTTGAGTGTCTACAGGGACGAATATAGTAGGGCCCTGCGAATATTTGGCACGCATGCATTCGACTCGACTGCAGTATTCGATTCAAATTCGATTTGACAATTTTCACGAATATCTTATGAAATTTTTGCATCCATGTTTTATTGTGTCTCTGTGTTGATAAATGCCAGAAACTGATGATAGTTATTGTTGTTGACATCAACTACAACAGAATTTAACACTGCTGCGGCCTGCCAGATCAAATTTCTCTTTCTCCTTCTCAGTGTATCAATTTATTACATAGCCTAGTAAAATGTTTCCTGAAATGCAAAATGTTATGCGTTGAATCGGTGATCAAGTCAAGTGTAATAGTGGTCCTCGAGCAATATATAAGATGAGCAAATGCTATTCCTGAGGGACTGAAGCCTATTTTGTAACAGTTGGAAGGAGTAATTAGTAATCATCACCATGGTCCAATTCAAAGATAAAAAAACAAAAACCCAACCACATCACTATCAGTACATGATATGAACAAATATGAACCTTGTAAGTGTCCATTTCCGATTCTGTGTGAGAAGCTAAAAATAATCAGGAATTTCCCTGATGTAATTCTACATCACCCAGTCAGAAGATTGTTGCTTTTAGGTCGGCAATTTCTACAGATGTGGTGATATGAATATTATCGGGAAAGGGGTCAAATATTTGATCCAATTTTTGATTTGGTTCATGAATAACGGCTGCTATTCGATTTCAAAATTCAATTTGACAGAGTATGAATATTCGCAGGGCCTTGTAATATTGGCCCCTTTCCCAATGACGTTTAGGAATGATTTTTACCAATTCCCAACCCCACATTTCCCAATATCTGTCTCCATTCTCACAAAAATTTGATGCACAATCGGTGTGCTCAACAGTTTTCTGAGGCCTTATGACCGCCAAGTTCAGGACAGAAATTGTGCATTAAACTTAAATTGCTTACCCAAAGAAGCTTAGAAAGTCTTTAAATTCAACAGCAAATGACAAGTTCTTTAATAGTATAACAGGGCTTATATTTCGTCTAAATTTGTGAGAATCCATTTGGATTCTCGTGAAAATGGTTGCGAGAATCCATACCTACTATGAGTGTCCCAAGAACCCATGACGCCACCATGGTTGAACCACTGTTGTACACTGATAACACATGTTAACCTTTTACGCAACACACCTTTTTTAATTTTTAAAACTAAATTTGATAATTTTTAAACAATAAATAATAAATAAATGATAAAATAATTAAATGAGAAATATTTTCCAATAAAATCTTACAAATATGGCTGTTGTTGGAACCGGCTCAATGAGCCGGTTCCAATGACAGCCATATTTGAGCAATTTTTGTGTCGCCGCCCCACGAAGTGGGGAGCGACATATAGGGATTACTTTTGTCATCTTGCGTCGTCCTCGTCACACTTTCTCTTATCCGCCACTCCTCTTTAACCTATGAATGGATTTTGATGAAACTTTCAGTGATTCTTTATCACATAATGGCATTGTGCACCTCCTATTTTATTGTCGCCGCCCCACGAAGTGGGGAGCGACATATAGGGATTACTTTTGTTGTCTTGCGTCGTCTGCGTCGGCTCGTCGTCCGCGTCACACTTTCTCTTATCCGCCACTCCTCTTTAACCTATGAATGGATTTTGATGAAACTTTCAGTGATTCTTTATCACATAATGGCATTGTGCACCTCCTATTTTATTTTTTGATCTGCTGTATGTTTTCCAGAGTTATGCCCCTTTTCCACTTAGAATTCTGTCTGAAATATTAAAATATAGTGCAGGCGACACACGTCTTCCATGGAAGACTCACATCTAAGTATTGACAAAGTGTCAGGATATTTCAGGTCATGTTAGCCTTCTGCTGGTTAATTTGTTGCAGCTGTGTTAGATAAAGGGTTAAATCGACTCAATTCTGTTCACGCAAATCCTAGCAGAGGTGTAGCGAGAATCTACATGTATTCTCGTCGGTTTTATTGCGCGAATCTCTGTGCAAATCGATTCTCGGATTCTCGTCGAAATATAAGCCCTGTATAAGAACAGTATAACAGAGACTACAGAGACTAGAGTGAACATTATTCTGTGTAACTATTTGTTATAAAACTTACATGTAGTATACAGGCAGTTGCTAAGATGATTTGAGTTTGCTTGAGTTTTAATGTTCTCAGTTCAATTTGAATGTAAATTTCCTTAGCCTTTGAATATTTCTTCCCCTCCAAATTGGAGGGAGCCCAATGATGCAAAGTTTCTCAATGGCATGGGCCCTGGATCCTTTCCCAAACAGGGCAGAAAAATCTCTATCCAAAGGGGGTGTCATATGCTTTGATCCAGTTAATATTACCTTCATTTGTTCACTTTATTTTTAGAATTGTTGTCGCAAGACTAGATGGAATGGTTGACTTTCTGGAGATTGAAACATTCCAGAACCCTGTTTTATCGCCACATTCACCAAAACCTATTTCTTGTAATAGTAAGTATATTAGACATCATCTCATTAGAATATCAGTAGTTTTGAGAATGCCAGGAGCCTGGTTGATTCACTCACAGCACAGCACAATTTTGTGATGTCACATCAACTTTAACAAATCAACCCAGACAGAACATAGCCCATAATGGTGGGGGGTCAGATTGAAATTTGTTCAAATCTGGTCCGTGGGTTAATATTTGGGCTCTTTCAATTAACCATAATATTTTTAGCTGTGACGAGCAGCTCTATATGTGGCAATGTTGGTCTGTCTGTCGATCCGTCGGTCTGTCACCCACGAGTTTAAAAAACACCATAAATCCTAAAATATTTGATGAAATGACACCATACTTGGTATGCAAGTGTATCTTCATGATGTCTACACCCTCTCAATAGTGCATGTCATTCAGGATAATTTCTGTCACATTTATGGACTTGTCACCAACGAGTTTTTTGGTCACCAACAAGTTTTTTGTCACCAACGAGTTTTAAACCATCATTGGGGTTGCACAAATCGTCACAGCTTTGGCACTGTGACAGTGCACTCTAGTTGATTCAGTTAACATGGATTATCTGTTTAGCATTACGTTTTGTCTTATCTTACATGCTTGGAAAGGTTTCATGTGGTTATTGATAGTGCTTAACCCTTGACCTAACACACAGGATATCAAAATTTATTATTTTAATTATTGATATTTTTATACTGTACCAATGACCCAGACATAGCTGGTGCTAACTCTTAAAATATAGGGCCAAACACAAATTTTGCCCCCCAATCCCGAAAATTTGCATCTAAAACTAAAGAAAACATGTCCTGAAAGGCCCTCCACACTTCGCCCCTACTGCGCATGCGCAGTGTCAAGGACGTTCCGAAATTGGCGCCATTAATCATTCTAAGTTTGGCCCTTCATCAGTTAACATCTGACTGATCTTTGTGCTTATAAATCTCAGTTTAAATGATGCCAGACACATAAATATTAGTGAAATGGTGATTCTAAGGAGGATAGAGAAGGAGGAGAGGAAAAGACTGTGTGACAGAATATTATCAGGGCTGTAACTTAAAATTTTTTAATGAAATTATGTTAAGTTACCTATTTTCAAGGCAGCAGCCATTTTGTTGTCATTCTGATTATTTAGTTACACTGTTTTTTTTAAGTGTTTTCCTCTCTCCCTGTCCTTTAAGTTCCCCCTTGCTATTCTCCCATGCTTTTGGCATAGTTTTTGTAATTATTATTACTAAATTTTCTTGGGAGTTTTAGCTGAATAACAGAATGAATTCTGTTCTTTCCCCATGTTTACGTCTTCACCTAGGGGTGGTTAGGCGTTGTGTTCTGCATCTACCATCTGATGTTCTGCAGTTTCTTCCCTGGAAGTCTCTGTTTTGCATCAGATAGTGTATTTTTGGTAACTGATTTCGGGCCTGGGTGCCTGGAGTCTTATTTTAGTGTTTTTACACTCATTGTTTACATTTTCTACAGCCCTCTGTGTGAGGGGGGGATTTCTAAAAAATAATATCTTGATGTTATTTTAATCATAACTAGATACATTATTATTGTTCGTAAGTGTTGAATAAATTGTTTAAAATATTTTTAAAATTTTTGTCCACACTTAGGCTTGGGATCCATTGGGGCTCAACGTTACTTTTCAGAAACTTGGGCTGTTCTGAAAAAATATTTTTTCAAAATATTTTGATTTCAATTATTTTTTCTATATCAATGGATCATATTATTATTATGTATTTTGATTGCCAGGGGTTAGTGCGAGTACCAGGACTTGTTTTCTTTTCACATTGAAAGGATATTGATCAATTGTTTTAAGAGGAAGTCTTCCTCTGACTTTATTATCATTCTATATGTGGTCAGTGTACTCGCATTAACTCCTGTTCTGTATCGTGTGATTTCGATGACAATATGGGAAGCGTATGTCACGGTATGTTGTTGGGGATTTGGACACTCCGGTCCTTTCCCTGCAGGGTCACTCTACTTTATCAATTTCTATTTCAGACGATCAAGATTAGGGTGATGTATCTGTGATGTCTTCCAACAGTGTGCCTCCGTCGTCACAATTAATGAAGGGCTAGCGGAAAAGTGCTCATGTAAATACGCCAATTGCCTAAGAGGACCCTAGTAGGTTCGACGGCCTTTGACGTCCGCTAGCTCGCCCGGTGTAGCGTCCATTCACCGAATGGTTCGGCAGCCGGGTTCGTCCGTTGCGGTCTAGAAGGAATTTTGGGGTGATGCGAGCACTATAAACTAACCTAATGCACACCCAGTGACGGCGGATCGGAGGGAGAACGCAGGAAGCCTTTTAGTCCGGTTCATAGCTCGTTCCGGTCCATCCGGACGGCAAGCGAGAGAGGCCCCTCTCTCGTTCAACAACATCTGGCCCCAGATGTTGTGGTACAAAATGTGTCGTAAGCGGAGCATACGTCCGTCGCTCGGGACGCTCCGTTGTATAGGCAGTCCGCTGAGACTGCTAAGGCTTCCTCTTCTCGTCAGCGCACACGACCGCACCTTGGCTGCGTGACCGCCGATATATTACCAGCTTCGCCGATCAAGGATTCTTCGGCGACCAGGTCACACCATCCGGTAGCCAGGGACACGAGGCCTGCAGACTCCGGACGTTCGCATAGAAAGTGTGCGGGAGTCAACGTACACGGAGCTTCCGGCGGCAATGACCGCTACTGCACAGGCCTCGGGAACGGACGTGCTTTCCTTAATAGCACAGTTTATCGCAGCATCCCAGCATCAACTGAATCTGTCGCATATATTTTATCCGACGATGCTGGGTCGGGACGCTCCGCGGAAGCGGGTACGGACGTCCGAAAGTTTCATCCGGTCCGACGGGATACCGAAAGGGATTCGGAGGATTTCGAGCTTTCCCTTTCGGAACAACATATGCTGTTGTGTATGTCATCTGACTTGGTCTTCTCCAGCTTCTTTCGTCGGACCAGAATGCTGCGATGCCGGATAAGAAACTGATAGCGTCGGTGGACTTAGAAATTTTTGGTTCGGTTCAGGGACATCGTCCCTCAGTTCCGACATAGTCCAATAATGTCACACAAACTTTTGAATTATTGAACGACGCTATATATATTATTATTTTATGCTTGCTAACCAAGCATTTCTGGTTTCTTGTTCGAAGAGTTATGGAGATGTCTTTCAAAAGTGTGCCTCTGTCGTCATAGTTAATGAAGAGTTAGCGGCAATAAGTGCTCATGGAATATGTCTATCGCCTACGGAGTGACATTCGCTAGCTCACCCGGTGTAGCGTACATTCATCGAATGGTTCGGCTGCCGGGTTCGTCCATTGCGGTCTAGGAAGGAGATTTGGGTGATGCGAGCACTTTAATTACTTTAGTACTCACCCAGTGACGGCAGATTGAGGACAGATCGGAGGAAGCCTGTTAGTCCGGTTCCTGGCTGGTCCAGGTCCGTCCGGGCTGTGAGCGAGAGAGGTCCCTCTCTCGCCCAACAACATAGGGGACCGCATGTTGTGGTTCAGATATTTTACATTCGGAGCATATGTCCGTTGGTCGGGACGCTCCGTTATATTGACAGTCCGAGAGACTGTCTTTAATGCTTCCACATCCTCACAGCAGGGCACACGACCGCACATTGGCTACGTGACCTCGAGTATCCGATCAGTTTCGGCATTCAGTGATTCCACGGCGAATAGGTCGCGCCATCCGGTAGCCAAGGGACACGAGGCCTATACACTCCGTTCGCTCGCATATTGGTAGTATGCACGGGGAAACGATCACGGAGCTTCCAGCGGCAATGCATCGTAAGACCGCTTCTCCTCAGGCTTCAGTGACGGACGTGCTATCCGAGTTAGCACAGTTGTTTCGCAGCATCCCAGCAATTGACAGTTTCTCGGTCGAATCAGGAATTATCCGACGGCGCTGGGTCGGTGCGGTCCGCGGTTGCATCAGGTACGGACGACCGAACGCTTTATAGGGTCCGACAGGATGGCGAAAGGGATTCGAAAGATTTCGAGTTTTCCCTTTAGTAGTATCGGAAGATGCCTTTCATATCTTTTGGCATTATCTTCCAGTGATTATTATTTCGGACTTCATTGCTGCGATCTTGGATAAGAGACTTATAGCGTCATTGGACTCAGATTTTTCGATCGGTTCGGGGACATTGTCCCTGACTTACCGACGTAGTCCAATATTGTCATTACAACATGTGTTTTATTTTTCGACGCTATATATATATATACAAGCCTGCTACTAAGCATGATAGTTTAGTTTCTTGTCCGCGTTGCTCATTTCTGCCATTTTATCATTTATACAAATAGTTTATTTTGGCAGAGCAGGGCATACCGAGAGTTCATATGCGTCTAGACGGTGTGATTAAAAACTGCATATATTCTTTTTCGCCGTTTATGTCTTTTCCAATTTCAATGTTGGGAACGACATTATGTATAGTAGACTTAACTTAGACGCTTTATTATACGTAATCCGCCTTACTGAGGCGTTATCATTACGTCTTCAAGAAAAGATTTACGGGATATTATTCTCAATGTAATTTCTTTTGAGGGCAGTAGTTTGTTCACGTATAACTCCGCCCTTCAGTGGCTGATTGGAGTTAGTTAGACGTGACGCAGCCCTAGCTACATCCACTCGCGTGGATAGTAAGGTTAAGAACTCTCTCAGAGTCGCTTCGTTCTCGGAGGAGCTTCTCTTCGAGGGCAACTTTTCGGCAATCCATGAATTGCTCGATTTACACGTTCTCTTGTCTATCTAGTGTTACAAGAGATTCAGACTGGGGCAAACATTCGGTGGTTGACTCAGAGAGTGCCGCCGCAGTTGCCGGACCCGAGTGTGGCTGTTATGACGGTTGCCAGTCATACAGATTGGGATATAATACTGATCCCTACGGATTCGAAGTGCCAGGGTCTTTGGGTTCCGCAGTCTTTTAGCAATCAGTTTTCTTCTGCGGAATAATGTTTTTTAGGCTTGCTTTATGTCATTGCATGAACATTATTCAGAAACGCATGCCCAAATTCCTGTCCTTTAATTCGACAGTAGTGGCGTATCTCCGGAACCAGGGAGGCACTCTTTCGTTTCCGTTATTCAATTTAATGGAAAGAATCCGTCTGTTGGTTATAGTACACCAAGTTCAGTTTTGGTCCGTCATATTCCGGGTCGTCTGATTGTTTTATCGGACTCCCGTTCTCTTACGGGTCGCTTGTTGCTGTCAGAATGGACTCTCAACAAACAAGTATTCAATCAGATTTGCTATCTATGGGAGCGCCCAATGATGATTTATTTATGACACAGCTTGCTAATCAATTGCAGACGTATGTGTTGGCTTGTCCAGATCTCTGAGCTAATATTCTTAACGCTCTATTGATCTATAGGACGGAATGATAGGATACGCGTATCCTCCGGCGCTGTTGTTTTAGCAGGTATTGCTAAGATAAACAACCACAATACATTTCTGTTGATAGCATCTCTATCTTCACAGAGATCATGAGTAATTTTCTCTCTTGTCTACTGTGGGTTTTAACGTGAAATCTTCCTCTATGTGAGGATCTTTTTCACTGGGTAAATCGTGTCATTTTTATCACAACCTGCAAGGTCGCAACCTTCATGTATTCCGTTGTGTGGTCCGTATTGCATTGTAAGCACTGTACTGGACGAGCTTTGGACGCGATTTCTTACTATAGGAGATCCTCTTCTTCGCTATTCTATGCGGCTAAAGTGGAGGCTCTTCCGTCGTGGTGTAGGGATCATTATGTTCATATTGTTGATCCCTCCATACTACTCATTGCTATTTTTTAGTATACTTGTTTCACAAGATCTACTGCAGCCTGTTATTATTTAGGTTATAGGTTTATGTTACCTCATACCTATGCACTCTACGATAGTTTACAATTGAGTCTTTTGTCTCTTTATCTAAGTCAGTTAGTAACTTTTTGATAAATAGACTTAGAATCTTTAGATTAAATTCCTATACGGATTTTAACTTCGGTTCTTATTTAGCTAAGTAATCATTTGAGCCTCTGGAAACAGTAGTTTTCAAATTCTGATCTTTTAGACAGTAATTCTGTTGGTTTCTCTTTTACTGTAGAGTCAGTGAGTTTCATGCACTATCGATGGATGATTTTCACTTTCATAGTTTCGGAATCAATACTTCCGTTACTATTTAGGTTGGATTGTTGCATAAGAGTTAGGCTCCTATTATCCGGAACCTATTATTTTAAGGTCCTCCCGTCTTCGTATGGGCATAGGCCTTTACTCTTTCCGGGTACAGTTCATGTATTTATAAACAGATTTCTGTTTATTTCTATGGGCGTAAGTTTCTTCTGTCTTTGATGTCTAGTAGAAGGACGTTACGCTCCATTTTATTGTTAATGGATTCTATTAACTATCGGTACTGCTTATAGTATATCATTGACTTAGCAGTTGTGCTTAAGATTTCGGCTCATGAAGTAAGAGTTCTACTACTTCTTGGGCTTACATTAATAGTGTCGCTATTATAGATTTTTGAAGGCCGCTCATTGCGCTCAGCCATCCACATTCATGAATTTTATCTCAGAAATAACGAGTCCATTTCTGGAGGCCTCTATTGTTAGGTCTATTATCTACTGCTCAGAATGTCATTCACTTAACAGTTGCTACTATAGCTAGGTAGGCTGTCTGTTTCGGCAGTGTCTCCGTTCGGCTGCCCTCTTCGCTCTGGGCTATTTGACCCAGGGCAAGAAAAAGGGGGGGGGGGGGGGGGGGAGGGTGTTCCCTTGGGTCACCTGTTTTACTATGAAAACAAGGGGATACCTCCTCCGTAGCTAGTAATTCTGAGCTGTTATTGGGATGGTTGTTTAGTGAGAAGTTTAGGTTTTTAAAATTCATTCAAGTCTTAGTTTTTAAAGTATAGCTTTTGAATATTGCATATGTCAACGGACATGATTATGCAATCCTCAGACACTTTTAGGAGTATAAGAGTCTCTATTCTCTAGACTTACTTTATTTATTGGCTTACTTTAAAAATTATTAGTATAAGGATTATATTGGATATTAATAGAGTACATGGATGTATGAAGCTCAATTTTGGAAGGTGTTGTATCTTTCTAATTTATCATAAATAAGAAAGATACATGTAAGGCCTATTACTTCTTTTTCCCTACAGGGGATGACTCTATTTTATTTTATTGAGCGTATTCCATTTTGCTCTATGTCCTTGGCCCTCCAGCCTTTTTACTATTCAGCTATGTCTGGGTCATTGGTACAGTATAAAAATGTTAAAAAATTTATAGTAATTTATATATTTTTTATACTTACCAATGACCCAGACGGGGATGGCCCTCCCAGGAGTTGGGAACTCTTGCCTCCCCGCTGAGTACATAGCGCTTACCAGGCACTGGTTATTAGAATGATTAATGGCGCCAATTTCGGAACGTCCTTGACACTGCGCATGCGCAGTAGGGGCGAAGTGTGGAGGGCCTTTCAGGACATGTTTTCTTTAGTTTTAGATGCAAATTTTGGGGATTGGGGGGCAAAATTTGTGTTTGGCCCTATATTTTAAGAGTTAGCACCAGCTATGTCTGGGTCATTGGTAAGTATAAAAAATATATAAATTACTATAAATTTT
Organism: Pictodentalium vernedei; assembly: GCA_031216915.1. Lineage (NCBI taxonomy): Eukaryota > Metazoa > Mollusca > Scaphopoda > Dentaliida > Dentaliidae > Pictodentalium > Pictodentalium vernedei. Next base: position 133,915,199 of record CM062288.1, on the reverse strand, counting down.
TTAACTTTTCAATTCTTTTAAAAAATTTCCACTAAACCATATCATGTGACCCCTCTTTGGAACTGGCTTGATGAGCTCATTCCAGTAACCGGTCACATATGGTTTTGTTGAAATTTTTGGAATTTTTTATTTTTTTCAACTGCTTGATTTGTAAATTACATTGGTGGATGTGGCTGATTCATTTGGTAAAGGGTTAAATTTTGTTTGTCAAGTTTTGTTGGAAACCTGTTGCAATTAGAAAATGATTTTGATTACAGGCTCATTGAGGACACATCTGTCATCAAGACATAGAAGCTCTCAACATGATATGAAATGCTGGGATGACATTATTAGGTGCACAAAGATACAGACTGTAAAAGCACACCAAAAACCAGTCAATGTGTTATTGTGTGAGAATGGTAAAGTTGTGTCAGCCAGTCAAGATCACAGTTTAAAGGTAGGAGAAATTATTTCAGATTTTTAGTTGAGGTGGTTTTAAACTTCTTAACATGACTTGAAAATCACACTTTCAAAGGTTTTCTTGCCAAATTAAATATTTTTATTATAAGAAACATAGCTTATGACTCCTCACAGAAATGGGCTTGATGAGCTTGTTCCAATGAAGGGTCATAGCTATGTTTTGGTGACAAAAAGAAAATTGTGCTGTTATTGTTAAATTAAGTAAAGAGTTAACATTCTGTGCAGGAAATTTTATTGTCTTGCCCCTCCTAGATTAATTATGCCCCCAACCTCCGAAGGAGAAATGGGGGGTATCTAGTGAAGCACTCTGCCCATCTGTATGTCTGTCTGTCTGTTTATACAAATGTTTTGCATTGTAGCTTCAAAACCATCAGTCGGATTTGGATCTCTTTGGTGTGCACATAGACATTCATGGGGGAACGGATATGCACAAGAATTTTTCCCAGAGTTATGACCCTTTTTCACTCTTTCAACTTGGAAAAAATTTTCTGTCCCACGATATATTTAAGGCTGCTTGGAACATGCCTATGGATCAGGGGCAGTGGCCCACACTTTTTGTAGCCCTTGTTATTCAATGCTGTTGGACTTTAAGTAGCCTTACATTTCCAACAAAATCATTTTCTTTTGCAAGCTGCCATAAAAAGCCTGTACTTTGACTGAAAAGAGGCATTTCCCCATCAATAAGAAAAAATTATTTTGTCACTCAGTTATGATTGGTCATATCTCTTCTTTGATGGTACACTTGAGCCCATTTAATTGAACATCACTTATTAGAATGCCCATGTTGAATAAATATAACTTCCAGGCACAAAACCATTTACCATACCTTCTGTACAAATTTGACCTATTAACAGCATATAGGATATAGAGCAAACTCTTGTTAATTGAATACAAATTCTTATAATATGTCAAAAATTTACCCTGACAATAACCAAATTCTGTTTCTAGCAGTTTCTAGACCTATTTCTTTTCAACCTACTCACAGTTGTTTACAATTGGCTGTAACATAAGTGCAAGCCGTACTTCGGAACTAACTCAAGCTTTTAGAATCTTTTCCAAACGAGTTGGAAAAGTACAAGAGTGCAAAAGCACGAAAAAGATCGGAAAAAGGGTCGAGCGAGACCAGCACTCGAAATTACAGGTTCTCTCTCTGCACACCTCTTGCGTTTACCGAACGCATGCGCAACAACCGTGATGTCAGTTCCTTTTATTTCCGCCATTTGTACATGGTTGGAAATTTTTGTGACTCGTGCTAATTTGCTGTTTATTCTTCGTGAACAAGTTATTCTACATTCTTAGTGTGCAAGTGGATTGTATCCTTTTGTCAAGCTACCAAATTATTGTTGATTAATGTTAATTTTTATTATTATTGCTTGTTTCCTCAGACTTCATCTTGTTTTTCCCCCATGTGTGAACATGACCTTCGTGCTGTTTTCCGTCGGCGGGAAGCTTGATTACTTTGATATAATGCCAAAGACTATTCCTTGTACCTCTTGCTTGCAAGTGAAGCATGTGGACGACTCTCATTCCACATGTGTCACTTGCAACAATTGCACTCAGGCCCAATCATGTGGTATTTGTGGGGTTTGGTCCTCTAAATTCTGGGCTTCTGTTAACAAGGTGGTTCTGTCCAGAGCTAGAACCCCTCGTTCTCGGGGTAAGGGTGCCGTGCCGTAGCAGACATTTCTGCTTGTGCACGTGGTGACTCTGTCACACAGGATTCTGATCTGTCTTCTGTGGCGAGTTCCTCTGCAACTGTTGACGGTGTTAGTTCAGTGATACCTGACGAGGAGACCGTGGTCTCTTTGTCTTCTGATGTCAGTCTTGAGGCGTCTGTTTTCGTAGAGAGCTTCTCCGAGGTCCGCTCGGCGACCCTCTCCGATCTGCCTCCTACATCATCGACTGTTGTTGAGGAAGTTGTTACTCCAGATCCTATTCTGTCTGATGGTGGCTCTTCCATCTCCTCTGGGGATGGTCTACAGTCTCAGGGGACCGAGGCTGTATCTGCTGGTGTGTCTGTGTGTTCTCAGCCTCCCCTAGCCTCGTGGCGGGGCTGTGCGGGTTTGCTGTCTGCTCCGTCTCATCTGGCTAGGTTTGCTCCTAGTCGGTTGAGCCAGTCGGTCGCTTTGGCAGCAATTCCTCGTCCCTCGAGTGAATCATTTATTGTTCCTCCTTCCCCTGCTAGTGTGCCGCCTAGCGGGATGGTGTTGGGACGTTGGCATCCAGGGCCTGCTGTTCGGCAGCGGTCAGTGACAGCCCCTGTTAGCTGTCACTCTCGGAACCTTCCTCCGGTGATTCCTCACTGTGTTCCGAGTCTAGGTGTCGATCGATGCTTGCCGTCGGTCTCAGAGGATGGGCAGTTGGGGCCGTCTGCTGCACAGAGGCCAATGACAGGTTCCTGTCATTCTTGGGACAATCCTCCGGTGTCTTCTCACCGTGTCCTAGGTCCAGCTACCGATCGACGTGCGTCGTCGGTCTCTTTAGAGGATTTGCAGGCAGGACCTTCTGTTTCGCAGAGGTCAGTGATGGCCCCTGGGCATCACAATCGGGACTATCCTCCGGTGTCTTCTCACCATATCCCTATTCTGTCTGCCGATCGACGTTCGACATCGGTCTCTTCTGAGGATTTGGGTTCTTCTACCAGAAGGGTCCATTGGGAGGACACTCCGTCGGGCGATGCTGCTGCGACGGTTTCTCAGGGTGACCTGCGTCAGGCCGTTTTGGCGCTCACCCGGTTCCTTTCTGGCAACCCTCAAGTTGGCCTCCCTGTGCCTCCTGAGGCACAACCTCCTTTGGTCGATCGCCGAAATGTCTCGCCTGGCCCCTTGGATACTGCACAGTATTCACAGAAGGTTTCTGCTGGTCAGCCCGAGTTGGGCTACGTCTCCTCTGCTGCGGAGGATGATGAGTATCTTGAAGGTGATGGGCCCCCCTCGTCAGTCTTGGGGCAGGCTTTGGATTTCATCTTTGGCTTATTGCCGGACGTTCAACCTTCTGACCAGCCTTCTGTGACCGTCTGGCCCCGGTCCACTGTGGAGCGCCGTAACCCTGTTGATCCTTCTAGCTCCGGCGCTTTCCGTCTTCTGCAATCGGCTCAGGTTGTTGAGTCCTTCCAGGGCTTAGACGCCAAAATGCATTCTAAGGCCCTCAAGGGTTCCTTCTTTTCTAGAGTTGATGCCTTTCTGCCTCCATCGCGGTTTCGTGTTTACGATTCCGTCTCTCCACCAGTCTTCCAAGGGATGACTACTGTGGATGAGGATTCTTCTTCCCTCGGGTTGACTAAGCCTAAATCGGCAGTTCTCCCGATGTCGGTAGTTGAGTCTATGGTGGGCCTGTCCCGAGAGATGCTGGGTATGTTATCTCTCGCGGACCATATCGTCGCTGCTCTGGCTGAATATTTTCCACCAGGGGAGTTTGATGACGCTCAGGCACCTTTTCGCGTTTTGTCACAGGCTCTTATGAACTTGACACACGCTCACGCCTGTAACGCGGCTAATTTGGAGCTGGCGAGCTGAGATGCGGTGTTGGATTCTTTACCATCCCTTCCTTCTGAGCAACGTGCTGTTCTGAGGTCTGCCTCTTTGGTGGAACCTCAGTTGTTCCATGGTTCCGTGGAAGCTGTTCGTGGCGAAGTTCTTCGCCATTCGAAGGACCAGCTTTTGCTGCGACAGCTTGTCCAACCTGCTGCTGCGGGTGGGGGTCGTTCCAGGCCCGCCAAGCGTGCTGCTGCGTCTGCCTCGTCGGCGACGTCGGCTACGCCTTCGGCTCTGTCTGCTCCTTCTGCACATAAGAAGCGCCGACGTGGCCAGGCTTGCTGGCAGTCTCAGGCAGGAAAGTCTCAGGACTCTGTCACTTCCCGAGGTGGTTTCTCCTCTTGGGAGCCTCGTCAAGTGAAGGTTCTCACCTCGATTCGCCTCCAGTCAGGGGAAGGCTGTCGCTGTTTTACGACCGTTGGACAGAGATAACATCGGACTCTTGGGTCCTCGACGTCATTCAATCCGGTCTGCGACTGTCCTTCCATCGGCACCCCAGTTTATATCGGGTGCCCCTTCCGACTCAGGTCCCTTCCGATTCTCTGCGTTGGGACCTTCTGGTGCAGGAGATCGACAATCTCCTCTCCAAAGGGGCGATCGAGGTGGTCAGGAACACCCCTTCACCGGGGTACATAATGGCTCCTCGTTTCAGTATGGAGACTTTCCGGTCGGTTCGACGTTCAGTTCATCAGGGCGATTTTGCGGCCAGTATCGACCTCAAGGATGCCTACTTCCATGTACCCATTCATCTGGCGTCACAGAAATACCTTCGGTTCTCATTTCAAGATCGAGTTTTTTCAATTCAGAGCTCTCCCGTTCGGTTTGAACCTGGCTCCTTGGGCCTTCACCTGACTGATGTCACATGTGCTTGCTTTCCACCACACTCAGTCGGCAGTGACTTTGTCAGCCTACCTAGACGACATCCTCCAACAGCACCACGATGCTGCTGTTCTGGAGTTCGATGTCCGGCAGTTTGTTTGCCTGCTGGCATCGCTGGGTTTCAGAGTCAATCGCGAGAAGTCGGATCTTCTTCCTTCTCAGCGATTCCGTCATTTGGGGATGGATTTCGACACTCTTCACAATGTAGTGTCGGTCCTCCAGGCTCGGGCGACGATTCTTTCTGCCTTGACTCGGAACCTGCTTCAATCTTCCTCGGTCTCGGCCAGGACTTTCCTTCGGATGCTGGGCCTTTGCAGTTCGATGACAGATCTCATTCCGCTCGGTCGCTTGTTTGTCCGACCTCTCCAACACTTCCTGTTGGATCATTGACGTCCGAATGTAGATCCGCTGGACCTGGAACTCACTATTCCTCAGTCTCTGCTTTGTCACCTCAGCCCTTGGGCCGATATTCCCTGGCTGACACAGGGTGTTCCGTTGGATCTTCCTTTGGCCGATCGCATCCTTACTGCGGATGCCAGCGATCGGGGCTGGGGTGCGACGTTGGATCCTCTCGGTCTGTCTACTCACGGAGAGTGGGACAGCGAGCAGGTGGGCCTTCATATCAACCAAAAGGAGCTCCTTGCTCTTCTGTTGAGTTTTCGGCTTTGGATCCCTCATCTGTCGGACCATATTGTCCTACTTCTTTCGGACAATTTGACAATAGTGGCCAACATACGGAATCAAGGAGGCACACATTCGATTCCCATGTATTGGCTGTCTCAGGATCTTCTTCTGTTGGCACGGGATGTGCACGCTCGGGTGTCCATTCGACACATTCCTGGGCGTCTCAACGTCCTAGCAGACTCCCTGTCCCGACGTGACAGTGTCCTTCCAACCGAATGGATGCTACATTGGTCGGTGTTTCAGGCGATTTGCGAGCAGTGGGGCCATCCTCAGGTCAACCTTTTCGCTACTCGCTGGAATCATCAGGTAGAGACCTTTGTCACCCCTTGTCCAGATCCTCTGGCATTTGCAGTAGACGCTCTGTCTCTGGACTGGACAGGTTGGATCGGCTATGCCTTTCCTCCTGCACCGATTCTTCCTCAAGTATTAGCGAAGATTCGTGCTTGCAGTTGCAGGATCATTCTGATCGCACCCCTGTCTCCACAGAGGGTGTGGATCAATCTGCTGCGGCCTCTATTGGCCTATCGACCGATTCGTCTACCTCTACGTCGCGATCTTCTTTCACAGGGTCGTCCCAGGAAGTATCACAACAACCTGGCGAGCCTGTCCCTTCACGCCTGTCTTTTATCAGGTCCAGTCTCCGACGTAGAGGTTTTTCGAGACGATCAGTGGAGTGCATTTCTGCATCCCGGCGACATTCCACTGGCATGACTTATGCCGCCAAGTGGAAGGTTTTCTGCCGCTGGTGTGCAGATCACAATGTGAATTACCGTGATCCGTCAATCGCTCAAATTGCAGATTTTCTGGTATATCTTTTTGACTCCAAGGGCCTCTAGCCTATTACGATTAAGGGCTATCGGTCTATGCTGTCTGATACTTTCTCTTATGTGGGAAAGCGGTGCATCGGTCGTAATCTTTTTCTCTCCAAACTCATTCGGCACTTTTCTTTGAAGAGGCCTCGAGTTTTGCGTCTTACACCCAAGTGGAACTTGGCATGGGTGTTGCACTGTTTGGAGGGGGTGCCATTCGAGCCTTTATCTGAGACCGACATGCGTTTTCTCACCTATAAGACGGTTTTTCTTCTAGCGTTTGCTTCTGCTCGTCGAGTCAGTGAGCTTCATGCGCTATCTGTTGATTCTGCCTTCTTCCGAAATGAGGCTAACAGTGTCACCTTCACTACTGATTGCTCTTTTCTGGCTAAGAATCAACTTCCTGATTCGGTACCTCCTCCCATCTGCTTTCGGGTTCTCCCTGCTGTAGATGGCCGGAGGCCTCTTCTTTGTCCTGTTTGTGCGATCAAGACTTATATTTCTCGCACTCAGTTCATTAGGAGGGGTCGGAAGAGATTCTTTCTATCTCTCATTCCAAAGAGGCAGTCTATCTCTTCCCTTTCTATTTCCAGGTGGATCTGTCTTGCAATCAAGCTGGCTTATTCTCGCTTGTCTGCGTCGGATCTTGTGTCGAACCGGCTTAATGCTCATGAGGTTCGTGCCATTTCTTCATCCTGGGCGTTCTCCAATTCTGTTTCGCTCCGGGATGTTATGAATGCGGCTTACTGGAGGAATGCTCCTACCTTCTCCTCCTTTTATCTCTGCCACCTTCAGCAGCAATCTGAGGACCTTTATTCTTTAGGCCCTCTCGTTGCTGCTCAGGCTGTTGTGCACCCTCGTTAAAAAATTTTTTTTATCGAGGTTTTGCTTCGCTCAGCCTTGTTCTTTTCAGGTGCCTTCTCTCTATCTTCTTTACAGGTTTCGTTCTTGTTCTCTGCCATCCTTGCTTTTCTTTCTGCTACTCTTGTTGGTATTGGTTATGTGATTCACCTCCTCCTATTGTTTATTCAGCCAATTGTAAACAATTGTGAGTAGGTTGAAAAGAAATTAAAATTTTTTAGTAAATTTTGTTTCTTAACATACCTACCACAATTGTTTACCGGAGGCCCACCCTCCTTGGGGATATCTTTGATATCCATGCCTCCCCGCTAAATCACAAACTTCTCATTGGCGGAAATACGGAATTGACGTCACGGTTGTTGCGCATGCGCTCGGTAAATGCAAGAGGCGTGCAGAGAGAGTACCTGTAATTTAGAGCGCTGGTCTCGCTCGACCCTTTTTTCGATCTTTTTCGTGCTTTTGCACTCTAGTACTTTTCCAACTCGTTTGGAAAAGATTATAAAAGCTTGAGTTAGTTCCGAAGTAGGGCTTGCACTTATGTTACAGCCAATTGTAAACAATTGTGGTAGGTATGTTAAGAAACAAAATTTACTAAAAATTTTAATTTTTCCACAGTACATTTAATAGAGGCATTTAATCCATTGTATCTTGTTTGACAGAGCTCATGGAGCTCTGTCAAACAAGATATAGAATAAATGGTCAGTTTATCTCAAGAATATAGGAAAATGATAAATCCCTTTTAATTGAATTCTTCTGTTAATGGAATAAGTTTCTCTGGCAAATTAAAGTGACTATTCAGTTAACAAGTTAACATGATTCTACTGTAACAATTTACAGAATTTGCCAACAAATGATAAGTTTCATTTAACCCGTTTAGATGGCAATATCTATATAACCTCAATATTTCTCAAATTGATATTTTTATACTGTACCAATGACCCAGACATAGCTGGTGCTAACTCTTAAAATATAGGGCCAAACACAAATTTTGCCCTCCAATCCCCAAAATTTGCATCTAAAACTAAAGAAAACATGTCCTGAAAGGCCCTCCACACCTCGCCCCCACTGCGCATGCGCAGTGTCAAGGACGTTCCGAAATTGGCGCCATTTATCATTCTAAGTTTGGCCCTTCATCAGTTAACATCTGACTGATCTTTGTGCTTTTAAATCTCAGTTTAAATGATGCCAGACACATAAATATTAGTGAAATGGTGATTCTAAGGAGGATAGAAAAGGAGGAGAGGAAAAGAATGTGTGACAGAATTTTATCAGGGCTGTAACTTAAAATTTTTTAATGAAATTATGTTAAGTTACCTATTTTCAAGGCAGCAGCCATTTTGTTGTCATTCTGATTATTTAGTTACACTGTTTTTTCAAGTGTTTTTCCTCTCTCCCTGTCCTTTAAGTTCCCCCCTGCTATTCTCCCATGCTTTTGGCATAGTTTCTGTAATTATTATTACTAAAATTTCTTGGGAGTTTTAGCTGTATAACAGAATGAATTCTGTTCTTTCCCCATATTTACGTCTTCACCTACGGGTGGTTAGGCGTTGTGTTCTGCATCTACCATCTGATGTTCTGCAGTTTCTTCCCTGGAAGTCTCTGTTTTGCATCAGATGGTGTATTTTTGGTAACTGATTTCGGGCCTGGGTGCCTGGAGTCTTATTTTAGTGTTTTTACACTCATTGTTTACATTTACAACAGCCCTCTGTGTGAGGGGGGGATTTCTAAATAATAATATCTTTATGTTATTTTAATCATAACTAGATACATTATTATTGTTCGTAAGTGTTGAAAAAATTGTTTAAAATATTTTTAAAATTTTTGTCCACACTTAGGCTTGGGATCCATTGGGGCTCAACGTTACTTTTCAGAAACATGGGCTGTTCTGAAAAAATATTTTTTCAAAATATTTTGATTTCAATTATTTTTTCTATATTAATGGATCATATTATTATTATGTATTTTGATTGCCAGGGGTTAGTGCGAGTACCAGGACTTGTTTTCTTTTCACATTGAAAGGATATTGATCAATTGCTTTAAGAGGAAGTCTTCCTCTGACCTTATTATCATTCTGTATGTGGTCAGTGTACTCGCATTAACTCCTGTTCTGTATCGTATGATTTCGATGACAATATGGGAAGCGTATGTCACGGTATGTTGTTGGGGATTTGGACACTCCGGTCCTTTCCCCGCAGGGTCACTCTACTTTATCAATTTCTATTTCAGACAATCAAGATTAGGGTGATGTATCTGTGATGTCTTCCAACAGTGTGCCTCCGTCGTCACAATTAATGAAGGGCTAGCGGAAAAGTGCTCATGTAATACGCCAATTGCCTAAGAGGACCCTAGTAGGTTCGACGGCCTTTGACGTCCGCTAGCTCGCCCGGTGTAGCGTCCATTCACCGAATGGTTCGGCAGCCGGGTTCGTCCGTTGCGGTCTAGAAGGAATTTTGGGGTGATGCGAGCACTATAAAATTAACTTAATGCACACCCAGTGACGGCGGATCGGAGGGAGAACGGAGGAAGCCTTTTAGTCCGGTTCATAGCTCGTTCCGGTCCATCCGGACGGCAAGCGAGAGAGGCCCCTCTCTCGTTCAACAACATCTGGCCCCAGATGTTGTGGTACAAATGTGTAGTTAGCGGAGCATACGTCCGTCGCTCGGGACGCTCCGTTGTATAGGCAGTCCGCTGAGACTGCTAAGGCTTCCTCTTCTCGTCAGCGCACACGACCGCACCTTGGCTGCGTGACCGCCGATATATTACCAGCTTCGCCGATCAAGGATTCTTCGGCGACCAGGTCACACCATCCGGCAGCCAGGGATTCGAGACCGATGGACTCCGGACGTTCGCATAGGAAAAGTATGCGGGAGCCATCTGATGCGGAGCTGCCCTCGGCGAAGCAGCGATAGACTGCGCCTCCGCAGGTCTCGACGCCGGACATTCTTGTGCACATAGCACAGCTTATCGCAGCGTCCCAGCAGCCGACAGAAACGGTGTCGGATCGAGAATTATCCGACAGCGCTGGGTCGGTAGCCGGGGACTCGAGGCCTGCAGACTCCGGACGTTCGCATAGGAAGTGTGCGGGAGTCAACGTATACGGAGCTTCCAGCGGCAATGCATCGTAAGTCCGCTACTGCACAGGCCTCGGGAACGGATGTGCTTTCCTTAATAGCACAGTTTATCGCAGCATCCCAGCATCAACTGAATCTGTCGCACATATTTTATCCGACGATGCTGGGTCGGGACGCTCCGCGGAAGCGGGTACGGACGTCCGAAAGTTTCATCCGGTCCGATGGGATACCGAAAGGGATTCGGTGGATTTCAAGCTTTCCCTTTCGGAACAACATATGCTGCGATGCCGGATAAGAAACTGATAGCGTCGGTGGACTTAGAAATTTTTGGTTCGGTTCAGGGACATCGTCCCTCAGTTCCGACATAGTCCAATAATGTCACACAAACTTTCGAATTATTGAACGACGCTATATATATTATTATTTTATGCTTGCTATCCAAGCATTTCTGGTTTCTTGTTCGAAGAGTTATGGAGATGTCTTTCAAAGTGTGCCTCTGTCGTCATAGTTAATGAAGAGTTAGCGGCAATAAGTGCTCATGGAATATGTCTATCGCTTACGGAGTGACATTCGCTAGCTCACCCGGTGTAGCGTACATTCATCGAATGGTTCGGCTGCCGGGTTCGTCCGTTGCGGTTTAGGAAGGAGATTTGGGTGATGCGAGCACTTTAATTACTTTAGTACTCACCCAGTGACGGCAGATTGAGGACAGATCGGAGGAAGCCGACAACATAGGGGACCGCATGTTGTGGTTCAGATATTTTACATTCGGAGCATATGTCCGTTGCTCGGGACGCTCCGTTATATTGACAGTCCGAGAGACTGTCTTTAATGCTTCCTCATCCTCACAGCAGGGCACACGACCGCACATTGGCTACGTGACCTCGAGTTTCCGATCAGTTTCGGCATTCAGTGATTCCACAGCGAATAGGTCGCGCCATCCGGTAGCCAAGGGACACGAGGCTTATACACTCCGTTCGCTCGCATATTGGAAGTATGCACGGGGTAACGATCTCGGAGCTTCCTGCGGCAATGCATCGTAAGACCGCTGCTCCTCAGGCCTCAGTGACGGACGTGCTATCCGAGTTAGCACAGTTGTTTCGCAGCATCCCAGCAATTGACGGTTTCTCGGTCGAATCAGGAATTATCCGACGGCGCTGGGTCGGTGCGGTCCGCGGTTGCATCAAGCTACGGACGACCGAACGCTTTATAGGGTCCGACAGGATGGCGAAAGGGATTCGTAAGATTTCGAGTTTTCCCTTTAGTAGTATCGGAAGATGCCTTTCATATCTTCTGGCATTTCTTCCAGTGATTATTTTTCGGACTTCATTGCTGCGATCTTGGATAAGAGACTTATAGCGTCATTGGACTCGGATTTTTCGATCGGTACAGGGACTTTGTCCCTGACTTACCGACGTAGTCCAATATTGTCATTACAACATGTGTTTTATTTTTCGACGCTATATATTTATATATATATACAAGCCTGCTACTAAGCATGATAGTTTAGTTTCTTGTCCGCGTGGCTCATTTCTGCCATTTTATCTTTTTTACATATAGTTTATTTTGGCAGAGCAGGGCATACCGAGAGTTCATATGCGTCTAGACGGTGTGATTAAAGACTGCATATATTCTTTTCGCCGTTATGTCTTTTCCAATTTCAATGTTGGGAACGACATTATGTATAGTAGACTTAACTTAGACGCTTTATTATACGTAATCCGCCTTACTGAGGCGTTATCATTACGTCTTCAAGAAAAGATTTACGGGATATTATTCTCAATGTAATTTCTTTTGAGGGCAGTAGTTTGTTCACGTATAACTCCGCCCTTCAGTGGCTGATTGGAGTTGGTTAGACGTGATGCAGCCCTAGCTACATCCACGCGTGGATAGTAGGTTAAGAACTCTCTCAGAGTCGCTTCGTTCTCGGAGGAGCTTCTCTTCGACGGCAACTTTCCGGCAATCCATGAATTGCTTGATTTATACATTCTCTTGTCTATCTAGTGTTACAAGAGATTCAGACTGGGGCAAACATTCGGTGGTTGACTCAGAGAGTGCCGCCGCAGTTGCCGGACCCGAGTGTGGCTGTTATGACGGTTGCCAGTCAAACAGATTGGGATATATACTGATCCCTACGGATTCGAAGTGCCAGGGTCTTTGGGTTCTGCAGTCTTTTAACTATCAGTTTAACTTCCGCGGAATAATGTTTTTTAGGCTTGCTTTATGTCATTGCATGAACATTATTCAGAAACGCATGCCCAAATTCCTGTCCTTTAATTCGACAGTAGTGGCGTATCTCCGGAACCAGGGAGGCACTCTTTCGTTTCCGTTATTCAATTTAATGGAAAGAATCCGTCTGTTGGTTATACTACACCAAGTTCAGTTTTGGTCCGTCATATTCTGGGTCGTCTGATTGTTTTATCGCACTCCCGTTCTCTTACGGGTCGCTTGTTGCTGTCAGAATGGACTCTCAACAAACAAGTATTTAATCAGATTTGCTATCTATGGGAGCGCCCAATGATGTTTTATTTATGACACAGCTTGCTAATCAATTGCAGACGTTTGTGTTGGCTTGTCCAGATCTCTGAGCTAATACTGTTAACGCTCTATTGATCTATAGGACGGAATGATAGGATACGCGTATCCTCCGGCGCTGTTGTTTTAGCAGGTATTGCTAAGATAAACAACCACAATACATTTCTGTTGATAGCATCTCTATCTTCACAGAGATCATGAGTAATTTACTCTCTTGTCTACTGTGGGTCTTAACGTGAAATCTTCCTCTATGTGAGGATCTTTTTTCACTGGGTAAATCGTGTCATCTTTATCACAACCAGCAAGGTCGCAACCTTCATGTATTCCGTTGTGTGGTCCATATTGCATTGTAAGCACTGTACTGGACGAGCTTTGGACGCGATTTCTTACTATAGGAGATCCTCTTCTTCGCTATTCTATGCGACTAAAGTGGAGGCTCTTCCGTCGTGGTGTAGGGATCATTATGTTCATATGGTTGATCCCTCCATACTACTCATTGCTATTTTTTAGTATACTTGTTTCACAAGATATACTGCAGCCTGTTGTTATTTAGGTTATAGGTTTATGTTACCTCATACCTATGCACTCTACGATAGTTTACATTTGAGTCTTTTGTCTCTTTATCTAAGTCAGTTAGTAACTTTTTGATAAATAGACTTAGAATCTTTAGATTAAATTCCTATACGGATTTTAACTTCGGTTCTTATTTAGCTAAGTAATCATTTGAGCCTCTGGAAACAGTAGTTTTCAAATTCTGACCTTTTAGACAGTAATCCTGTTGGTTTCTCTTTTACTGTAGAGTCAGTGAGTTTCATGCACTATCGATGGATGATTTTCACTTTCATAGTTTCGGAATCAATACTTCCGTTACTATTTAGGTTGGATTGTTGCATAAGAGTTAGGCTCCTATTATCCGGAACCTATTATTTTAAGGTCCTTCCGTCTTTGTATGGGCATAGGCCTTTACTCTTCCGGGTACAGTTTATGTATTTATAAACAGTTATCTGTCTATTACAAGGGCGTAAGCTTCTTCTGTCTTTGATGTCTAGTAGAAGGACGTTACGCTCCATTTTATTGTTAATGGATTCTATTAACTAGCGTACTGCTTATGGTATATCATTGGCTTAGCAGTTGTGCTTAAGATTTCGGCTCATGAAGTAAGAGTTCTTCTACTTCTTGGGCTTACATTAATAGTGTTGCTATTATAGATTTTTGAAGGCTGCTCATTGCGCTCAGCCATCCATTCATGAATTTTATCTCAGAAATATCGAGTCCATTTCTGGAGGCCTCTATTGTTAGGTCTATTCTCTACTGCTCAGAATGTCATTCACTTAACAGTTGCTACTATAGCTAGGTAGGCTGTCTGTTTCGGCAGTGTCTCCGTTCGGCTGCCCTCTTCGCTCTGGGCTATTTGACCCAGGGCAAGAAAAAGGGGGGGGGAGGATGTTCCCTTGGGTCACCTGTTTTTTACTATGAAAACAAGGGGATACCTCCTCCGGAGTTAGTAATTCTGAGCTGTTATTGGGATGGTTGTTTAGTGAGAAGTTTAAGTTTATAAAATTCATTCAAGTCTTAGTTTTTAAAGTATAGCTTTTGAATATTGCATATGTCAACAGACATGATTATGCAATTCTCACACACTTTTAGGAGTATAAGAGTCTCTATTCTCTAGACTTACTTTATTATTGGCTTACTTTAAAAATTATTAGTATAAGGATTATTGGATATTAATAGAGTACATGGATGTTTGAAGCTCAATTTTTGGAAGGTGTTGTATCTTTCTAATTTATCATAAATAAGAAAGATACATGTAAGGCCTTTTACTTCTTTCCCCTACAGGGGATGACTCTATTTTATTTTATTGAGCGTATTCCATTTTGCTCTATGTCCTTGGCCCTCCAGCCTTTTTACTATTCAGCTATGTCTGGGTCATTGGTACAGTATAAAAATGTTAAAAAATTTATAGTAATTTATATATTTTTTATACTTACCAATGACCCAGACGGGGATGGCCCTCCCAGGAGTTGGGAACTCTTGCCTCCCCGCTGAGTACATAGCGCTTACCAGGCACTGGTTATTAGAATGATAAATGGCGCCAATTTCGGAACGTCCTTGACACTGCGCATGCGCAGTGGGGGCGAGGTGTGGAGGGCCTTTCAGGACATGTTTTCTTTAGTTTTAGATGCAAATTTTGGGGATTGGGGGGCAAAATTTGTGTTTGGCCCTATATTTTAAGAGTTAGCACCAGCTATGTCTGGGTCATTGGTAAGTATAAAAAATATATAAATTACTATAAATTTTTTAACTTTCCTTCCAGTCCATAGCTTATGAACTCTCACTTGAGCAGGCTCCTTGAGCTGCCATTGAGAGATCCAAAGCTTCAGTTTGGAAGAAAGAAATAGTAAGATAAAAAAAAGTTGGTTTCAAATATCAGTTCTATGTGCAGCGCTTGGGCATTTGCCCAATATAGTAGAGCTGTAACGGTTAACCGATTATTTGATTAATCAATGATCAACATCTTGATCAATCCAAAAAGTAATTGATTGATTAACGTTACTTTTGAACTACTGTATTATGTGGGTTAACAGAGGAACAAATTTGCTCCAAAACAGGCAAACATTGTCACACTGACTCACATCAATTATATGAGACAGATTAAAGCATGCAAGTTACATGATGACATACTTTTTACTTGCATGATAATCATGGTAGCTGGAAATGGTCATTCTTAACCCTTTACCCACTGCGGGTAGCAGACGATACTTACAAAATAAATTCATGAATTACTAAAAAAATTTAAATTTTTGTCTCAAAAACATAGCTTTTGACCCCTCATTGGAACGAGCACAATGAGCTCATTCCAATGAGGGGTCATAAGCTATGTTTTTGAGACAAAAATTGAAAACATAATAAATTTGAATGGAGAGTTTTGTATATAGGCCTAATCGGTTTTGTTTGTTACGTTGTGTAAAGGGTTCATGCTGTAAATCATCAATGGTATGGTAGTTATTCAGATATCTATTTGGACAAGTGATTAATTGGTTTACCTAGGTTAATCCACATGATTAATCGATCAAGAAAACCTCATAACTGTTTCAGCTCTACAATATAGCAGATAAAGGATTCAGGTAATCTTGAGCTGAAAAAAAAAATATCTTGTATTTGTCAGACTGTGTTTTTTGTTGTTGTATATTTTACATATTTTGCTATTATTGGAAATGCTTGAAGTGTTGGGTAACTATACACAAATAGATTTTTCATAGACAGGTGAAAGGAGAGAATTTGACAGTGAAAAATGTTCTCTGCCCCAGTGAAAAATTAGCATTATAAAAATGACTGAAGCTGCAATTTTTATGCCTACAGAAGTCAACAGTTTGAGAACACTTGTTTCTGAAACTTACTTGGTGGCAGACATGTCAAGTTTCACAAAATGTCTGTGAGACTTATGGATTGAGCTACAGTCTACAGCATTCGTAATAAAATGAACAGTTCTGCTGATAGATCTTTCTCCTCTTGAATCATGCTGTATATCTACCTCATGTTAACACTCCAATCGTATGAAATATGTTATGAGAAATTTCCAGATTTGAATTTGAAATTAATTCATTTGACTTCACTCCAAGACACCTCACTACTGTTCCAACTTTTTGTGAATTGACATAATACATAGGAATATATCCTGAATCTGCTTAACCCTTTACCTAACATGAAAAGCAGACAACACTTGCAAACAAAATTATCGAATTACTAATTTTTAGCATTTTTTGCATCAAAAACATAGCTTATGACCCTTATTGGAACGAGTCCAATGAGGGGTCATAAGCCATGATTTTGAGGCAAAAAATGAAAAAATAATGAAAAGTGAATGGCAATTTTTGTCAGTAGTGCTGGCCAGTTTTGGTTGTTACATTAGGTAAAGGGTTAAATATGCTAGGTATGCCACAAAAAACTTACAATAATTATCACCACATAAAGAGGTAAACCAAAAAGAAACTCCAAGAAGACAAGATAGGAAATTGGGCAACCTAAAGCCACTCTATATGTGTTAATTCCCCCTCACCCAAACAAAGGGATGTAGAAATCTGTCCATCTGTGCATGAATCTCTCCTTCCGTCTGCTGCAAACACAATAACTTGAACAAATATGGTCATATTTTGATAAAACTTGGTACATGCATATATTGTGACACAATTGAGCCCCTAATGGATACTCAGCCAATTTCATTAAATTCTGTAGGAGTTATGCTTCCCTTTTGTTGAAAATTGGTGTTTTTTTGATAATTACTTTTTGAACACAACATCTTGCAAATATAATGAGATTTTGATAAAACTTGTTGAAGGCATTTATTGTGAGAAGATCCCACTATGATTGGCTATTCAACCTATTTTATTGACCCCTGTAGGACTTACGACACTCACAGATTTGGAGTTTGACTGATAATGACTTTGTGGATGGGATTACATGATTAAATATAATCTGATTTTGATAAAAATTAGTGTCGTCATACACTGTGGGAAGTTCTTGCTCTGCTTGGATATCCAGTCAGTTTTGTTGATATTTTTTTATAAACAGCCAATTTCATCAATTTCTGTTGGAGTTATGCCCCTTTTGGTGTGATAATTTGTTTGAAAATGATTTTAGGAACATGATAACTTGGACAAATATTACTGCCCTGCGAAGTTTTGACTTCGAATCTAAAGTAGATATTCGGTTTGATTCGAAATCGGCAACCTGATTTGTTTCCTCTCAAATCTTTTTCATTGGAAAATAGCTTGGTATCAGTCATCTTCATCTCACAAAACATGTAGTTCAGTTGGAAATGATCCATAAATAATGTTGGAATGAAAGACTTGAGTGTAACTTCCGCTACATTAACATAAATAACATCCGTACTTAGGCCACCAGCCATGCTAATTCCAGTATCACTAGTCCCCAACACTGTTAAATACAAATTTGAGGTTTCTAAGCAATGTTTGCAATGAACTATAATCCTTACAGGGTAATATACCAGCTACACCATCAAGGCGTGCCTTCAATGAAGGCATGACTTGATGGTGTACTTGGATTATTTTGTCAGTCGGGACTTGAGGAATCACAGTCGGAACAAATCAGGTTTATAGCATGCCAACCCCCATCAGTTATCTTCAAGATGCCACTGATTCGATTTGTGGTTCAGTTCGTTTCCGAATAAAAGACATGATTTAATTCGAGATTCAATTTAAATCGAAAAAGTGTGATTTCGCAGGGCCCTAACAAATATTATTAGATTCATAAGTTTTCATTCGGCCTAAAAAAAATTAAAAATCTGTTTCTCAGGCCCTCCCGCATGGTCCTTTTGGCTGCTGCATGCTCTCTTTTTATAGCCAATATAAACTTAAAAAAATTAAAAATTAAATGGTTTATGTCTGATATTTTACCCAAGTTAAAAAAATTTATAAATTTGTCCCTTGAGTACAAGAAGGCTTTGCAATGCTTTAGCATTGCAAAGCCTTCTTACTCTCAAGGGATGAAATACACCACCACCCATGCTATTCCGTAGATTATGAGGCCTAAAACTTGAACCAAGAACATGAACTTTGATGGCAAAGAAATAATTTCAGAAATATAAAATAAAATAAAAAAACGCTCGCCCGCATGCAATTTTACAAATAATGGCCTGAGAAATAGAAGATCTACTTTGTGTGGCCTTATGGGAAGATCTTTCTCTGCTTGCATATTCACCCAATTTCTTTAATTTTTTTTCTCTCTTTGCTTGGTGGAATATTTTTGCTCTCTCATGGCATATGCTTGTTTTACTCATAAAATTATTAGAACTGGAACATTTAAAACATTTATGTACTGTTGTTGTGAGAAAGGGAATTTTTTACTTTGTTTCTACTGACACCTAACATTCCTTGGAAGGCTAGGAGGTAAATTTCCATGGAATGATGTTGTTACTCTGCATTGAGATAAAGCAAATAATATATTTTAGTTTTCTTCTTATTTTGTTTAATGGTTATTTTTATTTAGTTATATCAAAAGGAACTGTACATATACATATAGACGTTGGGGTTAAAATGTTCATGTGAGGCAAATGGCACTCAGAGGGTTCATTCAGTACCCATGAGAATTCCCTCGATTGCAATTTTAGAAACTTAATAAATGTCTGCTTGGTGAGTAAGGGTATACTTTGTTTTATTATATGCTAAACGATAGATTATCGAAGAAATTGCGGAAAGATAGAAATTGTATCCCCCACTGTGAAGATATAGAAATTTTCACTTTCACGGTGTCAATCAAAATGGCAGCTTTCAAAGCATCACTTCAAGGTGAATATGAGTCCAGTTATCGCTGGAAATTATCAATTTGTTCTAAAAACATATAATGAAAAGTAAATCTAGTGTTTTTGAGTGGCTACCGATCATTTCCAGCAATAATGCAACATGTATTCACCTTGAATTGATGCATGAAACCCGCTAGTCCAAACATGGCCTGAAAGTGAAATATAAGTTTTTGGTTTGGTACGTCCTTTGAAGGGACGTACCAAACCAAAAACCTATATTACAGACTTTCAGGCCATGTTTGGACTAGAAACCCGCCAGGTGAATCAGATTGCAAGACGATATCTGTTCCGAGTATCAATCAAATCACTTCCGCATTTCAATGATACAATGCGCTGTTTACTTTCATGCATCTATTCAAGGTTGAAACGAGTGGAATTATCAGATTCTTATAAAAAGCGTATAATAAAAAGAAAATCTAGTATTTTTGTGTGGATACCGAAAATTATCTCACGGAACATGTGCTGTGTTTCATCCTTATGCTAAAATGAGTGGTGAACCCACCTGGGCAGTGAATAATTTTAATAATTTAAGTCATATTATATTTTTTCAGGTTTTCCGCCTTGAAGACTGTCTTTGTTTGTATACTCTGCATGGACACACTGGTTCTGTAACATCACTATATTTAGACAAGGTTAGTACAGTGGAACCCTATTAAGTGAATAGTCACTATGTCAGTGAAAATTATTCAATTAACAGGAGTATTAAACAAACAGGGATTTGGCCACTTCCCAATTTCTTGAGATAAACTGAGTTTTTATTCTATTATATCTTGTTTGACAGAGTTCATGGAGTGCTGTCAAACAACATATAACAGATTGAATGTCTGTGTTGAATGTACTGAGGCCAATTAAGTCTATAAACAAGGGGAATTTGATGATTGTCATGATAATTTCTACCTTCCAACCCGATGTGACCCTGGCTGTTGAAAGTGTCATTAAACTCCAATAAATAAATGGTAATTTCTAGAAATTTTACAAGATTTCTTATTCCCTTAACACTTGTTTACACTGTTCCCTATATGCAATTAACAGGTCAAATTTGTTCTGAAGGTATGGTAAATGGTTTTGTGTGTGGAAATTTTATTCAATTAACATGGTTACTCAATTAATTGATTTCTAATTATTAAGCCAGGTCTGCTGTAGTATTTTGCCTTGAACTTCAAACTCAAAGGTCCATAATTCTTTCCTGACCAGTGGTAACTGCATTGTGTCCTTGCGCAAGGCACTTAATGATCAGATAAAAACAATGATTTCAGCGGTGTAAATTTCACATAATACAGTTGCAAATTTAACTAGCTGTATTCTGTTTGACAGAGCTTAATGAGCTCTGTCAAACAAGATATAGTTACTTAGATTTTTATTCCTAGAAGTGAAAAACTTCATTCAGGAGATTTCCGGGTAAAAAAAAAGTGATGAGCCAGATTTTCAATAACAAGGAAGGTGTCTGAGAAAGAAGAAATTTCTTTTAATAGCTTAAAAAAATAATAAGGAAAACACCATAGAACAATATTTTTGATTAACATTCTATACTTTTACTGGATTATCATAGCTTACCTATTTCTTATCTCTTCCAGTTGAGTAATATCAACTACAACTTAACATTTTTTTGATAATTTATTGTGGAGCATATAATAAATTGAATTATATTTTACTTACAGTGTCCTCCATATGCTGCTGTCAGTGGATCAGTTGATAACACAGTGCGATTATGGGATCTCTCCACAGGAACCTGTATACACAAGCTCAATGGACACAACGGTGCTGTAACTTCAATCATTTGCACACCATATTATATTATTAGTATGGGCTTAGATGACAAACTGTGTGTGTGGGAGAGAAACAGAGGATTGTTAATGCATAAATTTCTGCTGGTGAGTCACTTATCTGTGTTTCATCACAGCTCGTAAAGGGGTTTAACCATTAACCTGCTGATCCTTTTCTTGAATTTAT
Source organism: Pictodentalium vernedei (assembly GCA_031216915.1). Classification (NCBI taxonomy): domain Eukaryota; kingdom Metazoa; phylum Mollusca; class Scaphopoda; order Dentaliida; family Dentaliidae; genus Pictodentalium; species Pictodentalium vernedei. The sequence continues at coordinate 133,894,096 of CM062288.1, read as the reverse complement.
CATGAAATCAAGTCATGGCCAGCAGCCATGACTTGATTTGATGAAGAATTCAGTTGATTGTATTGTCAGGAAATCATTGATTTTAAGGAGATTACATTTTAGGTCTTGATTGCCTTAATTTTATTGCAATTGAAAGGTGTGGTTACTTTATCCAGGGCACATTATTTTATTTTTTTTTTTTGGTGGGGGGGGGGGGGGGAGGGGTTGACCTTCCCTCATTGGCCACCTCCACTTTCAAAAGTGGTTACTGTATAGGAATCACCCGAATGTCTATGTGTATATTACATGTATGTACTTAAAAATTATCAGCTTGCCGCAATTCTTAACTGAACTATTTCCTCTTGAAGATATAATTATTATGGAATTCTGAAAGAAATTATTAGATCTGCAGCCCCCTCCCCCCCCCCCCCCCAACCCTAGTATTATGTTCCAGTTTTGATGAAACTTCTAAATGTTCACTAGCAAGGAGACTTGGTGTACTAGTTGTGTTGTTCAGTATATTTTCTCAAGGGGACAGTGTCAGCGAAGACCAAGCAGGAGTTTGTTAGTAGTGAACATGGTTCATCCTACTTCACTAGCAAGCAGTTGGTGCCAAAGGAAGCTCACATTGCTGCAGTTCGAACCCTGGCAAGAATATTTTCAATATAAACAACATACTTTCTTGATTTTGCAGCACTGGAGGCTTGGGAGTGGATTTGAAAAGGACATTTTTACTGATTTCAGATCAAGTGCAGATTATAGAATCAGATGATGTAAAGTCCTCTAATTAATGTTATTATATGACAGAAAAAAATCTGGTAATTTAATTGGCTAAAACGCTCATCAGAAGTGTGATATACTCCAGTATTGCTGATCTATTTTATTTTTATCAAAATTGAGTTGATATTTCACCGCTCTGTCATTGTTGTCTATTAACCCTTTAACCAACGAATCGCCCACATCCACCTGCGTAATATGTAAATTCAGCAGCTGAAAAAATATTATATTTTTATACTGTACCAATGACCCAGACATAGCTGGTGCTAACTCTTAAAAATATAGGGCCAAACACAAATTTTGCCCCCCAATCCCCAAAATTTGCATCTAAAACCAAAGAAATCATGTCCTGAACGGCCCTCCATACTTCACCACTACTGCGCATGCGCAGTGTCAAGGACATCCCGAAATTGGCGCCATTAATCATTCTTTGTTTGGCCCTTCATCAGTTAACATCTGACTGATCTTTGTGCTTGTAAATCTCAGTTTAAATGATGCCAGACACATAAATAGTAGAGAAATGGTGATTCTAAGGAGGATATAGAAGGAGGAGAGGAAAAATGAGTGACAGAAAATAATCAGGGCTGTAACTTAAAATTTTTTAATGAAATTATGTTAAGTTACCTATTTTCGAGGCAAGAGCCTGTTGTTGTCATTCTTGTTATCAAGATACACTGCTTGTTCAGTGTTTTCCTCTCTCCCTTTCCTTTAAGTCTCCCCTAGCTATTCTCCCATGCTTTTGGCATATTTTCTGTAATATTATTACTAAAATTTCTTGGGAGTTTTAGCTGGATAACAGAATGAATTCTGTTCTTTTCCCCATGTTTACGTCTTCACCTATGGGTGGTTAGGCGTAGTTTTCTGCATCTACCATCTGATGTTCTGCAGTTTCTTCCCTGGAAGTCTCTGTTTTGCATCAGATAGTGTATTATTGGTAACTGATTTCGGGCCAGGGTTATCAGTGCCTGGAGTCTTGTTTCTGGTGTTTTTACACTTCTTGTTTACATTGACAACAGCCCTCTGTGTGAGGGGGGATTTCTTGAGTATTATATCTTGATGTTAGTTTAATCATTACTAGATACATTATTATTGTTCGTAAGTGTTGCATAAATTTTTTTAAATATTTTTAAATTTTTGCCCACACTTAGGCTTGGGATCCATTGGGGCTCAACATTACTTTTCAGAAACTTTTTCAAAATTTTTTGATTTCAATTATTTTTACTATGTTAATGGATCATGTTATTATGTATTTTGATTGTCAGGGGTTGGTGTGAGTACTAGGACTTTGTTTTCTTTTCACATTGAAAGGATATTGTTCAATTGTAATAAGAGGAAATCTTCCTCTGACTTTCATAATCATTGTATAAATGTAGTCAGTGTACTCTCACTAACTCCTGTTCCGTATGTGTTAATTTCGATGACAACATGGGAAGCGTGCGTCACGTTTTGTTAGTGGGGAAATGGCCATTCCGGTCCTTTCCCCGCAGGGTCACTCTAGTTTATCAATCTCTATTTCAGATGATCAAGAACAGGGTGATGTATCCATGATGTCTTCCAAAAGTGTGCCTCCGTCGTCACAATTAATGAAGAGCTAGCGGAAAAGTGCTCATGAAAATATGTCAATTGCCTAAGAGGTCCCTAGTAGGATCGACGGCCTTTGACATCCGCTAGCTCGCCCGGTGTAGCATCCATTCATCGAATGGTTCGGCAGCCGGGTTCGTCCATTGCGGTCCAGAAGGAGTTTTGGGTGATGCGAGCACTATAAATCAACCAAATGCACACCCAGTGACGGCGGATTAGAGGAGAGAACGGAGGAAGCCTTTTAGTCCAGTTCCTAGCTCGTCCAGGTCCATCCGGACTGCAAGCGAGAGAGGCCCCTCTCTCGTACAACAACATCTGGCCCCAGATGTTGTGGTGCAAAATGTTTCGCATTCGGAGCATACGTCTGCCGCTCGGGACGCTCCATTAGATAGACAGCCCGGAGAGACTGTCAATAAGGCTTCCTCATCCTCATGGTAGCGCACACGACCGCTCTTGGCTATGTGACCTCGGATATCCAGTCAACTTCGCCAATCAGAGAATCCTCGGCGACCAGGTCACGCCATCAGATATCCAGGGACGCGACGCCTGGAGACTCCGGACGTTCGCATAAGGAAGTATGCGGGAGTCAATGTACATGGAGCTTCCAGCGGCAAAGCATCGTAAGACCGCTACTGCACAGGCCTCGGTGACGGACGTGCTATCCCAAATAGCACAACTTATCGCAGCATCCCAGCAACGACAGAATCTCTGTCGCATCATGTAATATCCGACGACGCTGGAACGGGACGCTCCGCGGAAGCACGGACGTCCGAAAATTTCATACGGTCCGATGGGATGCCGAAAGGGATTCGGAGGATTTCGAGCTTTCCCTTTCGGAACAACATAAGCTACTGTATATGTCATCCGACTTCATCTTCTAGAGGTTCTTCGTCGGACCAGAATGCTGCGATGCCGGATAAGAAACTGATAGCATCGGTGGACACAGAAATTTTTGGTTCAGTTCAGGGACATCGTCCCTCAGTTCCGACACAGTCCAATAATGTCTCAGAAACTTTCGATTTATTGAACGACGCTATATATATATTTTTTTATATGCTTGCTATTTACAAGTATGTCTGGTTTCTTGTTCGCAAAATTACTGAGATGTCTTTCAAAAGTGTGCCTCTGTCGTCATAGTTAATGAAGAGCTAGCGGCTATTAGTGCTCATGGAATACGTCAATCGCTTAAGAGGTCCCTAGTAGGATCGACGGAGTTTACATTCGCTAGCTCTACCGGTGTAGCATCCATTCATCGAATGGTTCGGCAGTCGGGTTCGTCCGTTGCGGTCTAGGAAGGATATTTGGGTGATGCGAGCACTATAATAGACTTTAGTACACACCCAGTGACAACAGATTAGAGGAGAGATCGGAGGAAGCCTGTTAGTCCGGTTCCTAGCTCGTCCAGGTCCGTACGGGCGGCGAGCAAGAGAGGTCCCTCTCTCGTACAACAACATATGGGACCGGATGTTGTGGTACAGACATTTCGCATTCGGAGCATATGTCCGCCGCTCGGGACGCTCCGTTATATAGACAGTCCGAGTGACTGTCGATAATGCTTCCTCATCCTCACAGCAGCGCACACGACCGCACATTGGCTATGTGACCTCGAGTTTCCGGCCAGCTTCGTCATTCAGTGATTCCACGGCGAACAGGTCACGCCATCCGGTAGCCAAGGGACACGAGGCCTGTACACTCCGGTCGCTCGCATAATAGAAGTATGCACGGGGTAACGAACACGGAGCTTCCAGCGGCAAGGCATCGTAAGACCACTTCTCCACAGGCCTCAGTGACGGACGTGCTATCCAAAATAGCACAGCTTATCGCAGCATCCCAGCAAACGACAGATTCTCGGTCGGATCAGGAATAATCCGACGGTGCTGGGTCGGTGTGCTCCGCTGTTGCATCAGGTATGGACGACCGAACACTTCATAGGGTCCGACAGGATGGCAAAAGGGATTCGGACGATTTCGAGCTTTCCCTTTCGGAACAATAGAAGCTGCCATACATTTCTTCCGGCATTATCTTCCAGAGGTTGTTCCGTCGGACTACATGGCTGTGATGCTGGATAAGAGACTAATAGCGTCATTGGACACAGAGTTTTGGATCGGTTCAGGGACATTGTCCCTGAGTTGCCGACGCAGTCCAATAATGTCATTAGAACATTTGAATTATTGAATGACGCTATATATAAGCTTGCTACCAAACATGATAGTCTAGTTTCTTGTCCGCAATGCTCTATTCTGCCTTTCATCAATTCTAGGGAAATAAATTTTTATTGGCAGAACTGGGCATACCGAGAGTTCCTATGCATCTAAGACGGCGAGGCTGAACACTGGGAATTATCTTTTTCGCCGTCTATGTCAATTCCAACCACGACGTTGGAAACGACAATGATGTCTAATAGACTTAACTTAGACGCTTTATCATACGTAGACCACCTTACTGAGGCATTATCATTACGTCTTCAAGAGAAAGAATTCCAGGATATGATCCTCAATGAGATTTCTTTCAGGGGCAGTAGTTTTCCACGTATAACTCCGCCCTTCAGTGGCAACCTGGAGTTGATTAGACGTGACGCAGCCCTAGCTACATCCACGCGCGTGGGTAGTAAGGTGAAGAACTCTCTCAGAGTCGCTTCGGTCTCGGAGAAGCTTCTCTTCGACGGCAACCTTTAAGCAATCTTTGAATTGCTCGATATACATGTTCTCTTGTCAATCAAGTGTAACAAGAGATTCAGACGTGGGCAAACATTCGGTGGTTGACTCAGAGAGTTCCACTGTAGTTGCCGGATCTGAGTTTTTCGATTATGACGGATGCCAGTCAAACAGGTTGGGACACAATATTGATCCCAACGGATTCGAAGTGCCAGGGTCTTTGGGTTCCGCAGTTTTTAGGCAAGCACTTAACTTCCAAGAAATGATATTATTTTGGCTTGCACTACGTCATTGGATGAACATTATTCAGAAACGCATGTCCAAATCCTGTCCGATAATACGACAGTAGTTGCGTATATCCGGAACCAGGAAGGCACTCATTCGGATCCGTTATTGTTTTTAACGGAAAGAATCCTTCTGTTTGTTATAGAACACTAAGTTCTGTTTCGGTCCGTCATATTCTGGGTCGTCGGATCGTATTAGCAGACTCCCTTTCACGTAAGGGTCATTTGTTGCCGTCAGAATGGACTCTCAACAAACAGGTATTCAATCAGATTTGCTACCAATGGGAGCACGCAGTGATAATTTATTTGCGACACAACTCTCCAATCAATTGCAGACGTATGTGTCATCGTGTCCGGATCCCCGAGCATATGTAGTTAACGCTCTATCGATCTAGTAGGACGGGATGATAGGATATGCGTATCCTCCAGCGCTGTTGATTCAGCAAGTATTGCTAGGATTATACATTCACAATACAATTCTGTTGGTAGCATCTCTGTCTCCACAGAGACGGTGGATAAATTTACTTAGATGTCTACTGTGGGACCTACCGCGGAAACTTCCTCCACGAGAGGATCTTTTTTCGCTGGGGAAATCGTGTCAACTTCATCACAACCCGCAAGGTCTCAACCTTCACGTATTCCGTTGTGCGGTCCTTCTTGCATGGCAAGCATTGTACAGGACGAGCAGTGGACGCGATTTCTAACTGTAGGAGGACCTCCTCTTCGCTATACTATGCGGCTAAAGTGGAGAGTCTTCCGTCATTGGTGTAGGGATCATTATGTTGATATTTTTTATCCCTCCATACCAGACATTGCAACTTTCTAGTATACTTGTTTGACGAGATCAACTGCAGCCAGTTACTTTTAAAGGTTATAGGTCTATGTTATCTGATACCTATGCACACCATGATAGTTTACAATTGAGCCTAATGTCTTTTTATCTAAGTTAGTTTGAAACTTTTCGATAATAGACCTAGAATCCTTAGTTTAATTCCTATACGGAATTTAGCTTGGGTTCTTATTAACTAAAGCAACCATTTGAACCTCTTGAGACAGTAGTTTCAAATTCTGGCCTTTTAGGACAGCAATTCTCTTAGTCTTCTCTTCTGCTGAAGAGTCAGTGAGCTTCATGCACTATCGGTGGACGATTCTCACTTTCGTAGTATCGGAAACTCTATTACCTTTACTACTAATGTTGTATTTTTGGTTAAGAATCAGGCTTGTAATAAATATCCGGAACCTATTGTTTTTAAGGTCCTTCCGTCTTCGAACGGGCATAGGACTTTACTCTGTCTGGATAGACCTTTATGTATTTATTAACAGATCTCAGTTTATCAGTAAGGACGTAAAGCTTCTTCTGGCTCTGATGCCTAATAGAAAGGTCATTACGGTCCATTCTATTACTAAATGCATTCAATTAACTATCGGTACTGCTTAGGATAATCTATCCTTAACTCAGCAGTCTGTGCTTAAGATTTCGGCTCATGAAGTAAGAGCTCTTCTACATCTTGGGCTTACGTAAATAGTGTTGTTATTATAGATTTAAAGTGGGCTGCATATTGGTCTCAGCCATCCACATTCACGAATTTTTATCTTAGAAATATCGAGTCCATTTCTGGAGGCCTGCATTATTTAGGTCCTTTATCGGCTGCTCAGAATGTCGATCACTTAACAATTGCAACTATAGCTATGTAGGCTTTATGTTCCGGCAGAGACTCCGTCCTGCTGCCCTCCTCGCTCTGGGCTATTTGACCCAGGGCAAGGAAAAGGGGGGGGGGGGGGAGAGGGTGTTCCCTTGGGTTACCTGTTTTATTATGAAAACAAGGGGATACCTCCTCCGGAGTCAGTAATTCTGAGCTGTTACTGGGATGGTTTTTTAAGTGAAAAGTTATGTTTTAAAATTCATTCATGTCATAGTTTTAAAGTATAGCATTTGATTATGTCACGTGTCAAACGGGCGTTATTATACCATCCTCAGACACTTTTAAAAGAGTATAAAGAGTCTCAATTCTCTGGACTAACTTTATTTATTGGCTTACTTTAAAAATAATTAGTATAAGAATTATACTGGATATTAAAAGAGAATATGGATGTTATGATGCTCAATTATAGAAGGTATTGTGTCTTTCTAATTTATCATAAATAAGAAAGATACATGTGAAGCCTAATTCTCCTTTTCTCCTCCAGGAGATGACTCTATTTTATATAGTTGAGCTTATTGGATTTTCCTCTATGTCCTGGGCCCTCCAGCCTTTTTACTACTCAGCTATGTCTGGGTCATTGGTACAGTATAAAAATCTTCAAAAATTTATAGTAATTTATATATTTTTTATACTTACCAATGACCCAGACAGGGATGGCCCTCCCAGGAGTTGGGAACTCATACCTCCCCGCTGAGGACATAGCGCTTACCAGGCACTGATGGTAAGAATGATTAATGGCGCCAATTTTGGGACGTCCTTGACACTGCGCATGTGCTGTAGTGGTGAAGTATGGAGGGCCATTCAGGACATGATTTCTTTGATTTTAGATGCAAATTTTGGGGATTGGGGGGCAAAATTTGTGTTTGGCCCTAGATTTTTAAGAGTTAGCACCAGCTATGTCTGGGTCATTGGTAAGTATAAAAAATATATAAATTACTATAAATTTTTTAACTTTTCAAAAAATTTCAACAAAACCATATCATGTGACCCTTTGGAACGAGCTTGTCGAGCTCGTTCCAAAGTGGGGTCACATGATATGGTTTTGTTAAAATATTTTGAAAACATTAAAAAAATGATATTTAAAATAATAAATTTTGAAATCATCTGCATTGGGTAAAGGGTTAATGGCACAGGTAGGATGATATAATGATTCCAAATACCTGTTTGCGATAAAAATAGAAATGTTATTTCCAACTTGCTCCTTTCTCTTAATTTCCCTGTTCCAATGTTTACGAACTGTTCAAATTTATAACAGTTAACTGCAGTATGAACAAATAAGTTAATACACATTGCTTCCTCTCTACATGTGTCAATATTCTTCCATAAATTGACGAAAAGTTCTCAGTGCTCCCTCACCTCAAAACCCTCAAAATCATCACCATTCTCAGTTTCACTCTCCGAATCCTGTTCGGGATTAGCATTAGATTTACCAAATGATGCACAAATTTCTTGATCAGACAAAACCCCAAAACAGTCATGGTTATTGTCATGATCAACATATGTGTCAAAGAGCTCACTGGTGATTCCATTTGGGGGCTCAACAATATCAGTGTTCTCTTCACAATTTTCTATGTAGTTTTTCCTAAAACAAGCTTTTTTTAAACCATAAGTTTTTACCATACCCCAAGCTGTATCAAACAACACACCCAAAGCCATTTCAGATTAAAAAAAACACGAAGTTATCAAACATATGTCTCCTTTTCTTTATTTCTCAGAAAAAATCAAAACACTTGATCACACCTATTCTCTTAGTTTATTAGGGAGACGGGTAAATGAAAGACGAAGATTTTCTTTCCTCAAGAAAACTGCTCAAATTGTTGTCATTTTGAAATCTTGAACACAACCATAACAACATGTGCTATAATGTATATGTGTATCATTTAATTTCACACTTTGTGAACTGGGGACATTCTTTTCACCTCCCGCCGATAAATCATAACTTGCACACACGTGCTGTCGAAACAATTGCAACAAAAACAAAGTGCAGCCATTTCCATTTTTGTCAAGCTGTTGGCAGGAAACTAATTTTAATAAACATGCTGGATTTTTAGGATGTCTGGGGTCATTTAGAGCGGGTTTATGAAAATATAATGGAGAAAATGTGCAGGATAATTATTTACAAAATTTTGTTTTTTGTGGGGGGGGGGGGGGGAAGTACTGCATAGTTGATCAGTGATCTGCAACACACAGTTTCCAAACATCCAATACATGTACATGCACTGTGAAAAGTTTTTTTTTTTCAGCATAATCAACCGCCGATTTCAAAATGGCATCAATGTTTTTCCTCTTTTTTATTCAATTATCTGGTCTGGTCGACATTTTTGCAAAAAACTCACATCCAATAAAACGGGATATACAATTATCCGAAATACAATTATCCGATACATTTTGTACTGTTTGAATGGCAAATGGATCGGTGTTTGGAAAAAATATTACTTTAACCGAATTATACAATTAAGCAATATACAATTAAATGGGTTTGACTGTATATATGTTGAAATTAAATTTATTTTGTTGTATATGAATATGCTGTTTTTCTTGTAATAAAGCAAAGAATTTGCAAACAATTTTTTCTGTCATAATAATAAGACAATAATTGATCTTCCTTGAGGTTGATACCGGGAATTATGAACCATTGACCCTTGGTGAATTTTACTTTTCTAGGGTTGATAATTCCTTGTTTCACCCTCAAGGAAAGTCAATAATTGTATACCATTATCTTCTTCTTTTTAATTGTAGGATCCTTGCAGTAGCGGCATGACTTTATTGACGAGTTACTATCTCATAACCGGTGCTAAAGTAAGTTTGTACTTGAAGAGCTAGGATTCATATATACACCAAAACACTAAAGTCCACAAATCCTGTCTTCCTCTTTTATACCATGATTGCCATGCATTTTAAACATTACGTGATACAATACAGACATAGGGAAATGTTCCAGATACACCACACATAGAATCTGGATTTTGCAAAAGAATGTCATGTAAGAATGCATCTTTTTTTCTTTTTTTTTATTTATTTAATCTTATTTGTTTAACAAGGATTGGCAAACAAGTTATGCAGCTTATATTAATGCCTCTCCTTGGCCCAATGGCATAGGGGTGTGGGCTGACCTTCATAGCAGCAACTTCGTGGCCTAGCTCTTCTCAAATACTACGAAGGGATCTTTAGCCTGCACGGAGTGTGTCTCTCTCCACACAGAGGACAGCCATTTTACGTCCTCACCTTATAGGACGATACGCCTTGACAGCATCAACCCCACAATTGATGCTGACAAAGAGTGTTCGGACACCTCGAGAACTTTCCCGATCGGGGATCGATCCCAGGACCTTTGGCAAGAGAAACCAGCGCAATTATCCATTCGGCCACCAGTCTTTCTAAAGAGTGCATCTGATTGGATGTCATGCATCTGAGTGATGTAATGACGTGAATGAAATACTTTAACACAAAACATTGTCAAGCAAGAATGTAAATAGACAACCAAAGGTGATATTTTTCTTTAACCCTTTGAACCCTTGTGGTATCTTCCATATCAGTTCAATGGCAGCAATGGGAAGAGTCCATATTATTTATTTGGGGGTAGACCAGTTAATATTTTCAGCGTGCAGCCTTAGGGCTGCACTTTGAAAATATTGATTGGTCTACACCACACCTTCACTCAAATGTCATGAAATTATGAAGTATCATGTTACTGGGCCGGAAAAGTTGCCTCTGGGGTTCAAAGGGTTAAATATATTATCTTCATTCACTTAATTCATGCACAAAATTCAAGTTTAATATTTGTATAAATACACTGTTCAGTCATCTGTAGGTTGTACATATGGTAGTTATTATTGTAAAATAAATCTGAGATTTTCTGGGTTAACAAAAAAGACCAAAGAAACAAGCACATTTGTTTTTGATTTAATGACCGGAAAAATCATTTCGGCTACAAGTCTTTTTTGTTGGGGTTAGGGTAGAGCTACAAATTATCTCCCTTTATTCCACTCTTTGTATATTAAAATGACCTATTTGCTACTAAAACTTGGCACAACATTTCAACTAAACAGGATGAACCTTTTATGAATACCTCATATAAAAAGAACATGCAAGCAGTAAGTAAGTGTAAATGTTTAGAAGTTAGTTGAAATATAAAATATCCATGCAGCACCCTGGACAAAAATTATGTGGGGAGGTGTTTACATGATGGATAGCTACAGTTACCAAGACAAAAAGTACAAGAAGCATAAGCAAACTTTGATTATGAGATTACATCAAGTACAGTTGACTTTAATCAATGCCCCGAGGTGGGTATTGTCCCATATTTCATAGTATTTTACTGGAAATACAGGGAAAACTCCACTTAAGGTCATTGATACAGTCCCCCATATTCTACCTAAGTTGTGTTTTGTCTTGACCCTTTACCTAACATGAAAAGCAGACGACACTTGCAAAAAAAATTCTTGAATAATTAATTTTTTTTCATATTTTGTGTCAAAAACATAGGTTATGACCCCTCATTGGAATGAGCTCAACGAGATCATTCCAATGAGAGGTCATAACCTATGTTTTTGAGACAAAAATGAAAAAAATGATGAAAAGTAATTGGCGATTTTTTTTAATAGTGCTGGACGGTTTTGAATGTTACGTTCTTTAAAGGGTTAAGAAACTACCGGCGGTGTCAACAAAAACTTTGCATAAATATTATTATTATTATTATTATTATCCTCGATTGCTGTGGAATGAGTAAATCTCATTTTAGAGGCTTGATATTTGAGACCGATACAAGGCTTACTGAGTTTCTAGTGCAGATTTTTGCCTACAAGGAGGAGATCCCAATCTCATCATCGATATATTTTCTCCCTTTCAAATGCTGAATTATCATTCATTTTCAAAGACTGGTTATGTGCCACCTGAAAAGATTTGAAGCTGCTTGTTACCATTGCCTATCCTTTTCCACTTTGGCCCCACTACATGTGTGTATTTGATGTACCTTGTCAGAGTATGTGACATTTATTATGACTTTTGTGTTATGCAGGGGTGGATTACCATGTACAGTGGAGCCCACTTAATTGGATATCTCTTAACTGAATAACCGTGTTAATTGAATATAATTTCCCAACACACAACCATTTACCATACCTCGAGTACAAATTTGACCTCTTAATTGAATATAGGTTATAGAGTGAACTCCTGTTAACTGAATAAAAAATTTTGTAACCTGTCAAGAAATTACCCTGACTCTTCCCAGTTTTCCTTTGTTCGTAGACCTATTTGGCCTCAATACATTCAATACAGGCATTTAATCTATTATGCCTTGTTTGACAGAGCTCATAGAGCTCTGTCAAACAAGATATAATAGAATAAATGCTAAGTTTATCTCTAAAATACAGGATAGTGACAATCCCTGTTAATTGAATACTCTTGATAAATGAATAATTTTCATTGGCAAAGTGGCTATTCAATTAACAGGATTTCACTGTATAACTGTCTCACCAAGATGTCACGCCCCATAACACATGTTTGTAAGTTTGTAGGAGAACTAGAGAAATGGGCTTGAAAATCCACAATATTTACAAATTCTGAGATGAAGCTCCAGGAGTAGCAGTAAATTTTAAGTTAACAGACTAACCACCATATGGTTGAAGCTACGCAGGACATAGAGGGTTATTCCATTAGGGAATAACCAGTTAATTGGGATGCACTGTATCAGCCAACTTGAATTGGCCAGTCAGTGTTGCACATGAAAAGAAGGTGCTAAACTAAATAACTGCAACAAATTTGTCTCATTACCTTTGGTGTGAAGAGAATAATCACTTAATTGGTTGATCTCATTATTGTCCACATTCCTTGGAAATAGAAATTCCTCACAAAAAACATCCCATAAACTCAGTATCACATAATCAGAGATGACCACATCTATCCCATCTTACACCTTGTAGAAAATTACCCTCCCGCGATACACTGCATTTATTTATTGGTTTACTGGGTTGAAATGAGTTTCTAAGGTGAAGAGCATTAAAATGACAGTATAGCTTCTCGTTACTAACAACATTTGATTTAATCCTAAAGGGACTACACATTTGCTACATTTTAACAATCGACATCCTGTGGCTTAGCAGTGGTATTTAGGCAAGGTTGCTTGAAAACAACCTCACAGAGTGCCAAGCCAGAAAATAAGCAGACTGTCATCTGCAAAATGAGGTCCTCAGAGGGTGAATTTAGTGATTCTACCCTCACTAAATTTACCCTCTGTGAACCTCAATCTGAATCGGGCTCAAAACTAAACAGAAAGAGGTACCCAGAGGATAAATTGGCCCACTGTATGGGATAGCATCATCAAATTCATCCTCTGGGGACCTCATTCTGCAAATGTCAGACTGCTTATTTTCGGACCTGTAGAGTGCAACTTGTGAGCTAACCCAGACCACATGCTGGGGCAGATGTTCTGTTAAAGTAAAAAGTACCTAAAATCAGATTTAGGCCCTTCGAGGGTTAATTAATTTTGATTGATTATTATTGATTTATTGATTTAATTTACGGTATACATAATACAGAAGAAAATACAGTAAACACATTCAACATAGTGGTAAAAACAAGTAATAGATAACAATTGCTTTTGTAAAGAAATACAAATAATAGCGTATACCGTAGAGAGATGACATAGCCAGATTTGCAGTCTACCCATCATCACCTTGTTAACTGTACAGCTTCAGCTTGTGTCAGACCACAGTAAGAGATATGACACAGAGATAGTTCTTTGCATGCACTACAGATACATATATAATCTGTAGTTATCCTGTCAACTTTTTTATGGATGCTTCCAATATGGGCATTGTGAATAATGTTATTTATAAATACGATCTGTGCAGTAAGTAGCCTATATCCGAAGCTGATGACGAGACCTAGAATGAGAGAGTGAAAACCGTTAGAAAAAAATTAAGTGTCCTATTATTTGATGTTATGTTATATATAAGTTGGAGAAAATCAATGATTAACGGGTAGAGTGCTGAATTATTTTATCTCCATAACCAGACCTTTAAATTGTAAGGCTATTGTGCATAAATGTTAAATTGTTTAGGTTTACTGGAGAATGCCCATAGGCATTCTCCAGTGTACCAAAAAAATGTTATACTTATAAAAACCATGCATTTAACAGCAGTGTATCACTTGTTAACCCTTTAACCAACGCAGACGATATTAAAATTTATTATTTCAAATATCATTTTTTTTAATTTTTCAAACAATTTCAACAAAACCATATCATGTGACCCCTCATTGGAACGAGCTCAATGAGCTCATTCCATAGAGGGGTCACATGATATGGTTTTGTTGACATTTTTTTAAAAATAATATTTTTTCAGCTACTGAAGTTGCATATTACGCAGGTGGGTGTGGCAGATTTGTTGGGTAAAGCGTTAAACTACTACCCAGAACAGAGAGTTAAAGAACTGACAGAAGTTGAATCTGTGAGAAAAACGTAATTGTAGGATTTCTCTATCCTTTCCAGGGTTCATTGTATCTTTGGGACATCAACAGGGGTGAATGTCTGAGAAGGATCAAGTTGGAAGAAACAGATGGACTCTCATTTGTGCAGCAAATTGAATATGTTGGCAATTCAACGATTGTTTGTGATTATGGAACACAGTTAAAAGTTGTGCGATTTCCAACTATTCTAGAAAAGGCAGACTGAATGCATTGATTCCATTGCTTTCAATTTTTACCTTGCATTTTGTTTTGCTTTGTACAAGTTTATATCTCTTTGTTTTCATAATTCATGTTTTATTTTCCCAATTCATTTTTTAATGTTTTGATAGACTAATGATGTATCATCATCAATGAATCATCTTTGTGTGTACTACTTTGCATTGTTGAATGATTGTCTGCTATTTTTAATAACTGTGAATGATGACTCTGTTGTTATGATATTAGACTACAAACTGAAATGTCCATGGTTCAGTCCCTGCCAGGGGTGACTGCTTTGTGTCCTTGAGCAAGGTACGTAATCCTGAGTGCCCACATTTGGGCACGGCGGTGCTGTGTACTAAGGTGCACTGCACGTCGATGGTGCTCTTTGTCTTCAACCAATGCTAACTCTGCTTGTTTGGAATTAGTATGTTGGAGAGTCTGATAATTACTTGTCATTGCTCAGTGGTTCTCTCCAGGAACTCCGCTTCCTCTACCTGTAAAAACTGTCCAACACAAGGTGACCCTTGCTGTTGAAAGTGTCATTAAACCCAGTAAATAAATAAATAAACCTTTAATGAACCTGTGGATTTATGTTACATTCATGTGTGTTCTTCGATTTTTTTCAAAATAACTAGAAGACGGCACTTGAGAAAACTAAAAATAAAGTCTTGAAATATTTCAATTTTTGTCCTCAAAAACAATGCTTAAGTCTGTCATTGGAACGAGCTCAATGATCCAGTTCCAAGATGATGTCATAAGTGTTGGCGTCAAAAACTGAAAAAATAAAACTATTTGATTGGTGATTTTAGTGAATAGTGCAGAGAAATTATTGCAGTTGCATTAGGTTGGAGCATTGTGGTTGAAATTGAACTTAAACCAAAAAGTTCACAGTTTGTTTCTGACCAGCAGAAGCTGCATTGAGTCCTTGGGCAAAGCATTTAATCCTGATTTTCCTCATGGCAGCGTCATGAGCTCATTCCAGTGAGAATGTATAAGTTATGTTTTGGAGACACAAATTGAAAAAGTTAAAACAATTTGTATTGCAGAATTTGTGAGCAGTGCTGGCTGGATATGACTGTACAGTACAGACACCATGGACTGGTCATAATCCATGTGTGGGTAGTGATGTCCGAGAATGCATTTACCAGCTAATAAAAATCATCAGCAAAATTTTAATTGAAGCACCGGGTTGTACCCGGTGCTTCATTTATTAAAATTCTGATGATTATTACAAAATTAGTCTTTTGAATCTAATATTATATGCATCTGTGGAACTATTGTTTGGAAAGTGACCAGTCTGTAGTGGCCATACATTATCTTTAGATCTAGTTAAATCATTTGAGATCTTTATTTGGAAATCCTTTACATGTATGAGCAAATCTGTTGACTCTGTAAAATATGCAATCCGGAAATTATTATTTGAATATGTGCTCTTTATCTTTCTACCAAAACGTGTTTCACATTTAAACATCTTATTGAGCTCAGTTCCCACATTTCTATTCACAGAACATGGTCTTTGACTGATTGTGGACTTGTCTTTTTTGTATGTGTGATGGTTTGACTGGTGTACTTGTTCAAAAGTACTGCTACTGACAGAACTTGAATCGTGTTGAGAGCCATTGAAATATATAACGCTGTTAAAAAAGAATTCTTGTTTCTCAGGCACCTCCCTCATCATAGAAAATCTGCCTGATCACCTTTTTCACCTGGAAATCTCTTCTATTATGACACTATTTTGCACTTAAGCTTGTAGGACAAATATTTAACCAACTATGTCTGGTTTGACAGAGCTCAAAGAGCTCTGTCAAACAAGATATAGTTGTTAAATTTTCAACTCCATTATGGGAAATTTTCACTGCTGAAAACATTGGCTTGCCACATAATAGTGTAAATAGTTAAACTTCTGATTCCAACTATTTTCAGAACTGTTTCTTGAATGAACCAAAAAAAAAGAAGAAGAAAACCTCCATCCCTCATCATAAAATTGAGGAAAAATTGCCTAAGAAACAAGAAATTTTTTTTATAGGTCTAATTGAAGATATTTTAATCTGAATAAAATAAGTGTTTGTTGTCATTATGCCGTAATTTGAACAAATTCATTTTACCGGTGATAATATTATATTCATTTAATATCATCATTGTTATTTATTTGTGTATTGGTACTTAGTATTTCAATCAATGAGTGTAAAAATTCCTTGAAGGTTATGAAATGCCTGAACTCTGCACCAAACTTGGTTGTCCTCATGTGGGAAACTCAGGGAACAGATTAATCAGTCACATGTTATTCACAGTAATCAATTTAATTCACTCTGGAAAATCATTGAATGATCATAAAGCCATTAAGTGGTTCACCTGGTCGAACATGATGTAAAACTGCAATTTGAAATTAAATGCTTTGGTCAGCCTTAGACATGTTAACTTAAGATAAAAAAAAAAAAATTCTGGGAACTTGAGGGTGATTTTTAGTGAAATTGGATGAATTTCAGGGAAATGTACATGTGCAATAATATACACAAAATTTCACCTCTTGGACCACCACTGGCACCAGGTTGCACCCAGTGGTTCATAGGCTAAAAATTTGTGAAGCTCTTTAATACTTTATGCCATGTTAAAAAATCATTGATTTAAATTCTTCCTCTCCCCCTTTTTTCACCCCCTTCCTTGCTACCCCCCTCCCACCCCCCCCCCCACCCCACACACACCACACCTGTGGTTACAATTTGACCAAAGTGTGCAGTCATGTAATTCCCTTCTGGAATGGGGAATAAAGTGTAATTCCATTCTTTCATGACACACACAATTTAATCCAACTTCCCCTTACTTAGTGTTGTTTGTGGTGTTTCTTTGTATACACCAATTTCTGTGAGGGGATGTTTCAGCCTTTGGGGATCGAGATTTTTTTTGTTAATTTGTTAATTCTGTGACATTCTCACCTCAACTCAAGAGCATACTGCCGGTGTTCCACAGATGGACATGCAAGGCATGAAAAACAGTCCATTTTCCCATTTAGCGAAAAACATAATATTTACAGATGAAATACTGTTTCAAATGAATTGTAATTTTGAAATAAATTGGGAAAAAGTTCTTTATTTATGATTTTATAACAGGTTGTGAAAGGAATTGTATTTTTTGTGAAATAAATTTTTAGCTCACCTGGCTCAAAAGGCCATGTGAGCTTTTCTCATCACTTGGCGTCCGTCAGTCGTCGTCCCGCGTCCGTAAACTTTTCACATTTTCATCTCCTTCTCTGTAACCGCTGAGCCGGTGTGAACCAAACTTGGCAGGAATAGGAATGTTCTATGGGAGGTCCTCTACAAACGATCCTCATTTTGTTCCCGACAGATAAAAAACATGGCTTCCAGAGGCATTCTTTGATTCTGGTTGGTGGATTTTCAAAAAATTTTTCCTCTGAAACTGCCACTTCAGGTGTTTCGAAACTTCATATAAATGATGACTGGGACCCCCTCTACCAACGATCCTCATTTAATGTTGATCGGTTTGTAAGCATGGCCACAATTTCGGCTTTTATTTACTATAGAAACCCTATGGGAAATCACATTTTCCTCTTCTTCTCTGGAAAAACCAAGGTGACGTGAAAACAAACCTGGCAGGGATCGTCTATGTGAGGTTCTCTACAAACGATCCTCATTTTGTTCCTGTGGGTTGAAAAACATGGCCGCCAAAAATCTTCTCTTCTGAAACTGCCAGGCGAAATGTTTTGATACTTCACATAAATGATGACTGGAACCCCCTCTACCAACGATCCTCATTTAATGTTGATCGGGTTGCAAACATGGCCACAATTGCGGCTTATAGTTACTATAGAAACCCTATGGGAAATCACATTTTCATCTTCTCCGGAACTACTGAGCCGACATGAACCAAACCTGGCAGGGATGGTCTATGGGAGGTCCTCTACAAATGATCCTCATTTTGTTCCCGTGGGTTGAAAAACATGGCCGCCAGAGGCATTCTTTGATTCTGATAGGTGGATTTTCAAAAATCTTCTCTGAAACTGCCAGGCCAAATGTTTTGATACTTCACATGAGCGATGACTGGGACCCTCTCTACCAACGATCCTCATTTAATGTTGATCGGATTGTAAACATGGCCACAATTGCAGCTTATAGTTACTATAGAAACCCTATGGGAAATCACATTTTCATCTTCTTCTCTGAAACTACTGAGCCGACATGAGCTAAACTTCGCAGGAATGGTCTATGAGAGGATGGAAATATGTGGCCACCAGAAGCGATATTCTAATACTTAACCCAATGCCTCTCCTATCTGCATGAAGATCGGTACTGTCAGCAAAAATACTTGTTTTTTGAGAATCTGGTAAGGGTTGGTTCCAGGTTTCTCCACTGAGAAATGGGGGAAAAAAAACCTCAAAATATTGTTTATACAGTACAGGTCCAAATAAGCTGTAGCATAACTACAATAAACTAAGTAAACTGCTGCTCCTGCCCTGACAAGATCAGAATCAGACATTTTCTGGAAAGCTATCAGTGAGAGCTTTCCAGAAAAAGTCGTCAGCTTCTGGTTTATCAGTGTAGGAAGAGAAACAGATACAGAGTTTATAGGATTATCCTACAACTTATTTTGACTTAACTGTAAACTATTGGAACTGTACATGGATGCTGATATATGCTCATTACTCATGTTACTTGTCAGATAATCTTGGTTGTTGACAGGTGTTTGGAGAAAACAGGAGATTTTACTAACATTCTTGCAATCATGTCAGCTTAGATGGCAGTAATTATTGTATATCTTTTTAAGATTTGACAAAAATTGGAGTAATGTGTTTCCTGTAACCCTTTTACCTATCCAAAGCTATTTTGAAAAGAGAATAATACTATCTGAAAAAAGTTGTAATTTTTCAAAAATATTTAACCTTCTTTTACTGAACTTTTTGTTGAAAACAGAATTCATAAATGTGTGCATTTTCAAGAAAATCTTCTTTGAAACTACAAGGCCAAATGGTTTGAAAACTTAATGTGCCTGATGACTGGTACCCCCTCTACCAATGATCCTCATTTTAATCTTCATCGGGTTGCAATTATGGCTGCAATTGTGGCTTATAGTTACTATAGAAACCCTATAGGAAATCACATTTTCATCATCTTCACTGAAAGTACTGAGCCAATGTGAACCAGACTTGGCAGGCATTGTCTATGAGAGGTTCTCTACAACTGTTACTTATTTTATTCCTGTTGGGTTAAAAAATGTGGCCACCAGAAGCATTCTTGATTCTGATTGGTCAATTTTGAAAACTCTTCTCCTCTGAAACCACAGGGCCAAATGTTTTGAAACTTTGCATTGTTGATAACTGGGACACCCTCCACCAACGTTCCTCATTTTAATGTTGATCGTATTGCAGACATGGCCTTAATTGCAGTTTATAGTTACTATAGAAAAAACTATAGGAAATCACATTTTCATCTTCTCTCTGGAACTATTGAGCTGACATGAACCAAAAACTTGGCAAGAATGGTCTATAGGAGGCCCTCAACAAACGATCCTCTTTTTGTTCCCGTTGGCTGGAAAATATGGCCACCAGAGACGTTCTGTGATTCTGTTTGATGGATTCAAATGTTTTGAAACTTCACATGATTGAAGACTGGGACACCTTCTACCAATGATCTTCATGTAATATTGATGTAGTCTTGTAAAACATGGCCACAATTGCAGCTCATAGTTACCATGGAAAGCCTATGGGAAATCACATTTTTAGTCGAGTTGTGACGAAGTCAAACTCGACTTATAGTTTGGTGAATGGCGGGCGGGCGGGCGGGCGGGCGGGCGTAAACAATTGGTTTCCGGATGATAACTTGATAGTGGTTCAACTCACATTCATTAAACTTCATACGTAGGTTGGTCTTGGTGGGAGGAAGAACCCTATTGATTTTGGACATGCTACGTCGAAGGTCAAGGTCACAGTGACCTTGAACGTAGTAAATCTTAAACAATTGGTTTCCGGATGATAACTTGATAATGGTTCAACTCACATTCATGAAACTTCATAGGTAGATTGGCCTTGGTGAGGGGAAGAACCCTATTGATTTTGGACTCGCTACGTCAAAGGTCAAGGTCAACGTGACCTTGAACATAGTAAATCGCAACAATTCCTTTCCGGATGATAACTTAATAGTAGTTCAACCTACATTCATGAAACTTCATAGGTGGGTTGGCCTTGGTGCGAGGAAGAACTCTATTGATTTTGGACTCACCAGATCAAAGGTCAAGGTCACAGTGACCTTTAACATAGTATATCGCAACAATTGGTTTCCGGATGATAACTTGATAGTGGTTCAACCTAGAGTCATGAAACTTCATAGGTGTGTTGGCCTTGGTACGAAGAAGAACCCTATTGATCTTGGACTCACCAGGTCAAAGGTCAAGGTCACAGTGACCTTGAACATAGTATATCGCAACAATTGGTTTCCGGATGATAACTTGATAGTGGTTCAACCTAGAGTCATGAAACTTTACAGGCGTGTTGGCCTTGGTGCGAGGAAGAACCCTATTGATGTTGGACTCACCAGGTCAAAGGTCAAGGTCACAGTGACCTTGAACATAGTATATCGCAACAATTGGTTTCCGGATGAGAACTTGATAGTGGTTCAACCTAGAGTCATGAAACTTCATAGGTATGTTGGCCTTGGTGCGAGGAACTGTTGTCACAACTCGACATTGGATCGGTGATCCTGAGCGGCATTTTTTTATATGTATTTCCAGGTGAGCGATTACAGGCTCTGTAGAGCCTATAGTTAAAAGTTGTCATTTAAATAAATAAATAAACTACAGACTTCACAAGACATCACTTATAAGTCCAAGTGTTACTTATTATGAGCGAAAAAAATTAAAGTACAATTCTTCAGGCCTTTAAGGACATTTTCAGAATCCACAGTACAGCCGCTGTGGAACAGTTAGTCACTTTCCATGGGTGCGCAATATATCCACGGATGCAATAATATTAGATTCCAAAAACTAATTATAGGAATAATCATCAAAAATTCAATTAATTAACCCTTTACCTAACATGAAAAGCAGTTGACACTTGCAAAAAATATTCTTCAATAACTAAGTTTTTTCATTTTTTGTCTAAAAAAATAGACTATGACCCCTCATTGCAAGGAGCTAGATTAGCTCATTCCAAAGAGTGGTCACAACCTATGTTTTTGAGACAAAAAAGAAAAAATAATAAAAATTAATTGGCAATTTTTTAGAATAATGTTGGCCGGTTTTGGACGTTATGTTGGGCAAAGGGTTAGGCACTGGGTACAACCCAGTGCTTCATTAATTAAAATTTTGCTGATAATGGTTTTTAGCTCAACTTTGGCGAAGCCAAATTTGAGGTATTGTCATGGCCTGTCTGTCCATCCATCGCGCCGTCAACACGGCTCGGGCTAGAGGCCGTATTTATGAACCAATCTTTACGAAACTTCTTGGGTACCTTTGTTATCACCGCGGAACGAGAACAAGTGTTTTTGGGTCCGGTCTGAAATTCAAGATGGCCGCTGGCAGCCATTTTGTACAAAATTAGGTGCAATCAGATTTTTGCACAGAACTTCCATATGAAAGCGCCGATTTGAATAATTTTTTGTGTGAATGTTTAGTACCATGGGATACATCACATATAATACAGTTTTTTTCTTGTGCATAAATTATGCCAATTAGACTAACTTGGATCTATTTAGTATTACTTTCAGCACTGTAACTGCAAATGCCAATACGGCTCGGGCTAGAGGCCGTATTTATGAACCGATCTTTACGAAACTTCTTGGGTACCTTTGTTATCATTGTGGGATGAGAACGAGTGTTTTTGGGTGCGGTCTGAAATTAAAGATGGCCACCAACAGCCATTTTGTACCGAAATTAGTGCAATCAGTTTTTTGTGATTTGAACACAATTTTTGTGTGAATGTTTAGTAACATGGAATACATCACATATAATACAGGTTTTTCTCCCTCGTGCTGAAATTATGCAAATTATATGAACTTTCATTTATTCAGTGCAACTTATACACAAAAAGTGCACATGTCAATACGACTCGGGCTAGGGGCTGTATTTATGAACCAATCTTCACAAAACTTCTTGGGTACCTTTGTTATCACCTTGGGACGAGAACGAGTGTTTTTGGATGCAGTCCCAAATTCAAGATGGCTGCCCGTTGCCATTTTGTACCAAAATTAGGTACCATCATTTTTTTGTTCAGAACTTCTATATGAAGATTCTGATTTGAATAAATTTTTGAATGAATGTTCAGTAAATGCAATACATCACATATAATACAAGTTTTTTTCTGATGCAAAAATTATGCAAATTAGATGAACATTGAGTTATTCAGTGCTACTTATACACAGTTAGTACACATGGCAATATGCCTCGGGCTAGGGGCTGTATTTATGAACCGATCTTCACAAAACTTCTTGTGTACCTTTGTTATCACCTTGGGACGAGAACGGATGTTTTTGGGTGCAATCCAAAATTTCAAGATGGCCGCCGGTGGCCAATTAGACACATGGAATACATCACATATAATACAGGTTTTTCTCCCTCGTGCTGAAATTATGCAAATTAGATGAACTTTGATTTATTCAGTGCAACTTCTACACAGAAAGTGCACATTTCAATACGGCTCTGGCTAGACGTATCTAACTGTCACCACCTTTACAGTACTTTACCTGTACATTTGTTACAGGCTACGGTCAGTATTTATGTACAGACCATTGCAGTACTTTACATGTACCTTTGTTATCAGGTCTTTACCTAGATATGTGTCATTGCTGTGTCCTATGCTATGCATGTACATGTCTTACACAAGTTGAGCTACAGTGTCATTGACACTTTCATTATTATCTGATAAATGCATGTGTGGACATTACTGCCCACTCGTGGCTTATTACCGGTCTACAGCAGCTGAACTGTGGGATAAGAATTGAATGAATATTCTGCAAGAATAAAAGTTGATTCTATTTAATTCTTGCATGAATTTTAAGCCCTCCAGGATTTGCAAGTTATTGGCGTGTGTCCCCATGGGAACCCTTGGAAGTGAAGCAGTGCTTGTTTACCATTGTAAAGCCTGAAAATAAGCAGACTCATCTGCAAAATGAAGTCCCCAGAGGGTGAATTTGGTGATGCTACCCTGCACAGCAGGGTAGCATCACTAAATTTAGCCTCTGTGAACCTCAATCTGAATCAAGGTCTCAAACCTAAACAGAAAGATGTACCCAGAGGATAAACTGGCCCACTGTATGGAATAGCATCAGCATATTCACCCTCTGGGGACCTTATTCTGCAAATGACAGATTGCTTACATTCAGGCTTGACCATGGTAAACAAGCTCTGTTTCACTGGTAAAATAGGACCCGGTCACCGATGCGTGTGGTGGGAATCCTCTAAAATGGGCAACATGGTTATAAACAGTTATCTAAACTTGGCTTGATCTCCACATTGAGGTCATGATTAGCCATTGTGCAGAAATATGTGACCTTAAAACCAAAAAATAGATAAATATTGGAGTGTACCTGTAGGCACTTACCTGAATTTAATCAGTTATAAAAAATATATTTGATGTTCAGATTCTGGCTTCAAAAAAATAATCTACCACATTGCCTATTGACCATTTACCAAATTTGACAAAGACACAAATATTTTTTTCCTAAATAGTTAAACATTTTAATACTTTTCTTCAAAAACATGACTTTTAGAATGTAATTGGAATGAGCTCAATAGGTTTGTTTCATTGAAGTATCCTATGTTATGAAAGAGAAAATTGAAGAAGAAGTAATTATTAAACAACAATCTATGTGTATAGTTCAGTGGAGCCCACTTAATTGGATATCTCTTAATTGTATATCCCTGTTAATTGAATAAAATTTTCAAACACAGAACCATTTACCATACCTTCAGTACAAATTTGATCTGTTAATTGCATATGGGTTGTAGAGTAAACTCCTGTTAATTGTATATAAATTTTTGTAATATGTTCAAAAAATTACTGTGACACGCACCAAATTCCCCTTATTTATCAACCTTTTTGGCCTCACTACATCCAATACAGGCATTTATTATATTATATCTTGTTTGACAGAGCTCTATGAACTCTGTCAAACAAGATATAATAGAATAAATCCTCAGTTTACTTCCAGAACACAGGAAACTGACCAAATCCCTGTTAATTGTATACTCCTGTTAATTGAATAATTTTCACTGGCAAAATGGATATTCTATTAAGAGGATTCTACTGTATTGGGCTGATTTGATCTATTCATTGGGTGAAAGGTACCACAGTCAACACTTGAGTTCATATGTTTGACTATGGACTTATGCTTTGGAAGACCCATTTTTGGTGTGGTTGGGTATCAGTTGTCTGGCATTATAACTGGAGAATTTTTCCACACATTTAATTCATATTTTCATTATTTTAGTTCCTAAAATCAATGACATATTTATTATTTGAAATAATCAATCAGTAAACAGCAAGGAAATGCCCAACACATTTTTGATCTTTTCTATTTACTCTCCTGTACCAAGACTTCATTGTCAATAAGCTCTTCTGATTTTTTTTTTTTTTTGATTCAGAAATTGTAAGGAGTAGAAGGTCTAAATTCCTTTTTCGAAGTTCATACAGGCACTCAAATTCCTTGGAAGTCCTTGACTTTTGCATCTTGTTTTGAAGGTTAAAAATTCTTGAGAAACCACATTAGTAAACTTGTATCCTTGTCCTTAATTGTTACTAAGAGCCTCATACATCATTATTATATCTTCAAACAAAGTTTATCCAATTATCTTCTAGAAATAAGGCCACACAAAGTATATTAATTGCTTCTCAGAAAAGATGGGTGGGGGGGGGGAGGGGGGGGGGGGCTAATCCTGGCCAAAATTTTATACAGTTGGAAATTTATTTGAGGGCAAGCCAGGAGTAGTTAGAAATTCCATCTATCTGGATTTTAGAGCTTCCTTGGTGACGCTGATGTCTCCTTTACTTCCCAAAATTCCAACTCTGTTTCAAATTGGCAAAAATTCCAACTGTTACTATTTACAACTACAGTGTATGCAATATCAAGCTTCATAAGTATACATGATGTCAATCGGTACGAGATTTCTATAGTATGTTTAATTGTCGTAATGAAAAGAAATCCTCGAAATGCACTTCAAGAAAATCACGTTGTGTAAAATCTTGATCCTGAGTTAATTCCATCATTCACAGTTACAAAATGATGAAACATCGAAATTGATCATTCCTGCATAAGGTCTGATTTAATGTTAGGACAGTAAATTGTTCAAAGTTCTAAGCTTGATCATTTGTTTAGCACATATTCAATTCCCAGAAGAATACCAAATAATAATAACCTGATATGTCTATCATAAATGTGTTGGCATATCAGTTAATAGAATCAATTTTATGTCCCCTTTCATGGCTTCATTTTCAAAATCTTTCTCTGTTGTGTATTTCCAACTATGGAGAGGGACTGGGAGGGGGTTCCCCCTCCTGGTCCCTCCCATAGTTGGAAATTCTCTACTCTACACCCTCCCCTCTTTCCGTTGTTTTTCCACGCACAGAATACATAAAAAGTGCATAATTATACAAATTAACTCCTTTAATTTTTAACCCTCTGGTGCCAAACTCCAACTTTGATCACTTTTTACTGCCACAGAGCATGTTCCCAACATACTGTCTCTCAGGAAACTTGCAAGTTATTTTCTGAATGCCTTGGCTGGAATATAAGTCCCTGCAAATCAAAAATTTCACTACTAATCGATTCTTTAATTGAATCAAGCACCAAATTCACAAATCTGTACTCTTTTCAAATCGAATCGGTTGAATCATAAAGCTTGCAACATCACGCTTTAACCATGTAATGCAACAGATGCAATTACATGTTCAACATTCATAAATGGTGGTTGTGATTTCTTCAAAGAATAATATACTTTCTCCCTTGATCGAAAGTTGCTACAGGCATTAGCAGGAAATTGAGTGTATTCCATTAAAGGATGTTTTTGCTGGTAAGTAGCAGAGAACCTGTTTTGTAGTCAAACTTGCAACATGCACATGAAAATTCCAGATATATTCCATGTTGACAATTGCATGTAATGTTTGTGTCAATATTCATGCATCATACAGGGTCAAAAGATGTGACATTCACCCCCAAAAAACTGAGAAGGGTGACCATTATCACCCTCCTCTCAGTTATAAACATGTACACGATGCCTCATATGGTGTGTTAAATGTTTCCTCTCATTTCCCCAACTTTCCCCGATCTGTCAAATAGATACAAACTTGAAACACTTGATATGATCTCTGATTCAATTCTGTCGCATATCCACAATTCCATATGCAATCAAATCAAACTGACAGGCCAATTAAAAAATCAATTTGAAATAACAACCGTTGTTAACCATTCACCCAATGAATCGCCCGCATCCGCCTGCGTAATATGTAAATTCAGCATTTGAAAAAAATATTTTTCAAAAAGTTTCAACAAAACCATATCATATGACCTCTCGTTGGAACGAGCTCATCGAGCTCGTTCCAACGAGGGGTCACATAATATGATTCTGTTGAAACTTTTTGAAAAATTTGAAAAAATGATATTTAAAATAATAAATTTTGATATCGTCTGCATTGGGTAAAGGGTTAACCCTTTACCTGATGAATCGGCAACATCTGCCCACATGAGTTACAAATTAAGGTGATGAAAAAATATTATTTTCAAAAAAGCTCTCTGGGTATGTTCCTACAATGGGTCACATGATATGATTTTGTTACCTTTTTTGAAAAAGGAATACATGTACTTAATATAAAAAAATTGGATCTCATATTGGTTGGGTAAAGGGTTAAGTCCGGTGATTTAGTGCATCTAGCAGAATCGTGGCCATGTGTGGTGGTAGCAGCCAATACTTGACTAGAAAACACTGCAAAGGTCATCTATCTCATGCCTGCAGAGCTTTCTATTGATTGCATGTAAGGGCCTTCGTATTTTGAAGCCACAAAGATTTAGACAGCCAAAAATAGGTTCTTAACTTTTAACCCTTTACCCAACACAGACGATATCAAAATTTATTATTTTAAATATCATTTTTTTAAATTTTTCAAAAACTGTCAACTAAACCATATCATGTGACCCCTCGTTGGAACGAGCTCGTTTCAACGAGGGGTCACATGATATGGTTTTGTTGAAATTTTTGGAAAAATAATATTTTTTTCAACTGCTGAATTTGCATATTACGCGGGCGGATGCGGGCGATTCGTTGGGTAAAGGGTTAACCTACTAAGTATTTTTATGATATTTTTCATCAGTTCTAATCGTGCCTACTTTGCGGTAACCATGGTTAGATTTGATGAAAAAATTTTCAATATTTAACTTAAGAAATCATTGGTCATTTCTCCACCACCATTGGGGCACAATCATCAAGCCTCATGCAATTATAAAAGTACAATGGGAGGAAGTGTCACACACCATAGCTGGGTCCGTAACTGCAAACTGGGTGTGTAACTTGAAGGTCAGGATCAAATTTCAAGGTCAAACTTGAAATCTGTTGATATTCATGTCTCGGCCTCAACTCAGAAACAAATCAAACTGGACTTCATACCTATGTTGTGGTCATGATAAAGCCAAATATGCTGAAAGTGACCTTAACACTTTTGGCGCGGAATAATCTGAGAAACAGAATTCTTAACACCTAATTTTCATCAGGAATTTTACAGGAAGTATAGGTAGTAAGACTAAAGCGTTATTATTTTAAAAGATGTTCTAATGATCTCAATGACAGTTTTTCAAATGATTTCCTGTATATATTTAACCCTTTACCCAATGCAGACGATATCAAAATTTATTATTTTAAAGATAATTTTTCAAAAAATTTCAACAAAACCACATCATGTGACCCCTCATTGGAATGAGTTCAGTGATCAGTGAGCACGTTCCAATGAGTGGTCACATAATATGGTTTTGTTGAAATATTTTGAAAAATAAAATTTTTCAACTGCTCAATTTGCACATTAAGCAGGCGATTAGTTAGGTAAAGGGTTAAATGGCACCTTTATACTTTCAAGGGACGATATCGTTGTTCATGGGTAGGACAAAAATGGTGCTTGAAACGTAGGAATGCATATGTTTGTTCAACCCTTTACTCAATGAATCGGTCGTAATATACAAGCTCATTCCAACGAGGGGTCACATGATATGGTTTTGTTGAAAGTTTTTGAAAAAATGATATTTAAAATAATAAATTTTGATATCGTCTGCGTTGGGTAAAGGGTTAAAAGCACTTGGAAATGGACACACAGTTGGCTAAAATGACTACTGCACTACCTTTCCATGGTCTGCCTACCTTTCCATGGTCTGCCATCTGTTGACTTTAGTCACCTGTCGCGCCAAAAGAGTTAACACCATTAAATAAATAAATTTTCTAGCTTGAAGAATTGGATAAGATTTGAATACATTTCATTTGAGTCTGGGTGATTTTTCACATTAAACTTTTCATCAAAAACCTCGTTTTCTGCATCTATTTAGGGAAGGAAATGTCACAAAAATAAACAAGGGAGAAAGAAAGAATCTTGAAGCTTATATGGAAACTTAAGTAATAATTTTGAATTGATAACCATGTTAGGATGCAATATTGACACTTATATACTGTCCAAAAAAAGTTAAGTCCCCCTCCCCGCCACCCTCTTATAATACCAGTGGGTATACAGTAAATGGGGAAAGCCTCCTGAGAAAACCAGCTATTTGTAGTAGGGGGAATATGCCTTATTTGTGAAGCAAGAGTTTCTAGACCTTTCTTTTTTATTGCATGAATATTAGGCACCGCAGACGTCATCACAACGTTAAAAAAATTAACGTTCAGTACCTGATGTAACAGCCTCGAGCATATCTAACACACCTGATGAACAGCCTCAAGCATATCCACGAGCTTGTTCCAATGAGGGGTCATAACCTATGTTTTTGAGACAAAAAATGAAAATATAATGAAAATTAATTGGCGATTTTTGAGAATAGCGCTGGCCGGTTTTGGCCGTTACTTTGGGTAAAGGGTTAATCGGAGTGGCATGCTGTCCATGACCTTCAGAATTTCTCTCACTGTGATGTTGTCTCATTTCTCTATAAGCACACGGCAGTTAAGTGGTCAAAAGCCAGCAAATATTCACCAGTTTTAAGGATGTATGCCCGATCCGATAGAGGAATGCAGAACGTCGCAATATGCGCTATTCGTATACCCACCCACAGGTATTTTTTGGGGGGAGGGGTGCTTAACTTGTTTTGGACAGTATATATGTATCAATATAGTATGAATAAGGATAGAGAAAATAATATTAAACATATTAGCGTATTAAAAACAAAATTCTTGTTTCTTGGGCACCTCCCCCATCATTGAAAATCTGCCTCGTCACTCTTTTTTTCACCTGGAAATCTCTTCAGGAGCATCACATAGATGATCGATAGGTGGTGTATACCCAATTTGTCCTGACTGCCATGACTCGAGTCCTGACTGAAGAAATATTCTAAGGCATGCCTTGATGATGTGGTTGGAATATTTGTCCATGGGTATTTGAAAAACTTGTTTGTGGATAAATAAATGTAGTAGTTGTGATGCATAGGTTTCCAAACAAGCCTGAAAATAATTTTCATTGCGCTTCCAGACGAAATGTTAAGACATCAAATGAATCATGTCTGTCATTTAAGAATGATATCTGACATATTTCAAAATGGAGTTTGAGTATTCAAATAATGTGTTTTGGGTGTACAAGCACCTTCATCATAAAACTGCTCAGAATTCATCCAATCATACCCTGTTTGGCAGGGCTCATTGAGCCCTGCCAAACGGTATGATTGGTTTCATTCTGAATTGGGACTGAATTACCCTTCAGACATAATTTAGATACATGTATGGCTATATCCAATCGTATTCCTTCACATGCTGTTAATACTGATGAGCTGTACAGTCACTTTTTTCACACTTCCCAACTTGCCATGACCAGAAATCACACTAATCAGTAATTTTAGGCTTGCTAGTTATGAACATGATTTCCAGCATGCATGATGTTCTGATCACAGAACATCATTGATAAATTTGGCATCAGACATTTTGACTGGTGATTTTAAACCTCAATCGGACATTGGCCTTTTTGTACCTCACGTTGTCCTTGTCTGACCACTTATTTTCTGGTATGCTACCCAACTTCTTATTTAATTAGCACATACCAGAGTCAAAATTGGTTGTGCTGGTACCCCAACATGCCCAATCAGCCACAGACCTCAATTTGCATGGGATGACTGTGTGTCTTGAGAGGAAAACCTAGTCTGTAAGAAAGTACACCATTACCAGTAAGAAAAAATTGATATCTAAAAGACTGTTAAGGTCCTGATTGGAAAATTATTGGGGGAGGCCACCCCCCCCCCCCTCTCCCCCTTCTCACTTCTCCCAAGTGATTTTCTCAACCTGAATATTTTGCACTTGTAGATCTAAACTAATCATTTAACCTCACAGAGCGTTCTTAAATAGGATATAGTTAGTTAAATTAGCAAATTCAGTATAGGAAATTTTCACTGCTGAAAACATTGGTTTTTCTTTGGAATAGTGCAAGAAGTTAGTTCAATAATTCCAACTATTTTCAAGATTAACAAAAAGAAAGCCTCTCTCCTTTATCTTGAAAAAGTTGAGAAAATAGCCTCTGGGAAACAAGAATAGAATTTTTTTAATGGGACTTATTATTAAGAAAAACAAAAGCCTAAATCAAAGGTTTCCACTGTCTTTATAATATAGTTTTGTCATGATAATGCCACACAGTGGAAGAGTTTAGGAGCTTTCTTGAAGCAGTAAATATGGGTAAAACCAAGATAACCCAATTCATTCCTGGATTGGTTCAAGTTTGTATATTTGCAGAAAAGCAAGAGCATGGAACATTTTATTTTATTTCTTTTTGTTTTTCTTTGCTGCTGTACCTATTGTTTGATTCATGTACATGAAAACATGGCCATCAGCAATTTAATTTATTAAATGATTTATTAGATATTCTTTTTTATTACTTGTTTATTGTAGCCCACAGATATTCTTTTTTATTACTTGTTTATTGTAGCTCACTGAAATCCTGTTGACTAAAAACTACATTTGACCTTGGAATACCAGGAATATTCCATTGATGAAAATTCAGTTAAGTCTCTATATTCTGGTGAAAAGCAGGTGAAAAACTTGAGTACAGTGAAGCCCAGTTAATTGGATGGCTTGTAATTGAATAATTCTGTTAACTGAATATATTTTCCCGAAACATAAAACCATTTACAATATCTTCAGTACAAATGTGACCTGCAATTGCATGTGGCCATGGGTTACAGAGTAAAAGACTGTTAATTGAATAGAAATTCTTGTAAGATGTTCAGAAATTACCCTGATAGTTCCTGAATAACACCTTGTTTTTCGACCTCTTTGGCTGCAGTACATCCAATACAGGAATTTAGTCTATTATATCTTGTTTGACGGGGGCGCGGTGGCTCAGTTGGTAGAGGTGCAGACTGCAAGCCGAGAGGTCCTCGGTTCGAATCCCACCTGCGGCAACCACGTTGTGTCCTTGGGCAAGATACTTCACCCCCTTGCCCATGTGGGGGCACGGTGACGCTGTGTACTAAGGCGTACTGCACGTCGATAGTGCACCTGTCTTCAACCAATGCTAACCCTGCTTGTGTGGAGTTAGTATGTTGGGGAGCTGACAGTTGCTCGCCGTTGCTCGGTGGTTCTCTCCGGGTACTCCGGCTTCCTCCACCCGTAAAACTGTCGTGGTCATGATTAGCCATTGTGCAGAAATATGTGACCTTAGACACCAATAAATAATAAATAATTAATCTTGTTTGACAGAGCTGAGAGAGCTCTGTAAAACAAGATAAAATAGAATAAATCTCAGTTTATCACTAAAATACAGAAAATTACCAAATCCTTGTTGATTGAATAATTTTCAGTAGCAAAGTGACTATTCAATTAACCCTTTACCCAACGTAACGGCCAAAACCGGCCAGCGCTATTCTCAAAAATCGCCAATTAATTTTCAAAATATTTTCATTTTTTGTCTCAAAAACATAGGTTATGACCCTTCGTTGGAACGAGCTCGTCGAGCTCGTTCCAACGAGGGGTCATAACCTATGTTTTTGAGACAAAAAATGAAAAAAAATAGTTATTCAAGAATTTTTTTTGCAAGTGTCGTCTGCTTTTCATGTAGGATTCCACCGTATTTGATTCCACTAAGTTGTTCCCCAGCCACAGATGATAGATGAAAAAGTAGTCCATTGCAAATGAAAACATGGTCATCGCTTACTGGAATTAAATTGTGCACATTTTCACCCCATTCCACTCAATTAGCCCTCTCGTATGTCCCCATCCCTCCCTCGGGGACACACTGAATTGAGCATACCAAGTTTCGCGAGATCGGAGAACAAACAGTATAAAGTGGGTGGGCAGCCAGTTGGCTATATAGGGGGGAGGGGTCCAATCATTTTTATTCTGTAGACAGATAACGAAAGATCTTAAGTGGGGAAAGGTATGGATGTGGTATAACTCTCGCATAACTATAGCTGGGGGTATATGTTTTAGAAACGTCTCTATGGAGGCCTGAGGTAAGGCCTTCTGAAGAGATTTTTTTTTAAATATGCCCCGAACGGCACTCTTTGAAGACATGTTGAGGATCGCAAGAATGTATGTCAATTTTCTAGTGTGGTATATGCATCTGTAATTCTGTTGAATGACACCCCATGCAGATCGTTGAATTCAGAATTTTTAGGGGTGGCAATGGGGATTGGGAGCGGGGGCTGGCCACTCCATGGCTATGTCACTGGTATAAAACGTTTTTCACCCAAAGATTATCATATTCTACCCCCACCCCACCCCTTTAGACTGTATAGAAACACCAACCCACCAGGTACACTCTGGGCTGAGCTAAATAGACGTGGCAAGATAGCAGTGATTCGATTGATGATCTAGTGGTCTATTGGGACTGATGGAAACTCACCTTACACGAATAACAGACGACACTTGCTCACAAATTCTTGAATAACTAAATATTTTCACTTTTTTATCAAAAAAGATAAAGCTTACAACCCATTTAATGAAATGAGCTTAGCAAGCTTGTTCCAATGAGGCCTTGTACGCAATGTTTTTATAATTTGAACCGAATTCAGATTTCGAAACCGAACATAGATTGTACAACCAGAAACCAAGGTCACTCTGTTAGTATCTCACTCTAATCTCAAATAAACAACATATTGAACATAGCAACGTCATGTAGGATGATCTGATGGCCGCAGCAGACACCCGCCATCGCCTGGAGTCTAAACAAGCTCATCTCCTTGTTAAACCCTAGTCGGGAGCTGTTTCTGGTTCTATCCTTATATATCTACAGCAACACTAACCCATGCGCAAAATGAAAATCTGTTCCGCACACATGTGCGGAACGGAAATCGTTGACGGACTATTTTTAAATAGAAGCGGAATTTCATTAGAATTTTCTACAAATCGTGCACCGGAATTACAATTTGAATCACTAGCGATAGCTACAAATAGCAACACGAGTTCCTCTCGCAAATTTGGTTGACGATAAAATGTGTTCTTTTTGTTGATAGTTCGTCCACTGAATTCAAAAGTGTTCTATGTGCCTACTGGCACATGGGCATATTGGAACTCGGGGGACGATGTCAAATGAATTTCTGAGTATCCTTCTAGTAATTGCTTTTATAGACGTGAAGGCGTGTAAAAAACACAGAACGGTACACGCGTGTGAATGGGTTAATCGATATGGCACTTGTGCTAACGCGGAAGGATAAAACGAGAGGCCTGCGGCCTCTCGTTTTATCCTTACGCGCCGGCACTCGTGCCATATCGTTTAACCCACTCACACGCGTGTGTCGTTCTGTGTTTGTCTGTCAGAGCATTGGAATAGAGATGATCTGTGGAGGAGAGTAAGGCCCCTGTTTTGGAGTAAATTGTGTCGTGTTTCTTCGCTTTTTACCCAGCCGCCGGTTAATGGAGTTCTCAAGAATTAATGATACTAATAAGAACGCAAGTACCTGTGGCAGCTTCTGTGGCTATAATTGTAGGGCAACGACGAAAGTAGATAATTATTCAACCTGCCGACTCCAAGCTCTAAGCTAACCGCGGTTAGAGACGTTCAACGCCATCAGTGAAAAAAAACTCATGCTCATAAAAACTTCTTTTTGAGAGCGCCCATGTGGTCCCGTTTGGTCGTAAGAAGAGCTTTTGCATTGCCGACCTCTTGGATGCGGTAGCTATTTTCCTCATCACTCACCTCTTGGTGAGTGATGGGACGCAGAGCTCATGATCTATTATAAGCATCGGAACCTCGTCCCCAACCGCGTAGTGTTTGCTGGTATTCACCCTTAGTAACCCCCAGGATACGCCCCAGCATTTTTAATTTTATCGGCACACTGCCTGTCTTGATTCACAGATGGCCGGGCGGCTTATCAAGGTTCTGCTCGGCTCCTACTTTCTGAAATACATCAGCATTCAGCTTCCAGACGTTGTAGAAGCCATCGGGTATTTTTATATCATCCCAAGTCAGCCTGGGGCTTTCACAGTCAGTGACCTTACCGTCGACCACAGGTTTTAGTCCCCGAACTACGTTGTTACCAAGCACAGCACTGATCTTGGACCATCATAAGTTCTCCAGAACTCAAGATTCTGGGCAGGGGCTCCTGTTGTCACGTACATGAGTATTACAAGCAACGGGCCATGACTTCAAGGGAAGCAAAGGCGTTCCGAAGTCAGGCGTGAGCGCCGTACAGGCCAGGTGGCTTCTGTAAACCCCAAAAGCTATCAGGCGTCAATGAGATTCGGGTCTGTACAACCCCACAGCGCAGTCTTGAAGCCGCCAGCTTCGAAACTCACCACATGGATATATTCAACAACTTCAGATCTCCCCCACCCCCAATTAAACAGAATCAAACACCGCATTGCCACAAGACGACCCTTGGTCATGGTACTATAACTCGTATGACAGGCGCGCCTATGGAAGGCTATGCAGTAAGTTTCGCGTGGCACCCTGCGCCGACTGCAGGGAGGAAATGGAGTATAACGACAATCTGGGTACTGTTGCATGACTCAATAATACCACACACCGATTTTGGTTCAAATCGTCTCATCTGTTCAGAAAGTACAAATTTTGGGTGGGGCCATAATTCTTGCCCCTGCCATTACAAATGCAAATGTTGCTTCGCGAACTTCGTTTAAACAAACTTGATTCTATACTCAAAATGAAGCCTTGTCCACATACTAAGTCATTGTACCCACTGGTTCATCAAAAGATTTTTTTTAAATGTGTGAGTACATTCCCCACTCCCTTCCCTATGGGTCTGGACAAGTTGAATTTAATAAAAACAAAATGAGATGTCACAACAAACGATCACCTCAAATTTTACTGAAGTCGGTCCAGTGGTTTTGGAGGAGAAGTCGCAGACACCACCTTCACGACGGACGACGCCTGACGGAAAAAGATCACCAACGCTCACCCTGACTTTCAGTCAGGTGTGCTAACAATAAAAAAAAAATCAGTGAGTCTCAGCAACACATGCTGCCTTTTGTATTGAGTAAATTTAATTTGGTCTTAACCCTTTACCCAACGAATCGGTCGCATCCGCCCGCATATGCAAATTCAGCAGTTGAAAAAATATTATTTTTCAAAAAATTTCAACAAAACCATATTATGTGACCCCTCGTTGGGTGTGTATTGTTCTAACATGCCGAACGTTATATGCTCCTGGAGACATTCTTCCGACACCCCCTACTTGCATAGGAGCTTGATCTTCAGGACGTATTCACACTCGGGTGATAGTCTGACGAGCTGTGGAACATAGGTGGGCTGTGTATTTCTCTAAATCGATAGTCCACTTTAGAACTCGCCCCCCCCCCCCCCCCCCCCTGAGAACAAGAGCTATATAGGAGGCTAGCTGGGCTGGGTGTGTCTGACGGGCCTGGCAAACGGAGGCGTTATCGGGCTGGGCGAGTCTGGAGGAGCGTCCATTGCGGGGCGATGGTTGCACGTTAGCTTACTGCAGTGGTGAGTCCGACGGGGGGGGGGGGGGGGGTGTATTGCCTGGGGGAGTTATAGGTTATAGGGATTAGGTGGCTCTGGCGGGCCTTCACGACTAGGAGGCGGTGGGATGTAGTTGAGTCGGGTTACCATTTCAAGTCCATTTGCGCCGTACTATGCTGCTCTTGTTTATATCAAGGATTAGTGACATCATTCGTGAGAAAAACAGCCTTAAGCCTCTGAGACTTTAATTATCCTGACGTTCAAACGTCACTGAGAATTCAGTTTCTTCAACGTTTTCCAAAATGGGACGTCAAGCTTCGGAAAGTACAAATAACGATATTTTTCACATATAGTGATTAACTGGTTGAAGACTAGATTATTTTTAGTGGTCTGAATTTGGTATTCAAAACTTGTTTTATTACAAATTATTGGAGAGTGCCCAGGGGCACTCTCCAATAATTTGTAATAAAACAAATTTATAAACAAAATATTATTTGTGTTTTACTGAATATGAAATATAAGCAAGGACAGTGTTGGCTTTTGCTCTGGTATAATGTTTTGAAAGCCTTGATAGGGCTTCCAGCACTCAACCAGTTAAGACGTCTCGACAGCAGGACTATATTAGTATTTTAAGCTGCGATAACATTTTGCTCAACGGTTGTCAGTGATCACTATTCGGGAGAAAATAGGAATTGAGGTTAAAACTTTAAAAAATCGAAAAATAACAACGAAACAAATGACCTCTAAGTATTAACGCGCTGTTTGATTTAGTACGTCATAAGGCGTACAAAAGTATCAACGCGCTGTTTGATTTCGTACGTCATAAGACGTACAAAAGTATCAAAAGGTTAAAACGCTATCATAATTCAAATGAAACAAACAATGGAAAGTAATTCAGAAGTGGGTTCGTTCATCATTCGGGTTTTTTGTCTAATCTTACGAAATGTCTGGCGGCCGTATTTCCTTACCGATTCGTATTGCGCAAGAGCATGTGCTTGTAACGAGCCTACCCAAAGGGGGCATGTTTTACTTGAAGAAAAAGCGAAAAATTAACTGGGCGTGCGACGTTGACAGAAAAATAATCAAGCCTGGACGTTTTCAGGACATTTCCCATGTCATTGTTGGTTAATTAACCTATAATATGACTTGATAACTGTGAGATCGGTGGCTCAGTTGTTTAGGTTAGAGCACTGGACTTCAAACCGAAAGGTCGACGGTTCGATATTTATTTATTTATTGATGTTTAAGGTCACATTTATGCACAATGGCTAATCATGACCGTGACAGTTTTACGGGTGGAAGCCGGAGTACCCGGAGAGAAGCACCGAGCAACGACGAGCAGCTGCCAGCTCCCCAACATCGTAACTCCGCACTGCAGCACAGGCAGGGTTAGATTGGTTGAAGACATGCGTTCCATCGACGTGCAGTACGCCTTAG
The DNA here is from genome assembly GCA_031216915.1 of Pictodentalium vernedei. Lineage (NCBI taxonomy): Eukaryota > Metazoa > Mollusca > Scaphopoda > Dentaliida > Dentaliidae > Pictodentalium > Pictodentalium vernedei. The sequence goes on along the minus strand of CM062288.1, from coordinate 133,855,974 downwards.
TACACGGCGTCATCGTGCCCCCACGCGGGCAATGGAGATGAAGTGTCTTGCCCAAGGACACAACGCGGTTGCCGCAGGTGGGATTCGAACCGAGGACCTCTCGGCTTGCAGCCTGCTCCTCTACCTACTGAGCCACCGGGCTCCCTCGACGGTTCGATCCTAACCAGTGGTAACTGCCTTGTGTCTGTAGGCAAGACACCTAATCCCGATTTCCCACATGGGATCAGGTGGCTTTGTGTGCAAAGGTCTACACTTCCCTTTTACCGCTGCTAAAGCTCTCTCTACTTGCGTCTGGTTGGGATTAGTTTAAACAATATTTTTATTCAATAAGTGTTAATTGTTACATAATAGAGACATCAGTGTATTATCAACTCAAAAATATAAATAAACAGTAAGACAATATAACACAATAAACAGTTACACTGTACAAAGTAAATGAGGGATTTGACAAAAAGCTTGTAGCTTATGTTGGTCATCTCCCGGTTATGGTTGGGATTTGGGGAGACCTGGTCATCAGTGCCTTGCGAAGCTTCGAGGTTCGATTCGATTTCGAATGTTAAGTTGATATTGGATTCGATTCGAAATCGATTGCCCGATTTGTTTCCTTTCCAATCTTTACACGGTAGTATAGGTTAGTAGGCCTTTTAGTCATTGTCGTCGTCTCGCAAAACGTACAGTTCAGATGGAGTTTGTACGTAAGTAATGCTGAAAATACAGACAGGGTGTAATTTCATCTATATTAACATAAACAGCATCTGAACATGCCTTCTCTCATTCTAAGTCTCACTTTTCTCTCTACCACTGTTGAAAACAAAGTTAAAGTTTCCTAACAATGTTGACGATGAGCTGTTGCTAACGGCTGGTCGGCCTCTGCAGTGCTCAGTGCTGGTAAGTCTCGCACTCGTTCCTGGGTAAGACTCCAACTACATCATCAAGGCATGCCTTCCGGGAGGGCATGCCTTGGTGATGGAGTCGGAATATTTTATCAGTCGGGGCTTGAGCCGTCACAGTCTGAATAAATAAGGTTTATGGTACCCCTATTGGTCATCTTCAATACGCCACTGATTCGATTCCTGATTCGATTGGAGATTCGATTTGATTTTGAATAATAGACATGATTTGATTCGAATCAAATCTGTGTGATACACAGTGCCCTACGGAGCAAATTGGAACAAAAAAACCCCTGAAAATTGCCAAATTTGCAGGCATGCCTTTTTTATTGTTACAAGCAAGGTCCTCGCGAAAAAGCTTGACACCTTTTCTGCCAAAAAAACCCCAATAATTGTTTTCGACCAAAAGCTAGTCATCTAATATACGTTACTGGAAACTGGTTATTTATTTATTTATTTATTTATTTATTTATTTATTTATTTATTTATTTATTTATTTATTGTCTTAAAGGTCACATACTTATACACAATGGCTAATCGTAACCGTGACAGTTTTACGAATGGAGGAAGCCGGAGTACCCAGAGAGAACCACCGAGTATCGACGAGCAACCGTCAGCGCCTCAACATTCTAACTCTGTTCAAGCTCCGCTCAAGCAGGGTTACAGCGGTTGAAACATGTACAGCATCGACGTGCAGTACGCCTTAGTACACGGCGTCATCCTGCCCCCATGTAGCCAACCGGGATAAAGTGCCTCGCCCAAGGAAACGACGCGGGTCGTCCCGGGCGGTATCGAACTCGGGACCTCTAGCATAGAAGTCCAACAATCTACCACTGTAAAATGGTACTGGTAAATGTTTCAACATACAAACGGACGTGAAAACCGTTACTTATTCCCAGTTCCTTATTCCACATTCGTTATCAACCGATTTTACCGTTACTTTATTCCCATTTCCTTATTCCACTTTCGTTATCAACCGATAAAATTGGTTGATAACGAACGCGGAATAAGGAACTGGGAACAAGTGACGATTGTCACGTGGCCAGGGTAAAATGAAACAACAAAATTGGTAAACTGGAACAACTTTAAAATGCATTGTTTAAAACACCAACAGTATTTTGAAGACTTTTTAAAATTTAAGAATTGTTTTTTTCATTTTTATAATCAGATATTTCTTTTTAAGTTTTCTGAGGTTTTTTTCACAGTGCAGGCGTCACAGTAAAAATATGGGGCATCCTGAATGGAAAAAACTTTGCTCGTGAAACCATTTTAAACATGTCTTGCACTGATTTCATGTTTCTTTAGATGTGTCTAAATATTTCTCATCACAGTTTGGACAGTTACAATTTTCATTAAAAATGGCTCGCATTGAATTTAGTTGATTATTTTTATTTCTTTCAGTTTTCTGCTTTTTTAATCAAACGATTTAATTTAATATCTTTTTTAAACAGGGTGTTCGGAACTTCTTCTTTTTAGTCTTGTTGTTTTTTAATTCTTTCGGTTTGGTTATAATAGCTATCTCATTTTTTCGGGCGTATCTGTCAAAATACCCATGTGTCCCTTTGCTCTGCAAGTACTCATTCTTTTCCGTGGAGCACTTTCAAGGAATGGTCGCACGTCATCGGGAGTAAAAGTGTGTTTTACATGTATTTGCGTTCTTTCCCCCCACCTTGCTAGAAGGTTTTTCGGGTTGATTTGTGGACCTTACAACTTTAGTGGTGTTTGTAACCTGTGGCGCATAGTCGGTAGAATCAAAATTGGGCTTTTCAGAAGATATTTTATCTGTTGATTTATGACAGGTTGAACAATTTGCATCTTCGTTTTCAAAAGGTTGCCGAATAATCAGAAACAACACTGGTACTTCCCATATTTTGATTTGGAGGTGTTACATTTTCTGCGATATTATCATTTGTTACAGTAGAAATTTTCAGGACCTCTGTTCTCAGATATTTGTGTTAGGGTCTGGTCTGTCAGTCTTCTATGATGGCATTAATTAATTCGGTGTTTTCCCACTAGACCAATTCCCTTTAGACCAATTCTCTTTAGGCCAGTTCCCAAAAGACCAATTCCCCTTAGACCAACTACATACTGTTATTGATTAAGGGTTGATTAAGGATAATTAAGAAAATATTTATTTACTGCTAAGCGCTTTATTTGATAAAAAAAAAATATTTATACGCATAACATACAAAAAATATAGGTTTATAACATTTCAGTTTATAAAATATCAACGAGCCAGAAAATAAGCAGACTATCATCTGAAAAATGAGGTGTCCAGAGAGTGAATTTGGTGATGCCACCCTGCACAGCAGGGTAGCATCACTAAATTTACCTTCTGTGAACCTCAATCTGAATTAAGGTCTCCAACATAAACAGAAAGAGGTACCCAGAGGATACACTGACCCACTGTATGGGATAGCATCAGCAAATTCCCCCTCTGGGGACCTCATTCTGCAAATGACAGACTGCTGATTTTCAGACTTGAATATCAATAACATTAAATACATTTATAAATATTTATAATTTTTTCAAATTATTGATATAGAATTATTTTAAAAGTAGAACGCATGAGTTGGTCTTAGGGGAATTGGTCTTTTGGGCATTGGCCTCGTGGGAATTGGTCTAAAGGGAATTGGTCTAGTGGGAATGAACCATTAATTCATCTTCAGTGAATTCATGTCTGTTTAGATGATAAATGCCAGCAACCTTAAACTCAGACTTAATGTTGGTAATGGTATTGGTCATAGCTTTTTTCAAAAGCTGTATTTACCAGACCTGGCATTTCATGGACTGTAATGGTTTTCCAGCGTGTATAGTCATCCTCAAGTAATCACATGCGGCATTATGCATACTTTTTAAAGGGAACTATATCGAGCAGTCGAGTGGTTAGAGTTTGTAGCTACAATGAGAGGAGCGGGGGGGGGGGGGGGATTAGCATTGTAACCCCATTACACTTTGCGTAATCTAGCACTTCAATTGAAATGTGCGTTTAGTGGATATCAAGTGTAGTTAAAGAATGGGTTTTTCGGGAGAAGACTTTACATTACGAACAAAATGTTTCATAAACACCATAAAAGGTTCACTGTCCACCCAACGCGATGGAGTGATTCCACCAGTGTACCTAGTTGGACCTCTTTAAATAAAATAGTCCTTGAAGTGGACCGTGGAAACACAAACATGGGAGGAATATAATGAATCAACTGCATTTACAATAATTTACAGTTATCAACTGACCGAGTTTTGCGCGTGTTTCACCTCTAATTTGCTTAACCCGTCGGGATGGAACGATTTCATTTGGCCTTTGAACAGTAGTGCATCCCGCCTCGACAACGTTCCAGATGTCTTCCGGGCCAAACTTATGTCTTACAAATAGTCAATTAAGTTGTCAAAGAACTTCTCCACATTGAATCTGTTGACGCTTGTTGTTCTACTCATTGATGTCGCCTCTGGTGCACGTATGGACAAATTTGGATCCTTTTCGAGAAAGGAAGAAAACCAGTCAGGCCCTGTACTTTATTGCTCTCCCAACTGCTCAACAAAGGTTTACCATTTTCCATGGCATACTCATAAGCTAGTGTTCTAATTCCTTTTCTATTTTTCTTTTTTTTTTTTTTGGGGGGGGGGGGGGGGACCGTGATATATGTTTGCTGCCTTGACTATAATTCCACTCTCGCTTCTTCCTTCTTTGACGTAAAAACATTTTCATCCTGTCCGAGCCGAGCAATATCCTTCATAGATTTCAGGCTCTGATCTACTAGAATGCACTTGCATTTTCAGAGGTATTTACTTTTAACCCTTTACCTGACCTGAAAAGCAGACGACACTTGCAAAAAAAATTCTTGAATAACTAATTTTTTTCATTTTTTGTCTCCAAAACATAGGTTATGACCCCTCGTTGGAACGAGCTCGACGAGCTCGTTCCAACGAGGGGTCATAACCTATGTTTTGGGGACAAAAAATAAAAAAATAATGAAAATTAACTGGCGATTTTTAAGAATAGCGCTGGCCGGTTTTGGCCGTTACGTTGGGTAAAGGGTTAACACATATCGCCGTAAGATTACATGAGGCATGTTGAATTCGCCAACAACAGTTCAACGCGGCATTCCATTGATCACAATTCTAGCGGCTCTCAGCATGACGTCGGATTGAGACTCATGGAGACTTGCATACTGTGGTTTTCTGCGATAAATTCCTACCTTTAACCTGGAAATGGAAAAGGTTAGAATCAGTGCTTGTGATTTGTTCTGTTTTGTTATTTCCGCGATAAAAAACTTCTTAAACAATGCAGCGCCAATCCAATTCAATCCAATCATGCTCTACTAAATCGACATTTCTCTCTCCTACGCAAGCATTGCCCCCCCCCCCCCCCACCCCCACCCCCACACACACAGTGCCCTCACAACCACGAATAGCCTCCTAAGTACCGGAATGACATAAAAATGACGAAATGACATTTCTTTTACAAATACTCGACCCCAAAATGTATATTGTTGATTAACTAACCAAAGATATAGAGTGCAGATCGGAGAAATTGAATTGTCATCACTAAAACTTGCTGTATGAAACAACAGGAATGACAGACCACAACATTGTTATTTTGTCGCCCTTTTAAGAAAGTAATTTGATACACAATAGTATATAACATAGATACATAACAGTATATAATCAGTTCACCATGATGTGTCACACTATTTTTTTTTATACTCACAAATCTTGGAGCAAACCCGTGAATAGGGTGGACGCGGCCGCGTACGATCACGATCTGTGCTACGCCGGACATCCCGACACCAAGACTCGCAACGACGTCTGCGACAAAAACATGTTGGGGAGATTGAGAGGCATATCGAATCCGACCAGGAGAGAGAAGATGGAACGTTCGCTGGTCGGCAATCTGATCGGTGCGAAACGTCGATTCGGATGGGGCGTTCAAAAAAAAAAGCGCATCTGAAAAGAAGAAGAAGAAACGATTATTGATGAGCGAATTGGCCGAGGAGTTACACAAACCCATAGTACGTAAATTTCGAAAGAGAAGGGTGTTCGTGAAGGGTCTGGATGACATTTGGTCTGCCGACTTGAGATCGTTTTCGAGGTGGAACGATGGCGTCAAATATCTATTGACGGTCATCGACGTGTTTTCCAAATACGGTTGGATCAGAGCTTTGAAGAATAAATCGGGACCTTGCGTCGCCGAGGCTCTGAAGAGCGTGTTCGACTCGTCTTCTCGAAACCTGAGTAAATTGTGGGTGGACAAGGGAAAGGAATTCTACAACAAGGACGTTCGTCGATTGGTAGACCTCTACTCGATCGAAAACGAAGAGAAAGCCAGCGTGGTGGAACGTTGGAATCGAACGATGAAGGAGAAGATGTACAGATACTTCACGGCGAATTCGACCAAGAAATACATATACGCTCTGAACGGTCTGGTCAAAGATTACAACAACACCCGACACAGATCGATCAAGATAACTCCCGCGGAAGCTAGCGATCCTCGAAACGAAAAACGGGTCTACGCGAATCTATATCCCGAGAGATCTAAGATCAGGAAGAAGTCTAGAACGCCGAAATTTGCGGTCGGCGATCGAGTGAGAATCTATGCTTATAAGAGGCACTTCAAAGAGGGCTATACTCCTCGATGGACCTCGGAAATCTTCGTGATAATCAAAATATTTCACACCGATCCGGTGACTTACGAAATCGAAGCTTTGGATGGAGAAGAGATCATCGGAAAGTTTTACGAACAACAATTACAGAAGACGAAGTTTTGTTGAAGAACACAATTTTTTTTTTTATTTACTCTCTTTAACATTTTCTTGTTTACACACATATATATAAGAGAGAAAAAAAAAATAATAATAAAAAATAATTAAAAACTATTTTTTTAAATAAAGAAAGCAAGTTAATTAATAAACAAAAAAAACAAACTAAAAATCTTTTAAAATGACAAATATACTAGATATAGCACAAAGCATAGTGAAAGATGAAAGTATTCAAGAGAATATGAGGTTCACGAATACGAACCGGTAACCGGAACGAGTTTGAACAATGCGGGAGAGATAAGAATCAACGTCGAAACTCAAGATCTATTCGTACATCCTAGCGAGAGTTACATAGTGGTGCAGGGATGTCTCACCAAGGAAGATGGGAGCGACTACGCCGACGACGACACGGTTACTCTAGCCAATAATGGCATCATGCATCTATTCAGTAACATAAAATACATGCTATCCGGACAAGAGATGGAATCTGTTTTTCATCCCGGTCAGGCCACCACGATGTTCGGACTCTTGATGTATCCTGATGATTTTTCGAAACCCAGAGGACTTAATCAGTTGTGGGTGAAAGACACCGTAGGCCCTGCTAGCGCAGGCGCCGCCACGATATTCGACTACGTCATCAAGACGTCCAGACCTAAAGGAACGTTTTCGTTCAGGATACCTTTGAAACACATCTTCGGATTCACGGACGATTACAACAAGATCATGTACGGATTAAAACACAATCTGACGTGGATTCGAAATGGAAACGATGACACAATAGTGAAACTCACCGCGACCGATGCGGGTAAGATAACTCTACACAAGATATCGTGGTTCGTTCCGCACGTGGAGCCTTCGATGGATGAGAAAACGCATCTCTACGAGATCATACAATCCAAGAGTAAATTACCCGTTGGATTTAGAATGAGACAGTGCGACACGGCTAGCATTCCTCCCTCCACGAATCACTTCGATTGGAGATTGATGGTGAAATCCGCTTCCGAGAGACCGCGTTTCATCGTGGTTGCGTTTCAGACCTATAGGGACGGGGCTCAGGAAAAGAATGCGTCGCTGTTCGATCACTGTCATTTGAGAAACATGCAAGTGTTTCTGAACGCCACGAGATATCCGGCAATCGACTACAACGTGTCGTTCGACAAGAACGATTTCTCCAGACTGTACGGCGACGTCGCTGATTTTAGAAAGAAATATCACAGTCTAGACGAATTGATGAGCAATCCCAACATATCTCCCGTCGAATACAAGTCGATGTATCCCATGTTCGTGTTTGACGTCAGTAAAAAGAGTGAACGACTCAAGAGTAGCGTGTTAGACATTCAGATCAAGATGCAATTCGATAGGAACGTGCTGAGAAAAACCGAAGCCTTTGCCCTGGTCCTGTCGGACAGAGAATTACAATTCGAATCAGGCGGAAATAAGATGTCGATCATTCGATGAGAGATGAGTGTGTGAAAAAAAATTAATAAACGTTAAAAATGTGGATGTAAGATTAATTAAAAAAAACTAAAATCTCGAAAACAAAATGGATGTTTTTGACACGAAAACAACAAATCATCTGTTCACTTCAGATTACAACGACGTTAAAATAAAATACTTGGAAAAATGGATTCAAATTGAATATGACGAACGTAACACAAAAAAAGGATGGAATAGTTGTCATTTTAATGAATATCGTTTAAAAGAAAAAGAAGAGTTTGATCTCATAACATCTAATGAAGAAATTATAAAAAATACAATTTTAAAATGTTGCAAATGTAAGAAACGTCAAATAAAAATCAAATCTCAACAAACTAGATCTGGTGATGAACCAACAACCGTATTCGCAAAGTGTATAAATTGTAATCATAAATGGATAGAAAATTAAAAAAAAAAAAAAAAAAAAAAAAAAAGTAACGTCTCTCTATATCTCATTACTTTTTTTTTTTTGTTGTTTTTTTTTTGTTTTTAATAATCACACATTATTTTTTTTTTTAATTCATTATTTTCCACGTGTTCACTGTTTGTTCAAAGGATCTAGTTCGATCAGTAGACTCACCACGGAAGTGGCGGCTTTGGGATTATTGGTTTTCATGACGAAATTAATCCTGTCTCCGGCATTCACTTTGAGAGGCGTGCCGAACGTGCTAACATTCGCGTGTTGATTCTCAGTCTTTTCGATGCTGTATCTCTTATCGCTCTCCACACCATTCACCATGAGATTGACGACCGCTCTGTTATTCAAATCCGAGGAAGCCAGACTCATTCGAAGGATTTCACCTCCCAACGGCATGGGATATCCAACCTGACCGTGTTTCGATCCGCTACCTCCATTTCCGAAAGACCACTCGGCTTTTCCCTCATCTAAGGTGCCGGCCTCTTCGGCCCACATGGTGATCAATTGTCTAGCATATTTGACTTTCTCCACCATCGAAATCAGGGTGCAGGCATCCGTCATGTTCACGGGATCCGGTAGATTCGTGAGCGCGTGTCCACCCATGTCTAGTTTACCTTCCATGATGTCGCCCTTTCTCCAGACTGAGTTGTCATCCACATACTTCCTGCTTACCACGCTGGAATCGAATTCATGTTGATGCCACCCTCCATGGTTCCGCCAGATTCTTTGTTCAGGTAGAGATCGTCCACTTGAGATTCTAGGTATTCTTGCGATTGTATCACGGCAGAATCTACGTAGCCCTTGTTGACTGCGGTTGAGTCCGCATCCGTGTCGTCGATCTTCGACAGAATAAAAATATCTTGTGGAATACCGCATTCAGATCCGATTTCATTTCTCGTCTGTCAGACTTTCTCTGTTCCAGATCTACGTAGTGTTTGGTCGCCACGTCCTTGGGATTCGTGGGAGTGGCCACGTTTGTTATCTTGTTAGAATTGGCATTCAATTCCGAGTGCATCGTTTTCAGAACGTATCTATTTCTCAGGTGTTCGCTCAATCTCGCGTGAGAGTCGTCCGCGTATCTCTTGGTCGCGTCATCGGTGGGATCTACGGGATTTGCGACGTTCACCAAACGTTTGGATTTCAGATCGAGATCGTCGGTCATGGTTTTATCCACGTAATTATCCAGCAGGATTTGTTCGAAATCGGCGTTCTCCCTGTCGACGTATTTTTTAGTCGCAGTATCTGCGAGATCTATCAGCTCGGGAAGATTGTAGAGCTTCTTATCGTTCATGTTCAAAGGTTCTTCTCGAGGTTCGTATCTCTGAACGTAACGCTTGTGCAAGTTGGCAACGTCGTAACCATCGTCGACTTCAAACGTCTTCCTCTTCTTTCTCGGGTTGACTTTTTCGTCGTCACTTCTACTAAATTTATCGACTGGCATGTTGTTGTGGGATTTTTTTTTTTGTTTTTTAGAAAAAATATGTTGAAACGCAGTTTATTAAAAAATGAACTATGTTATTTTTATTTTTCGTTTTTATTCGATTAAAATTTTTTTAAAATAATTTTTTATCTTTATATATACTATAAAAAAAAAATCTCTCTCTAATGTAAGTCATTGAGAATGTCTTGAAATTCATCTATTTCAGACCATCTCTTGAGAACGTAGAGACACAGGTGACCGCAAAACACTTGATCTGGTGATTGCACTTGATCCGTGTTGTAAAGAACCATCGATTTGTTGAAATAGTTTTTTATTTCTTTCGGCGGCGAGATTCCGTAGCTGTCGAAATAATAATTCTTCTTCTTCCCGTTCTTGAACCACGCCACCCAGTGAGTGCCTTCACCCGATGAATCGTCTAGATTTAAAATTCCGCATTCCGATTGCCGAGGTCTTCTCTTCAGCAAGGCATCTCTGGAAAACACACCTAGAAAATCTTCGATTTTCAAATCTTTTGCCGCATTCAACAGATCGATGTTGGATAGGGGTTCATTGGGTAAGACGACACCTTCTACAGATATCTTTCTTTTCTTATTCATAGATGCGTATATATATTTTTTTTTATTATAATTTACTAAAAGTGACGTTATTTTTTTTCCTATTTTTTTCTTTTTCTTTTTAAACTAACTTTCTCGATGTCACTATCCATTTCTATAATTTTGCGTTCATCTAATTTTTCTTGATTTTCTGGAATCCTATCATCCACAATCGTATCTGGAATCTTATCATCTGCAAGCGCATCTAGAATCCAATCATCTCCATTCATATCATCTAAAATTAGATCTAAAGTCCAATGTCCGAGTGCCAAAGTGCTTATTTTATCGTCTAACATGAATCTCTTGTCGTCATCGGCTGTCAGCGAAATCTTGTTGACTATTTCGGTATACAAGTCGTGATTTTCGCTTCGAATCGATTTCATAGTCTTATACACCGGACCACTTCCTAACAGACAATCTTTATACTCTTGGAAAGAGATGTTTTTCTTCACCATGCAGGCTTTAACTCCTTTGCACTTCTTGATCTCTTCATCATCTTCTAGACGATAAGCATACAGTTTGGGTCTCAAGCCCACGAATTCGATGACCTGTTTACCGCCACTCTCATCCTTAAATTTACCCAACACCTTCTTGTTGTCATTCGATTGAATGTTGGACGGGTGATCGACGGGATAATTGCTCGTGTCGAACCACTTGGCCACGTCCGGAGATATATCTCGGTAGACGTCTTTCGTCTCTATCTCATAAACTAAACTGTCCGTGTCAGTGAACAGTAGTTTGGCTTTGTCACCAAATTTTCGTTTGACGTAATCGTAGTGAAACTCGTACATCAATCGCTTGCTGATATCTAAGATGATCGGTCCGAGATAATACGGTTTGTCGAACTTCAGATGCATCTTTTGCATGTGAACAGCCACTAGATTTTCGCCGAATATGGTTCGGTGTTTGTAATTGGGTTTCACCACTAATTTTTTTGCTTTTTTCTCAGACGTGACGAGTCGAACGTCGGTTCTCTTCCTGATGTTTTCCATCGATTTGCCGTACACGCAGTTGTTCATGAGTTTGAAGAAATCTTTTTCGAAATCGTTCTCGGCTCGGGTTCTGAGATTCGTGTTGAGATCGATGTACTTTTTCATCCAAGGCTCTTTGTCGAATCGAATGATGCGATGTATGTCGACTAATTTCATCCCGTAATCGACGTACTGTTTCAAATTCTCGCTGTAGACGACGTAGTTACGTTTGTTAAATAAATTGGGAATGAGTTTTTCCTCGTCTCCTTCGTTCGGTTCCATTCGTTCGGGAGCCAGCGGATAATCGTTGTGTGGACCGTGTAATTCTTCCAGATAGTTCAAATCAACTTCTAAAATGCAAGGATAGTCTCTCCATTTTTGCATCTCTTCCGGTTCCTTCACCCATTCGAAATTTCCAATCGGTAAAGGATGACTCATAGCCCAACCATACAGATTATTGGCGTCCCAATACTGTATGTATTTAGTCGACCGTTTCGAATTGAAACCTTCTTTCATGTAGGGATTGTTAGCCTCAGAATGTCTGTGAGAGATCATCGAGACGCCACCTCTCGCAGCCCTTTCGAACATGAGCAACATGTCCACGTCGGATAATAATTCCAATTGGACTTCGGTGGTCTTCAACAGAGCGTCCCACACCAGACCGGGTGCGGTGACATACCAAGCGGGATCCAGATCGTAATTTCGACGACAGACGTCTCGAAAATTTTCGAACACGTCTGTCAAGAGCAGAACGTCGGTCTTCAGATAGAGATCGTGATAATCTCTCATGGTTTTCATATCGAATGATTTCCACACGTTTTTGGCGTGTTCGTAATTCTCGTCGGAAATGTCGGATTCGTATAATTTCGAATAAAAATCATCTTTCGAAGGTAGTGCGGTGTCTTCGAATCTCTTTAGATCATTCATGTAATCATAAGGATAGACTCCTTTCCTCAACATGACGTCTACTCATTCTCCGAAATGTTTGCTCGTGATTTTAAATTTATCCTTGCTCATGTTATCGACTAATTTTTCCAGAGCGGTCGACATGAATTTAAAAGTGTCGATGAAACGTATGCATCTACGAATGGATTTCATTTTTTCTTTCAACATATTTCCGTCGATTACTCTTTTTCTCTCCATGAGCTTCCATTTCGTGAAGGAAATGTATCTTTCTTCGCTGTTCGCGATGCAATTTAATTCTTCGTGTGAGGTGCCGAGATTTTTCACGAACAGATGACTGTCATAACCCGAGAGATTGTGAAACATCACCGGATAGAAAACGGCATCTCAATATTTTAAATTACACTTGCTGTGAGCCGGACCGTGATACAGACCCGTGTAATGATCGTGGTCTCTGACCTTCTTATTTTCCTCCAAATTCTCGTCAAACGATTGTCTGCATATGTGACATTCGGTGGCTCTGTTATTTTCGTCCTGCTGCTCTTGCGTGATGATCATTTTTGCCGGAGTTTTGAATTTGTCGTATAACATTTGAATTTTCGATTCTAACTCTTCCACGAACCTTTGTGCCACGTCGTCGTCTTCGCGCTGTTTCGTGTAGGTGAAGGAACCCATGTCATGTTGCGAGTCGAAAGCGCATTTCACGTAAATGCAATAGCCTGAAGGTATGTGTTTTTGATATCTTTCGACGTAACTTTGAAGAGCGTTGGGTTGACAGGAATTCATTTTAGTGGTGAAACATTCGAAATCGGCGTACATGACGAATGGTACTTTTAACCTTCTATTGTGATTTTCAAACTTCACGATGGTGTTGGGTTTGGGCATTTCAACGGCGACACCTTGATTTTCGTTGCAGTATTCCTGATGTTTCGCTAATGATTTTTCGGTCTTAAATATGTTCATGCAATTGTAACATAAAGATATCTTTCCGTTATGATTATTATTTTGTTTCGACAGTAATCGGGTCGGATGTTTAACACAACAATAATGACGATTGTCACCATTCGAAATCAATAATAAAATAATCGTCTTTTCTCTTCCGCGATACGAAGTCTGTCTGAGAGGATAGATCTTTTGATTTTTGTCATCGTATCCCAAGACGTTCACTGCTACGGTGGGATTTTGAACCTCGAAACATTCGATGTGTTTTAACTCTGTTGGAAAAGTCACTCCGGTCCAATCGAGATTTTTAGAAGTTTCCTCGTAACGAGAAACTCTATCAGAGTTTATTTTGACAGGGTATAAAGCGGAGGTGACTGCCCATTTAAAACATTGATCATCTTTATTTCTCACGTTGACCACGGCGTGTTTCTTAGTCAAGAAATACGGTAATTCCAAGTAGGAAGATCCTTTCAACGGTTCGTTTTTAGTCATGTGAATTTCGAGTTTCAACACCTCACCGAACGTCCAATTACTACCTTCATTTTGATAATTTGCGAGAGACGTCAACATCTTGTCTTTCATCTTTTCGAAAACGTCCGATAAATCTGAACCTTGAAATACGGGTTCGACGTTAGATCTGAAATATGCATTTTTCACGATGCTCTCGCCGGACTTCACGTCGATTTTATTCATTATGCAATGGAGTATCATCTTAATTTTTAATCCCAAGTTCATGTATTCGCGAAACAAATCCAATACTTCTTTTTTCACACGTTCCATGAACAATTTCGGATCGACTTTCTTCAACGAGGGAATCACATCGAAAGTTTTAAAAATGCCTTTGATCGCACTCTCCCATTCTACGGGTTTCGATTGGAATAGTTCTGCAACGAGTCGTGTTACATATTCTTCTCCTTTCTCTTCGTCGATTGCTTGTTGAATTTCGCTCGATGTGTCTCGTTTGTCTTGAATCTGAAGTGCATCACTCATTTTCGTTTTAGTTTTTCTTTTCTTTTCTTTGGAAACTTGATGTTTTTCAATGGCTTTTCGTTTAGTCGTCTTCTTATTTTTCACAACCGGCGCATCTTTTGACGTCGTTGCTATCGACATTTCGTTTGCCTTTCTAGCGTATCGCAAATATTCTTGTATGACTTCAATTTTTGGGGATTTAGTTCTATGCTTTCTGAAATCTGAAATTTGTAATAGATTACAAATCTCGTTTAACTGAGATATGGTTTTCTCATTTAAATTTACCATTGTTTTATCTGTTTGCTTCATTTGTAAGAATATTTTTTTTTTTGAATTTTGTATTAAATAATTTGTTAAAAAAGTTTTGCTTTTTTACTCTTTATATATAATAGAAAAAAAAAAAAAGTTAAATTTTAAAATTCAATTTTTTTAATACAAAATTTAAAATAAACATTATTTGTAAGAATTCATAAAAAACCAAATAATCGATCATGACAACAACACCTAAAAGATGCGAATTGAAATTGAAACGAGACGAAAGGTATGAGAAATCCAGTTTTAATATCTATACATTACAACCACACGATCCCATCGAATTGAATGAGGTCGAGATGGTGGGCTTAGAGCACTACTACCACAAATATCAAATGTGTTTGAAAGTGGATGAAGCCGTGCTCGATTTGTTTTATGAGTACCAAAGCGAACTGTTGATTAATATCATCGTTGCCGAAGACAGTGAATTCGACAGGGGTGATTTATTGTTGTCCTATGGAGGTTACATATATCCAATAATCTCACCCGAACTCGTGAAGAAATCAGGTGGTGAGAGCGCATTCGCCTATGAAAAAAAACTCAAAAGAGTAAAGATGAACATTCACACCATTTTCGTATGTGGAAAAATGACGAATGTCAACTTGCTAATAACGGACTTGGAAATATAAACAATAGAGAGATTGAAATTAAAAAATTTAACTTTTTATATATATATAAAGAGAAAAAAACTTTTACTAAAAAAATTTTTTACATTAAAGAAAATTAAAAAAACAACTTTTTTATATATATATAAAGAGCAAAAAAAAAATAACAAACTTTTTAACAAATTATTATTTGAATACAAAATTTAAAATATACATTATTGCAAGAGTTCGTAAAAACAAAAAACAAATAATCAATCATGAAGACAACAACACCTAAAAGATGCGAATTGAAATTGAAATGAGTCGAAACGTATAAGAAATTCGGTCATAAAATCTATAGATTACAACGACACAATCCTATCGAATTGAACGATGTCGAGACGAAGGGCTTAGAGCAAAAATACAAGAAATATAAGATGCCTCTGAAATTGGACGAAGCCGCGCTCGATTTGATTTACGAGTACCAAAGCGATCTGCAGAACATCATCATCGCTGAAGATAGAGAATTCGACAAGGACGATTTGTCATTGCCCTATGGAAATTACATATTTCCAAACACCTCATTCGAACTCGTGAAGAAATTGGGTGGTGAGAGCGAGTTTACCGATGTAAAAAAAACTCAAAAGAGTAAAGATAAACATTCAACACGTTTTCGAAAAAGGAGAAGACACGAGCGTGAACATGCTAATGACGGACTTGGAAATATAAACAATAGAGTGATTGATTTTTAGCGAAGAAAAAATGAAAAAAAAAAAGTAATGAGATCATCTTTAGATCTCATTTACTTTTTTGTTTTTTTTGTTTTCCTTCTTCTTCACTATCATCATAATATATTATAATAACGTTTCCTTTTCTCTCAAATTTCAGTGTCGATTCTGCTTTTTCTTTTTTTTTTCTTTTTCTTTGTGATGTGATACGTTTATGGTAACATTTTTGTTTATCCGAATCATAATTATGAACGAATGTTGTGCATCTCTTGGTAACACTAGCATCATTACCATTCACTTCAGAAGGTAGTGGTGACCGTGGAAAGCATCATCTCATTCTCAACCGTATATCCCGTGCTTTATCTATCTCTTTCCTTAGATATCCATCATTAGCGTCTAACCATTTTTTTATTTCTTCGCTCTCTGGCTCGCGATGTTCGTCATTATCGTCAAATTCATCCAGGTGATAAATTTGTTTCTCCACCTTTTCACCCATTTTAAATATATTATTTTATACTTTCTATGATTTTATATATTTTATATAATTTTATATTTATAATAACATATTCAAAATCGGTATGTTCTTAAATGGCGAATTCTCACCGAGCAACAAACCCTTGCCGAATCGCTTGACGTTCCGTCCACTCTTCACATAGAGACCGTTTCCTCTCAAAGAGTTGCCACCTCTAACGGGTTCTAGATACAATCCTTTACCGCTGTCATCCACGTGGACGCGACACATGGCTCCTCCCTTCTTCAAAAACAGTCCGTCGCCACCCATTAATTTCTCAACTCCCAAACTAGCGAGTCCCGTGAGAGCTCCCATGCCGAGAGTCTTTCTGAGAAAGGGTAGCACCTTTGCGGTGAAGGGTAATGCTTTTGCGGCGATTCCTGCCAATAGCGGTAGGAAACCGCCTTTCATTCTCAAATTGTATCTCAATTGAGCGGGACTCAATCTCACCGCCAACCCTCTTCCATCGCGAATCGCTTTCTCCATCCTTTTGATTTGACTTCTGGTCCAGGCGATCGAATCCTGTCCGCCTCTCGTCAGATCTTCGTGAGTGAAGTTGAATTTCACCGCCTCGCCTCGAGTTCTTAATGCTCTCTCAAGTTTCTTCCTCTGTCCTGCGGATATGTTCACATTTTTAACCACGTATTCTGTCATAATTCTGTTTGTTTTTTTTAAATATATTTACTTCAGTTGTTTCTTGTTTAATAATTATATTAAAATAATTTTGTAAAAATTAATATTACCATTTATTTTATTTTTGTTATCTATATATATAATATTTTTTTTTTTGCTTTTATATTTCTCTTATGTGAAATCGTATCGTCACTCTCTCTCCGCGAAGATCTAACAGTTCATCATTTTGATCCGTCAACGTGGTTTTGAAACTATACAACATGTCTAAAATCACTGGTAGATAAACTAAATTTCAAGGTCGCTCCACGATCTTATAACCTGGTGACACGTTTGGAAAGAAGGAATAGATCGTCGGCTGAGCACTACCATTCACGTAGCTTCCAGCAATCACGTCCACGTTCACCAGAATGCTATTGACAGCGAGAATGTCGACCGTATTTTCAGATGCCGCGTGGCCTCGATACATCTTTCGATCGAATCCCAACATCTTGCCTATAGAATCGTCCGTGTTGAAATCCACACGAAAATTATCTTCCAAATCCAACATCGTCTGTAAGGTATTAGGATTGGGAGCGAGTCTGATCTTGTTGCTTCCCTTTCCATCCATCTTCATTCACGTCTGAATGTAATGGTTCAAATCGTCTATGTCGTAACTCCCTTTGGGAATTCGAATCTCCAACCAATCCACTCCGTCGGAATACTTGAACGAGTTATTCTTTTCGGTGACGTTGGAAAAGGAATAATAAGTCTCCAGATTCACCAACGCCATCTCGTAACTTTTCTCTCTATTCAATTCGATGGAAGGTTCGAATTTTGTAGCGAATCGAGTCGAATTGCCACTCACCATGATTTGAATGGATTGTTTCGCAGCCGTATTCCGGCTATCCGTTCTAACAATTCTCCATGTTCGAACATTATATTTTAATTTTATTTTTTTTTTTATTCAAAACTAATTATTTGAAGATTTATTATTTTTCTAATTTTTATTTTCACGCTCTATCTTATTATTATTACCATCAGGAACATAAAACTTGTCGAATCTGCACCGATATTTTCCGCGATTAAATTCCCTCGTCAAATCGATCACGACGAAATTGTAAAGTCCACCATCCCAAACCCTCTTGCAGAATCTCCTGAATTCGGCAGCGCTCATGTCGTTTGCGACATGATCGCCGTAGATGTGATTGAGATGCTTGAGATCTTGGCGAAAGAGACATAGAAAATTAGCGTTCTCCCTTATCGTCTGTCTGGGCAATCGAAAATAATTCTGCGACAGGTAGAAACAGTCCACGTTGCTGTGTCGACCCCTAACGTAATACGATTCGCATCGGTTCTGTCTCTCCAAAAGCAGATCGTCGAAAATCATGAGATTCTTATCTTCCGATTTCAGTTCTCTAGGAACCGGAACATCGCTAGCGTTCTCATAAAATCGACACTCGACGTTCGAAGATGCATTTTTCTTCATCAGCTCCGTCGCCGCACCGTCCAAAATGGTCGAGAGCGGAGCTCCACACTTGTCGAATTCCTCCCTACTGTCAAAGATTCTGGCTATGACGTCCTTGAGCAATCTGCGATCCATGCACTCTCGAAGCAATCTGTATTCGGGTTGAAACAAGCTCTTGCCAAACATGAACAATCTGTCGTAATCCAACCAGTCAGGTCGGGACAACAGATTCATCAACAGATTAGTCTTTCCACAATTCGATTTTCCCACTATCAAACCTCTTATGCTCTTGGGAAAGTACTCGTTATTCGACCTCTTGGTCGCGGCGTCGTTCCAAGACATATCTTTAATGTTCATCTTTGTTTTATTTTTTTTTTTTTGTCTGTTATTTTAGATTCTTTTCAAACACAAATTTTTTATGTTTTTCAAACTCTGTTTTTTAATGTTATTATTATTATTATTTATTTATATCGCACCGTCGCGAGTTCTCTTCAATCCAGATCCACTCGTCATTTTGGCTAAATCTTGTATGGGCACCACGCCATCCTTTAAATCTTTCCAATCTTTCAGCGTTCGCTCTAACGCAGCTCGCTTCGCCGGCGGACTGATCAACTTGCCGATCAATGCGTCGGCTGCCCTCTTGCCAGCCACAGAGGCTATCCTACCACTGGCTTCGGAAGCGGCTTTCTTACCAGCATCCAAAGCCATCTTCTTACGGACCTCAAACTCGGTCGATTCGAGTTTTCTACCCGCATTGCTCATGAACGCTTGCATTATAGAAACGACAATGCAAGAACCGCCTTGAACGTAAGTCCTGACGTATCCCCTGTTCTTTATCACCAACATATTTTATTTTTATGATATATTTTTTTTTTTTTTTTTTTCACTGGTAAATCGTTTTGTCGTTTTTAAATACTTTTATTATTCTAGTGTAAGAATTTACTGTTTTATTTTTTGTTTGTTTGTTTGTTTGTTTCTCTCTCTCTACTTATTATTATATACACATCAATCCTTCAATTCGTTCATCAGCCTTTTATACTGGTTTTTATTCAAAACATTCTGTCTCAACAATTCGTCAGATACGGCAACTATCTGATTATCTAATCCCGTGTTACCAGCCCGTCTGCTCCCCATCAACAAACTCAATTTCTGAGACAGAGCGTCGGGATCGCTCGGAAGAAAAATAGCGGTTTTCACCCCTTTGCCGGTCACCGATTCGAGGAACTTCTTGTTCATCTCCCATATGGGCTTCACTATTTTCGTCCACTTGTAACCTCTGTTGGCTTTGGGTCTCGTCTCTCTGGCATCATTATTTCTCTTCATGGCGTGGGTCTGGACTAGAATGTCGCCGTAATTGTCAAAATCCTGTTGCGTGAAATCTCCAGGCTTGTCGTAAAGGAGCAATCTCCGCAGACCATTGGCTACTTTATATTTATTCGAACCCACGATCAATTCGTCATCGTACATTTCCACCAATGTATTACCTACAAAAGTTCTACCCTCAGAATCCTTATAAATTCCATATGACTGATCTCTCTTACCGCCATCATCATCAGACGATGCGACGCTACTAGTGGTGATAGTCGAAGCCGTATCATCAGACTCGCTCATATCTGTTTGAATTCCCATGGGAACGTAATCCGGTGTAGATTGAACGGAATACCGATTTCCAAAACTAGGAGGCAACGAACCCATTCTCAAAGAACTCTCCTTTATGGGTCTCAATTCTTCGACTATCTCCTTCCTGCTTCGCTCTTCACCCTCCATCACGGGTTTAAATATTTTTGTGGCTTCGCGTGTGAGTTCCATCTCACCGAGACGTCTGCTCCTATCAGCTGCCTGAATCGCCTTCTTAGCACGTGAATACCTGTCTAAAATTTGATCTCGGCGTGTAGGATCCATCCTCCAAAACATCTTTCGTTTTAATTGTTTTTATTTATTTTTCAAAATTAAATGTTTAATTATATTTTTATGTTTTTGTGTTTTAAGTAATAAAAAAAAAAACTCTTTCTGTCTTAATATAATATATAATAATCTGAAAATATTCACATCTCAAACTGACTGTGTTAATTGATGTTTAAAAAATATACGTTTAAACAGTACATGACAAACCGGTTTCTGATTTAACGCATTTTTTTACAGTAGTGTTTACATTTTGTCAAAAGATCTTCATTCATTCACACATCAATTCATCAAGTGTCGAATTAAGAGAGAATCCTTTTTTTGATGACTGTTAAACAGTTTCAACACACAATGGAAAACTGATTTTAACAAATCTCTCTCCGATTGCTAGCATGAATATATTAAAAATTTTACCACTCAAAATCTAATTGAGCGAAAAATGCATTTTAAACATAAGTGTTTTTTGACTTTTTTCAACGAACGCTTAACAGTCAATCTCTCAATCAAGGCAAAAACACAAATTATCTATTACAGATCAACTCCCTTCGAAAAAAAAAAACAAACCCAAAACTCAATTTTTATCCGTCCCATCAACAGAAAACATCAATGTCTATAATACAGACTATATATTCACAATCGACTCTTTTTGAACAAAAAACCTCATTCACTCATTACGATAATCTGTGTTAGTTGTTTACTTCAGGAAGACGTGACTGGGTTTGCAAATTTCCAATACACACCGACGACAACGACACTCTTCGTTCAGATCGAGTTTTATTACGAGAATCGAGCGATCTGATCGCTCGATCAGCTGAGTGTTTTTTTTTTGAGAATTTCTCATAGTGGAGGAATTCTCAAAAAACCTCCAAAACTCAATTTTTATCCGTCCCATCAACAGAAAACATCAATGTCTATAATACAGACTATATTCACAATCGACTCTTTTTGAACAAGAAAACCTCATTCACTCATTACGATAACATGTGTTAGTTTTTTTACTTCAGGAAGACGTCATGGCACGTGACTGGGTTTGCAAATTTCCAACACACCGACGACAATGACACTCTTCGTTCAGATCTAGTTTTATTACGAGAATCGAGCTATACGATCGCTCGATCAGCTGAGTGGGTTTTTTTTTGAGAATTTCTCATAGTGGAGGAATTCTAAAAAAAAAACCCAAAACTCAATTTTTATCCGTCCCATCAACAGAAAACATCAACGACTATAATACAGACTATATTCACAATCGACTCTTTTTGAACAAAACAACCTCACCACTGCCTCAAAAACAACAAGGGAGAGTTCTAAATCATCTGTACCAACGCAATTGCGGGTTCTGAATCGCTGATTTAGAGTCCCCAAAACTGTTTTTTGATGATGAGCCAGAATCTTTTGCTTTCGCTGGCGTTCGCCGACGATGGATCGGTGGTCTGATCTGCGATTCGAACGTCGACGAAAATTACGTACAAGATACAACTGAAGATGTACGATTTCACCCTTTTTTAAAAACGCGCGTTCACCACGAGTATTTGAACGTTAAAAACGCGATCTAGGAGTCACGACTGTACATGGGGGGATTCAAGATCATGTACAGTGTTTGTGAACAAGCGTGTGATTTAACACCGAATTCCACGTTGGTGAACGCATCGTGAACGTATGTTGTACACGTACATGTACAAGTGATAGTATACTCTCCTTTTATACCTACTGATGTCTAATAGACTATAATCCAATCGAAAACAACATACTGGGATTCCCGAATTAATTTTTTCGAGGTATCAGGACAACTCAAACCAAAGACATTTGGGTATCATTTGGGTACATTTAGGTATCATTTGGGTACATTTGGGTACCATTTGGGTAAAAAGACTCCTGCACAACAAAAACATTTACTTCCCCCTTCAACTCAAAATTAACACACCCATTATAATAATGTACCATGGGATGTCCCAAAATACCCTGGTATTACCAGGGTATTTTGGGATTTACTTTTTTATAAGGGACTGTATATCTTTCACAAACTGAACAACGGGATCAGCAATCAGCCACCTCAATACAATTACGGCCAAGCAAGTTCTGACTGCGTTGTTCAAACACTCTCACTTAGTATCTATACTCGGCCCACTTTTCAGTCTATTTGGGACAAAAATATTTTTAAAAAAATGGTCAGGAGGTCCGGTACGTATACACATGTCACGCCCCCATCCGTCACACACACGCAACCTCTCTCTAACACACCTTATTCCCTCACTCACATCCACCCTACTCTCACACTCTTAGCCCACTCGTTGTGATCAGTTAATGCATGCATATGCACTTGTCCCCCATACAAGCATCGAACCCCAAACGGCAAACGCACAAACTAAAAAAAAAATAAATGAAGAAATTGCTCTTTTCATTAAAAACTTTGGTCCCTTGATCTGGACCTTGTGAAACAAATTTAAGAAAAATTACGGGTACTCTGCCTTCTTCTACCCCCATAAATGTATGATACGATGTGACATTGGCTGTTTAAAGTGTCATTAAGCTCCAATAAATAAACAAACAAACAAATTTTGATAGTTTGCATTCTGTCAATTTACGTTCCGTTTTCTTGTGTCACCGAGCCGGCCCGTCAGAAACGAACGGCTATTTCGAGTTTTGGAAAACACTGTTTTGTTTCACTTCCCACAAATCACTTCTGAAAATCGACTTCCTTTTGGCACCGTTCAATTTCCAGTCATGGTGCGTTTTTTTATTGAGATGATAATAATCGAATTAAATCTTTTAAATATCTAACCCAGACCCTCTGCCTAAATGATTTACAAAACATCCTGTATCAAATCTAGCGGCTAATAGTGTAATAATATACCATTCAGAACTTTAAATCTGATAAATTCGTCCTTTGTAACACTAGGTATAGACAAAATATCCTGATTCCTAAATGTTTTATTTTCTGGATGAAACTCGAGGTTTAATATGAAATAGGTGCTACCTAAAGTGCGAACGTAGTTATTTTGTAAATTCGAATAAAAAATATACAGAGGGTGTCATTGGGTGTGTTTAATTCCGTACCCATGGTAATCGGTGAAGTCAACCCACGTTGAAGTCGACCCAAAAAAGTTAAGTCGACCCACTTTTGGTGATCTCGACCCGAAGTGATCTCGACCCGAAAAAAGTTAAGTCGACCCACTTTTAAAATCCTTGAAGTGATCTCGACCCGAAAAAAGTTGAAGTCGACCCACTTTTAAAATCCACTTCATCCGTTTGAAAAGGGGGAATATAAGTGATCTCCACCCACTTTTGAAAATGACAAGATACCATCATTAGATTCACTATGGACATTGACCATCTCAGACCTCGTTTGAAAGGGGAACATAAAACAACAACAACAAACATTTCAAGCGATTTATTCAGGTCATAATAACACCGTTATAATATTAATTTTCATCGAGCATAAAGAAAGGTATAACAAAATTTTGTGACAACATAAAATATAACGTACATTACAGGCCATAATAACATCGTCATAATTTTCAGCAATCAAAAAGCGTGCGATAAATTTCTGTCCCTCTGCGTGACGATATGATAATAATAATAACACTTTGGCCAGCCGATGATTTGTCACGGTACTCCCAACTGCCTCCCTATTCCCACGAATCTCCTCTCCTCCCAACAATCGGAGACGAACTGCTTGATGACATCCCTTGCCCCATTCACCCCAATCTCTCCGATTAGCATATTAACCCTCTCCTTTGAGTCTCCCCCTAACCACATGTCCTTCATTCTCCCATCCCACCTCTGATTAAGCGCAAACATGATAAATCGATAACATAAAAACACTGCTCGTTATCCCAATATGGAATTGTGACCCCCAGATTCCTGCATCGCGACTATGATAAAACACAAACATGGTAAAACAACAACATAAAATGATAAAACATATAGCACATCAATAGTCAGTAATATGATACATTAGAAACATAACACTTCGATAATAAAATGGATTAACTGGTAGAATGTTGGGAGCCCTATTTTAAACTTTTCAGAAAATGACCCGTGGTTATTATCTCCAGCTACATCCTGACAAAGCAAGCTTTTATTGTCTCCGTCATAAATCGGTTTTGTGGAAAATATAATGCTCTCTGACATTCGATTGGATAGTATCCACGGATACTATCCAATCAAATATAATAGAGCAGTATATTATTGAGCTTTTTTTTTTTAACTCCGCACTCTACCAGTTAATTAATCAAATTACACAGTAGGGCCATTAAGCCTTGAACATTTTCTAAGGAGCTGCCGTGTGGAAATTTCTTTGGCAATATACTGTTCCCACAATTCATAAATAACTTTTTGCATGTGTCTGTACTTTTTAGTCTGCACACGTTTCAGTTTGTTTTCAGACACTAGTTTAACAGCGATGTTAACAAGTTGACTCTCCCGGTGTAAAACATTCACCAAAATGTAGAATTGAGTGTTTATATTTGCTGACTTGTTCAAACGATTGTGCCATCCCTCAACGTCATTGTTCGTGCGCACACTCTGATTAAAAACACTCCAATTCTCCACAGTCCAAATGTCATTGTTGATCCAAGTTGCACGGACATAGTTTGTGAAATCCATAAGTTGTTGGCTGGTTGCATCTTCACACAAATTTTCAAATGAGGATTCAATTTTTTCATGGGGTAAGAATGATAAAGCCATGAATTTTTTCAAATATTTGTTTGTCGCACTGTCACTTTTATATTGATTTGACAGTCCAAGTTCTTGAATTTTACGCCAGAGTGCCTGGGAAAAATGAAACGCACAACCCTTAATTTGAATTGCTGGCAATACGTCCCTAATTGCTTGCCAAATAGCAGCCTCAAAGTCAATAACAGTTGCACGAACTGCTGGAGTCACTAAACATGAGTCAAGAATACTTTCCAGAACAGCCGTATAATCTCTTTTCCTTTTACCTGACATAAGGACAAACATCAGTGGTACTTGTTTGACATTGTCACCCTGTTTAACAAATGAGTGGATAGTGAAAAGCTGAGTGAATGGTTTTCTAATGACTTTGAAAGTTGCATCTATGTACCACCGTTTTGCATTGGATAGTAGTGAAAGTTGTTCATCGGTTGCAAACAAAATATGACGCCTGTCATCAATTTTTATGTCGCCTCTAAAAAAATTTTCAGGAAAATGTTCTGTACATAAATCAAAATCCAGAGAATCTGGTTCATTTGGGCGAAACTTTGACCTGAAGTAATTAGCTGTTCTTGCAAGATATGCTGGGTTGGAAACGGCATCAATTGGCTGTTCCCCTATCTGATCAAGCATCACCTGAAAGAGAACAGGTTTAACAGGTTAAATAACAAACCTTGGAAATCACCTTTACCTGCAAGTGCGTTAATTACTCCAAAATGGCGTTATAATCTTATAATTTACTAATCACGCGAATTCCATTACTATTTTTTAAAGTTTTATCTACATAGATAGCACATAACTGTTACATTCACAAAACACTCCTTGAATTTGTTGGAATTTTAAACAGCCATTTAATTTGGGACTGATGGAGTCACAAATTAAATGGCTGTTTAAAATTCCAACTAGATGAACAAACAAACAAATTTAATTTTTTGGTTTTTACCCCTCCAGCTTTTTTTTAACATTTTTTTCAGTCCTCCCCTTTTTCTGTAAATGCGCTAATTACTCCAGAATGATATTATGATATTATAATCTACTAATTCAGGAAGTTAGCTTAAAAGCATAATTTTAACCGACAGCCAACTAAGTTGACTCTGACAGTACCTTAAAGTTACAACAACACAAACACAAAGCAGATTAAATAACAGAAAAAATAATACTCAGTAGAGGTGGGGTGCGAAATTGCCAGATTCATAGAACTACATAGATAGCACATAACTGTTACATTCACAAAACACTCCTTGAATTTGTTTGTTTGTTCATCTAGTTGGAATTTTAAACAGCCATTTAATTTAGGACTGATGGAGTCCCAAATTAAATGGCTGTTAAAAATTCCAACTAGATGAACAAACAAACAAATCTAAGGCCAAAAAAAAAAAATCAATTGATTCTCAGGCAATTTTTTTTTCAAATCAATGAGGGAGGGAGGATTTTATTTTTATTTTTTATTTTTATTTCTTCCAGATGGTGAGAAAGGATTGAGAGGCAAAAGTCACTTTCTGATGTCTGTTTTTACCTGAAAAGCATGGAAAGTGCATATTGTAAAATGATATACAAATACAACTCATTTTATTGAAACCTAAAACTGTTTTTCTTTATTTTCTGATATCACCACTTTTTGTATTTAGAAACAGAACTCTGACTTCACTTTTAAACTTTTACAAAGCAGAACTATTTTATGAATACTAGATATTATTGACCACCCTCGTATTATTTTGGTATCATTGTGAGTTATTTTGATTTTTAGTATGACCCATGGTGAGAGTGTTCTTCTCTGTAACAGAAGGTATATTCTTTTTAAAAAAATATATAAAGTGTTTAAAATAAATTTCAAGTTCATATAAGAAGCTGGGTCATTCATGGTTTCTGAATACCCTAACTGAGTTGAAAAGCGTAGTTAAAAAAGTTTTCGATATCCTTCGTAAATTAAGCGTTATTAACAATTTGAGTTAATTAATTTCTTTGGTAAATGACAAAACATTTCAGTTGTCTCCCTTCCCGGCTGCGCTGGGTAATAATACACTGTTCAGAAAACTGACAATTTCTGCCAACCATCTTTCACTGACACATGCGATTGGTGCTTTGAAGGGCTGCCATTCTTATCCATCCAAATACCTGTGATTTCTATTGTAGCCTTATTACATTTAACCCCCTTCCAACAAACTTCACAAGTTTTCAAAGAAAAACATTCAATGCAAATTGCGGGGCGAATTTCAATGCAGCCAATTTTTCAGTGGAACAGAGCGTAACCGCAAGCAATTTCGATATGGACGAACTGTCTCCAATACATTTTTTTTGGTTTTGAAACGGTGGTTAACTTTTAATAAATTCTAATTAACTCGATGCGTGTCTTGTGTGATTCGTTGTTTTGTCTGGTACTTTGTTTTTAAATAGCCATTTTGTGCTGGTTGCTATCAGTTGGGGCGAATTGTTCGAACGACTACGCCATTGCAATTCTTTTCAGAAATATAAAATTGGGCTAGTTTAGGCTATTTTCATAGCCGTGTGACGGACTTTAACAGCAACCGTGTTTACTGTTTTTTGCGGAAGCGTGTGTTTTTAAAAAATAAAACATAAGAAAATACAGTAAACTGCCATGTCTCCCAAGGAAGTTTGGGAGGGCGACTTGAATTTCGCCCCAATGTAAGCCAAGGCCAGAGGCTCTCACACTTAACACACGCCTGTGTATATTTACCTGTTTATTCGTTGGTTTTGGGCCTTAAAACCAATAGTCCCTTTTCAATTTCCCTGTTTCCTATTTTCTTGCAATGACGGTCCAAATAAAAAGGCCTAACGCGGGCCATTTTTTTCAACGCGGCGGTGCCTGAGAATCAATTCCTTTTTTTTTTTTGGCCTAATTTTTTCGTTTTTACCCCTCCTGTGTGTACCAAGTTAAATTGACATCCACGGTTACCTGTAAATGCGCTAATTACTCCAAATTAATTACTTCAAATTCTACAATTATTACCTCATCAACTATGTTAGATGCTGGGCGAAAAATATTATCCCTGGCTTTGGTTTTTATCTCTCTGGCAATGGTAGCTGCTGTGGCGCATCCATCTTTTGCTGCGTGGATGTGGTCTCGTGGTCCTTTGGTAAATATAATGCCACTTTGTTTCACTGTTGCCGGACAGACACCGATAGAACGGTTTCTTATGCTGCACCTCCAGAGTATTGAATTTTCTGAAATAAAAATGAGCGATGGTTTTAAAACACCACGGATCTACTATTTATGTGAATTTTCTGAAATAAAAATGAGTGATGGTTTTAACCGAGTGACCGTTTTTTCTCCAATTGAGTATAAAGGTTATTAAGAGAGATGCTCACTATTTATTCCCACCCGAATGAAATAATGAACGGACGAATGAATGAACAAATGAACGAACGATTGAATGATTTGAGCAGCGTTTAACACCAATAAACAATAATTAGCAGTGTTTTCCCCAACTGAACATTTCACACCAATAAATAAATAATGAATGAATGAACGAATGGAAGAATGAATGAACGAATGAATGAGTAGCGCTTCACACCAATAAATAAATAAAGAAAGAAAGAAGGAACGAATGAATGAATGGACGAATGAATGAACAAACGAATGAATGATTTGAGCAGCGTTTAACACCAATAAACAATAATTAGCAGAGTGTTTTCCCCCAACTGAGCGTTTCACACCAATAAATAAATAATGAATGAATGAATGAATGAACGAATGTATGTTATTAAGAGGGATACTTACTATTTTCCCTTTTCTTCGTGTACGAGTAACCAAGATCATCATACAGTTTATCTTGTTCCCTTATAGATGTACCAGTGATGATTTTGAATGAAGGGTTGGTTGTTGTTGTTGTTGTTTCGCTTGTTGATGGAGTTGGATCTAGTATTGATGACTCATCAAGTTGCTGTGGAACCACGAAGCTATTGACATTATTTTGAGTGCTATTTGTTACGGTGTTATGCTCAGAATCCAAAAGAGAATTGTGTGATGTGAAACTTGGTACTTCCGTCTCGGCATGCGAAGTGTTATCAGATACAGTATTATTGTCAACCTGTTCAATGCAGTGATTGCAAATCCAATCAATAGGCCTTCGCCCCCTAACTGCCAACCTGTACGCATCTCGTGTTATGCCAGTACCACACACCCTATGCTGCCATCTGTCACATCTTTCACACTGTAAACCTTCTTGCCGAGGCCGAACACTGTTAGTGCAAACAAGACACACATCAGACATGTTTACGATTATGGAATGTTGAAAAAATGGAATTTATCTGTGCTTATATATCGTTAGTTCTGTTTATACAAAACAAACAAACCGATAAAAGTGAGTTGCCGTAGTTGTTGTGTTAAGGACAGAACAAAGGGATTGCTCTATCAAAGTGAGTTACTGCTGACCATTCTTTTTATCGAATGAAACATTAAAGTAATTAGCCGCTTTTCATATATCATTGACGCCGACAAACAGCGGAATGTCCCAAGCTGTCTTTTTTTCATAAGTTAGCTAGTAAAACATAAACGAACGCGGACAAGGGTCTTAAAAGGATAAGTTCCACTTCTTTTGAGTTACAAAAAATTCTAACAGTAACCAAAACACTTTTAGATAGGGATGGAGATGGCTTTCAATAAATTTTAAAAGTGGGTCGAGATAACTTTTTTCGGGACGAAATCACTTCGGGTCGAATTCACTTTTTTGGGTCGAGATCACTTTTTTGGGACGACTTCACTTTGGGTCGACTTCAACGTGGGTCGACTTCACTGCTATTCGTACCCATTACCCAAACCATTTCGTACCCAAGTGATTTCGCACCCAAAACCATTTTGAACACTTTAAAAAAAGTAAATTTGTGCCCCCAAAATAATAATAGAATGGCAATATTCATCTCGGTTTATTTGTCAGGGGTGTAATTTGAAAAAAAATAGGTAATAAATTTAACATTAATAAGCAAAGCTGATCACAACATAGCATAAAGTAATGAATCCACAACCTTTAGGATTATTCATTTATTGGTGTTTAAGCCACGTACTTATGCACAATGGCTAATCGTGACGATGACAGTTTTACGGGGTCAAAATCGGTCAGCGCGGGAAAATAAAATCTAAACGCTGTTGTACTGACCTATAATGGGTCTCCTATTTCATGAGGTGACAAAATATAATTCATTTAAATTTATTTAATAAATATGCACATTTATTCATTTAGGTTTCGTTTTGTACTATTATTCATTGCTCAAACCAACAACTATTTTTTTTGTTGCAATTTCACACACAACTCAGCCTGCACAGTGGGGAAAATAATGTTAAATGGGGGGGGGGGGGGGGGGGGTCGCGGTAACCGGTTCTCGTCAGATCACCGAAGTTAAGCAATGTCAAGCGCGGTTAGCAGTTGGATGGGGTGACCATTTCAGCAACTGATTCGCGACCCCGCATTGTGTCCTTGGGCAAGGCTCTTAACCCGATTGCCTACATGAATGCATGATGACGCTGTGTACTAAGGCGTACTGCATGTCGATGGTGCGTATGTCTTCAACCAATCTAACCCTGCCTGTGCCGCGGTGCAGAGTTCAGAGTTAACGGCGCTGACGAGCTGACAGCTGCTAGTCGTTGTTCGGTGGTTTTCTCCGGGTACTCCACCCCTAAAACTGTCCGATATGATATGACCCGGGCTGTTAAAATGTCGTTAAACCCCAATGAATAAATAAATAATGTTAAATAGTTGTGACTAATACTTTCAAAAGGCCATTCTCAAAGCTGGCCACCTTTCTTTCAGCTGGCTGGACTGTCCATGTGTACCAAAGTAGTATGCTCACTGTATAGTTCAGCGATCCGAACGTAGTGGCTACCCCTCGCTGAAATAGCTCAATGTGCTGCTTGGAACGTGTAACACCCATTGCATGAGAAAGTTTGACAACTTTGAGAAGCAGTGCAAATCCGAAAGAGGCTGCTGACTGGGACTGATAATAAATCTTTGAGTGAAAAAGACAACAGAAGAATGAAATGGTGATCAGTCAGGAAAGTACTTGATTCTTTCTCCCATATATATGTTCTAAATTACCACACCCGTAGTATTGATATATTTTTTTGTATTTTCTACTACATATTATTCTGATTTGATCCCCTATTTTTATTCATTTTCACCAGGCTGGACTGCAGTCAAATTCTCACGATGCACTATTTTGGACTAAATTCTTAACATCTTCCATAGCTGTAGATAGTTGGAGTTATTTTGGAATTTTGAGGTTATTTGTCCATGTATGGCACTTTGAAATATTATGAAGTCAGTTTGTAACTTCAGTATAATATTCCACCCTGTACTATTAGTCCTCACCATACTATTATATGGATGACAGTCACAAGATTATATACCCCCCACCCCTTCATATTCCCAATAAAGTTTACACAAGAAACAGGAGAACATTGATGAATGGATGGAAATACATATAGAATTTGAATGAGATACAGATCGCTCTCACCAGTCGCCACATTTGTCAACAACCCTCCACCCCCCCCCCCCCCCCACGCTTACCACCACACTGCCAACACACCACCAATTTCTCTTTGACCCACCCATGCGACAAAAAGAAGAACTACAGTGTCATGCTAATAGAAATTCTCAACACCTTTATGGTGAGCAAAACCCCACTGAATCAGACTGAAAACTCTGTCCAGGCCGAAGGTTTATTTAAGAGACTTTACCGAGGAGGGAATTGGCAGAGCATGGAGTTGGAGAAGAGATACAGCCTGGAGAGAGTAAATAACCATTAAATTACAAACCTTTACAACAATTGTTAACACTTTTTGAGAACAGAACTCACAAAACAATAAAATTTCCAACACAAAGCCCTGGGGGTGCAAGAGGTCTATGAGCTGAACATTTACAAGTTCTTATACAGGACATTTTAAAAAAAAAAGTATCCTGCAAAAAACTGAATAAATTCAGACTGCTGTGCTGTGAATTCACCCAGGGACTTAGTTGGGAGGATTTAGACAAAGCCATAAGAAAATAATCCAGCCTCAAAACAGCCCTGGATTTCCTACTTCCGACATCAAATACAATTTGGCAAAAGTTCTATTGCCCACCATAACATTCTTTTCAAATAAATTATGGTCCTGCAAAATTACAATTTTACCCCCCCCCCCCCCCCCCCCCCCCCCACAACAGCACAACCAATATTTTCTAACTGGTCCACCACCCAAAGGATTTCTAGCAGTGCCCTTAGAAAGGAAAGTACAATTAATAATTTGATTGAATGCTACGTGCACGCTATTACCCCTTTTTTCGTGGTCTTGGGAGCATGAATTTCTGATTGGATCTTTTCTTTATGTGTTTGAAAATTTCCTAATGATGGTGAATTCTGGGCAGCAGGAAAAGATTGTTTTCCCAATTTTTTAGCTAAGATTTCCGCCTTTTTATCGCTTTCAATTTTCATAATTTTATAACGCGGCAATCTGTGATGGGATCATTTGGGTGGGGACATCAATTAAAATACCCACACACTGTCTCCATATGACTTCTTGTATTTTCAAGTACATGTAATTTAAGCAGGTTAAACATTTTCTGAAAGTGTGGGGGGGGGGGGGGGGGGTGCAACAAATACAATCACCCATTCAATCTCAACACCTCAGGTTTCAAGTAGGCTGGAAAGGGTCTTTATTTATTTATTTTTTTTTTTGGGGGGGGGGGGGGGGGCCTCAATCACCCCATCGAACCCAAATCTTTGGTTGTATTTTCTTTCCATCACAAGTTTTCTTGCTACTGACTGATTGTTGCAGTGGCAGCGCAAGGATTTCAATTTTTAGCTCAACTTTGACGAAGTCAAATTTGAGCTATTGTCATGGCCCGTTGTCCGTCTGTCCGTCCGTCCGTCCGTCTGTCCGTACGTCAACAATTGGCTATGGCTCGGGCTAGAGGTCGTATTTATGAACCGATCTTTACGAAACTTCTTGGGTACCTTTGTTATGGCCCTGGGACGGGAACGAGTGTTTTGGGGTGTGGTCCGAAATTCAAGATGGCTGCCAGTGGCCATTTTGTACCGATGATGCAAAAATCAGTTTTTTGTACAGAACTTCTGTATGAAAGTTCTGATTTGAATAAAGTTTTGTATAAATGTATAGTACAATGGGATACATCACATATAATACGGGTTTTTTTCTTGTGCGTAAATTATGCAAATTAGACTAACTTTGATTTATTTAGTGTTACTTTCAGAGCTGTAAGTGCCAAGCTGCTATGGCTCGGGCTAGAGGCCGTATTTATGAACCAATCTTTATGAAACTTCTTGGGTACCTTGTTATGACCGTGGGTGGAGAACGAGTATTTTTGGGTGCAGTCCCAAATTCCAGATGGCTGCCAGCAGCCATTTTGTACCGACGATGCCGAAATCTGTTTTTTGTACAGAACTTCCATATGAAAGCTCTGATTTGAATAATTTTTTGTATGAATGTTTAGTACCATGGGATACATTACATATATTACAGGTTTTTTTCTTGTGCGTAAATTACGCAAATTAGGCTAACTTTGATTTATTTAGTGTTACTTTCAGCACTGTGAGTGCAAATCCCAATACGGCTCGGGCTAGAGGCCGTATTTATGAACCGATCTTCACAAAACTTCTTGGGTACCTTTGTTATCACTGTGGGACGAGGAGGAGTGTTTTTGGGTCCAGTCTGAAATTCAAGATGGCTGCTAGCAGCCATTTTGTTCAAAATTAAGTGCAATCAGATTTTTGCGCAGAACTTCCAAATGAAAGATTTGATTTGAATAAATTTTTGTATGAATGTTTAGTACCATGGGATACATTACATATAATACAGAGTTTTTCTCGTGAATAAATTATGCAAATTAGGGGTCCGGGTGGGACTTCGAAAGTTTTGGACCAAAATCCGAAAATTAGTTTTTTGGTTTTTTATGCGTTTTGGTCAATTTTAAGACAAAAAAAAAAAAAATTTTTTTACACTGAAAATTTGGGGTCCGGGTGGGACTTAGAAAATTTTGGACCGAAATCTGGAAATTAGTTTTTTGTGTTTTGATGCATTTTTGGTCAATTTTAAGAAGAAGAATAAAAAATTTTAGTCTGAAAATATTTTGTTTGGGACTGAAAATTTCCACACAAAAATAATAATCTACAATGATTGGTCTTAATCTGTAGTCCATTACAGTCACCTTGTAATTCTTTTATTATTGTTGACTGGGCCAAAACAAATACTAATTCCTGTCATATTCATTATTCAGTTGTCTTGGTCACAGCAAGTACTAATTCCTGTCATATCCAAGTTGAGCTACAGAGTCATTGACTCTTCCATTTCATGAATATCATATGAAAGAACATGCCAGAAAGTGTATTTTTTAAATACGAGGGCATTATTTTTTCACAACTTTCAAACAACACGTGTTAGAGGAGTCCGACATTTTATCGTTTGAATGTTTTTCGCTCCGTACAGTTCGCCCCGCCGGGTTAAATTAAAGTAACATAACTTAGTATTTTGGTCTAGAGGCTTTGAAACGAATTTGTTGAAGTATGTCTCCAGTGTGCTGTAAGTTTTTTCACAGAACCTGAGCACACTGTGAGTGGAAACTCTACTACATGAGTGTTTTTGTTGTAATCAACCAATTTATTTATTGGTGTTTAAGGTCACATATTTCTGCACAATGGCTAATCATGACCATGACAGTTTTACGGGTGGAGGAAGCCGGATTACCCAGAGAGAACCACCGAGCAACGGCGAGCAACTGTCAGCTCCACACAAGCAGGGTTAGCACTGGTTGAAGACAGATGCACCATCGACGTGCAGTACGCCTCAGTACACAATGCCACCGTGCCCCCACATGGGCAATGGGGGGGGGGGGGGGAAGTGTCTTGCCAAAGGACACAACGCGCTTGCCGCAGGTGGGATTTGAACCGAGGAGCCCTGCACCTCTACCTACTGAGCCACCGCGCCCCCAATCATCCAGTACTTATCCCTCTTCTAATCCCAGCCATTTAGTGTGAACTGTAGGCAAATTATGGCAATTATGAATCATGAACATGCACATTCGAGCACTGCATCAACAATGCTAATGTTGGTGGTTCACGTCACGGTCCTGGTCCAAATCCGAAGTCTTTTTCAGGCACGTAGCCTAGAGTCTACAATATCATGTGTAGAAGACCGGTGAAGGGGGAGGGGGGGGGGGGGGTAACCAGTAAAATTCAGTGTTGTTGTTCGCCCACCAAAAAAACATTGACTCTATGCAAGACCCCCCCCCCCCTCCCCATCCCCATCCCCCGCCCCCCCTCCCCACATCCCCTGACTGTGCACCTGGTATATTTACATGTATATCCCCTGCGGTTAAATAAATAAAAGTTCCGTCAGAGACTTCGCACTTTCAAAAATAGTGAAGTAGGACTAATCTGCAATTCCATCGAAGCTCCACCAGTGGGAAGGCCACACCCACCTCAGGGCTATGACCATCAGATATGCATGTGGTATATATCGAGCTGACCCTTTTTTTAGAATATATAACAACTCGATACATTGGTTAAGTCTACATGTACATTAACATTGCAAACCGGTTACATTTGTGCACATGTAGTTTGGACTGTTCCCTCCGACAAAATCGCGGCGCTGTCGACGTTCGCGAAAAATCTCGGCGAAAATCCAATCGGCGGAATGGAGATTGTGTTTAGCTTTAGCCGCACTTCTGTCGATAAGGTTTTTTTCTTGTCTGTCACCTCGATCGCGACCGCGTCGAGAACGCGCCACGATTTGGTGTCCACTTTTGTGATCACAGTACTGTACGGCATCCCATTTCCCAGAAGGCTTGATGGATGACTCCCGGTTTTGCAAAACTAAGTAGTTGGAGCTTTCTCCGCTCCTTTTTTTTATAACCACTATGGTCAGTATACCGGGACCGGTACCGAATCTAGACGTACCAGGAGACGGACAATCGGGGTGACGACATGGGAGCTCATCTAACCTATACCACCTGCTTGTGAAAACTAATAAACGAGCTTGGGAGAGGCTATCACTAAAAAGTGTATGCCAAGGCTGAGTCCGGAAGTGGTGTATACAGAAATCAGTTATTCAAATATCTCATTAATGCCAAGGTGTTGACGAGATATTTTTTTCTATTTGTCGTATAAACCCATCTTCTTTCAAATGGTGAAAGAAAATCCAGTTTTTGTCCATTTTCTTACTTATATCATGAAAAATGTCTTTCAAACACACTAAACAGTGTATACAGAAAGACTATTATATATCTTTTCGGCAAGTTCTGGAAGGAAACTGGCACAAGCTACACCCATAAACTTCGGTAGTAATTTTGTTTCGTATATTTCTGCCGTGTGTCCAAATTTTAATGTTGTACACAACTTATTTATCGATTTATTATCGATTGAAGCACCTGAGGAGAAAATCGTCAACAGCCGAGTCCGGGAAGGTGTATACAGAAATTAACACTAAAAAGTGTATACAGCTGCCAAAACTGGATTGCCGAGAGAGAGCGTATCTACAATTATAATTCAATTGAGAAAGCGTCCAAATTCTGCATGTGATAAATGGAAGGAAGGACAAGACTAGAACGCTCCTTTTTCAATAACTTATTCGCAGTGTGGCCAAATTTTAATACTTATTTATCGATTTATTAGGCGAAATCGTCAACAGCCGAGTCCGGGAAGGTGTATACAGAAATTAACACTAAAAAGTGTATACAACTGCCGAAGCCGGATTGCAGAGAGAGAGAGAGAGCGTATCTACAATTTTGCTTCAATTGAGAGAGCGACCAAATTCTGAGTTTGATATTAAATAGATGTTTGCTTGGATTTCGAATTGAACTCACACCGCAGTTTGAGAAATTTGATTTGTCTCTCTCTCACTCGTTGAATCCGGAATTAGAAGTTACACCTGTAAACTTTGGCCTCGGTATACACTTTTTACGGCTATCACTAAAAAGTATATACAGGAATTTTTTTGGTGAAAAGTGATTTTTTTTACCACACTAAAAACTGTCTTCAGCTGCCGATTCCGAGTCAAGTTTAGTTTTATGCGGTGAGTGCATGGAGGGTGCACCCGAGAAGTGAAGCAGTGCTTATTTACCAAGGTTTACCAGGTTCTGGTTTACTTTTTGGAAAACTAGTAAATATTTTGTTTCGCATATTTTATATATATTACCGGTATGTAACGAGTTATTACCGGTCGTGGCACTTGAGGAGAAAATCATCGATAGCCAAATCCAAGTCTGGAAAAGTGTACACAGAAATTACTTATTTAAATCTCTTCAGTTTTGCCAATTAAAAAAGTGTTGTTGTTTTTTTATTGGCAATATTTAATCTAATAAAAGTATTCAACCCTCATTCATGTATGTGTTTTTATTCATAATTATTGTACAATATGGGTGCGAGAATATTCTAAATGTTCTATTTTTGTAGATGAAATCCCTGATTGCCGTATAAATATTTTTGTTGATTGCCCACAAGTAAAGCTCTCAAGGTTTTTTTTTACATCAAAATTAAAAATGCTCCAGCTTAATCCTCTTTATCGGATTAGGGAAACCCAACTGGGTCCATCTTATTCATGATGAGGCGAAGCCTGTCTACTCCTAATTTTAAACTGTTTCGAGGAAGACCAGAATTGCTCTAAAAACACAATCTCATATAAGAAACTTGGGGAAAGATAATCATGTATCAGTTCTGAGTTGTTCGTTTCGTGTTCACTGGAAATCAGGAAAATGGCATGTATCATATACACAAACCATGAAGGACCAACTGATTTGCGTTCTGTCGTGGATGTTTTAGAAAATCCTGATGAAAGTAAAATTTCAACGCAGCCTCCAAACAAAACGAAAGGAGAAGTGTATATTACCAACAACCGACAGGATGTAACTATCGACCAGTATATGTGGGTCAATAAAGGGGGTTCCAGATTACCCCGCAACAACCCTGTTCTCTTCAGGAGAGACTGTAGACTGAAACAGCATGTGGGTGATAGAGTAGGCAATGAACGTTTTAGGAGAGTGCTCTACCTCTCTTTAAAGAATGATTTTGCTTTGGTGCACTCTCTGGGTGATGAGAGTTTGGCTGTTGATCGACCACACGGAAATGCCATTTTCAAAGAGCAAGTGTTCAGACGAACGCTCAAGTCAATTCTAACTTCAATAAAAGAGCAGTGCAGAGACAGTGAGCCAGCAAAGGTGTATCGGAATAACGTCACAAAAAACGTGAAACCATCAAATCAAGGAATTATGAATCCGAAAAATAAAAAGCAAATTGAGAACCAACGGTATGGCGTTAATAAACATCGGAAACTTAGTCACGACGAAGCCTACAACACACTGGAATTAGCTTATAACTTGGAACATTTTTTCATAGAATTTGCTTTTTTCCCTGAACTGAGATTGGTTCTTGCAAACGAAGATGTGTTAACTGAAGTCGACCGTGTGCTTGGAGCCAGAGATTCGGACCCCGCTCTCTTGTCATTTGACACAACGTTTTGCTTAGGAGACTTCTTCGTGTCCACTCTGGTGATACAACATCCATTTTTCAAACATAATGTGTGCTTTCCAATTGCTTTCTTAGTGCATGACCGTAAAAAACAGAAGTCACATGACACATTTTGGCGAGAAATTGTTAATCTACTTCCAAATTTATCCAGGGGTCAACCCTTGATGGTTACGGATCGTGAGACCAGTTTCACAAACTCAATTCGTCACTTTGTTCCAAACGCCAAATTGCTTCACTGTAAGTCACATGACACATTTTGGCGAGAAATGGTCAACCCTTTACCCAACGCAGACGATTTCAAAATTTATTTTAAATATCAATTTTTAATTTTTTTCAAAAACTTTCAACAAAACCATATCATGTGATCCCTCTTTGGAACGAGCTCATCGAGCTCGTTCCAAAGAGGGGGTCACATGATATGGTTTTGTTGAAATGTTTTGAAAAAATATTTTTTCAGCTGCTGAATTTGCATATTACGCGGGCAGATGCGGGCGATTCGTTGGGTAAAGGGTTAATCTACTTCCAATTTTATCCAGGGGTCAACCCTCAATGGTTACAGATCGTGAGACCAGTTTCACAAACTCAATTCGCCACTTTGTTCCAAACGCCAGATTGCTTCACTGTTGGAATCACATAAAGAGTGACATAAAATTCTGGATAAAAAAACATGGTGGAAAATCTGACGACATTTCCATCTACTCAATGATATTGACACCTTATTACGAAGTACAAGTGAGGTTGATTTCGACGAGACATATAATGTGCTGAGTCAAAAATGGAGTGTGGCGTTCTGTGACTATTTTAAGGAGCATCTAGAAGAGCCTCTCAAAAGTGGTGCATGTAGGTTTATTTTGGAACAGTTCAGTATCTTTGATTTGTACTCTGAAATCACCAACAACATCTCAGAGGGGTTTAATAAAGTATATAAGGATTTAGTTGAGTGGAAACAAGTTCCACTTGATACACTCACACTAGCATTCCACCAGCTTCAACTGTTTTATAGACTCGAAATGCATAGGGGATATTGTGACATAGGAAACATGGAACTGAAATCACAACATAGAAACAAGCTGGTCGATCCAGAAACCGTTACCATGCCAGAAAATGTAGTTAGTCCGTCAGATATCATAGCCTTCATTCGCGGAGAGATCAATGAACAAAACTAAAAGGAGTGTCAGTTGGAAGAAATAGACTCAAATATACCATTGAATGCCACGGATATCGTTGATAATGATAAAATTGAAAGACCAGTCTCTATGCAGCGAGCCATTGCAATTAAAGCGATACATTTGAATAAGGTTATTCACTGCTCACAAGTCAAGGCATTTGTTGTTACAGGCTCCCAAAATGACAAATACACAGTGACGTTGCATCCTGAAAAATGGGTGTGTCCAGCTTTGGGAACTTGCTGGCATATTTTAGCGGCAAAAATCAGTAACAGAATGGAATGCAATGATGAGAAGAGAATATGCAACTTATCTCAACTTACACGCAATGCAAGAAAAAAACCCAACAAAAATGCTGGGAAAAAACGCTCAAGGCCACGTGACAAAGGTGACGACGAAAAGCTTGTGGTTCCTGCCCCAGATGCTAAACTGTTTGAGAGTAATGCTCATCCAATAAACTCAACCCCGCTATCTTCGGACTCGGTCAGAGCAA
Source organism: Pictodentalium vernedei (assembly GCA_031216915.1). Classification (NCBI taxonomy): domain Eukaryota; kingdom Metazoa; phylum Mollusca; class Scaphopoda; order Dentaliida; family Dentaliidae; genus Pictodentalium; species Pictodentalium vernedei. The sequence goes on along the minus strand of CM062288.1, from coordinate 133,815,701 downwards.
ACCAAGTACAATCGATAAGTAAAGTTCAGAAAAAATAAAAATTTGACGAACCAATGAACTTGCCTGAGAAAATTGTTATAGATCTCTCAATCATAGAGGAAGAGCCTTCTCTGCATGATGGCAAAGCTTGTGAGACCGAGATCACTTGGCTCTCCAATAGTCAAAGTAACTTAACCCTTAAGTCCTCAGATTAATTTTAAAGTATTTATGGCCTTTTTCTGCTTACATAGTTATTGATGACTTGGCAGTGGTTCTACATCACTGCTGGCTGCCTATACAGGCAGCCAGCAGTGATGTAGAACCACTGCCAGGGAAAATTCAGTCTACACACAAGAGTAATAAAAAAGATTACACAAGGGAGCACCTGCTTCAGTGCAATATAAAAGTGGCGGTTTGGGGCTATATGGGGGGGGGGGGGGGGGGGGGGGGCTTAAGGGTTAAAACTAACAGAATCTCACAAGAGAGAAATAGTGGACAAACAAATGTTGTGTAGTGACATAATGAATTATGCGTCGCATCTCTTGAAAACACAATTTCCTGATATCAATGGCTTACAACCGACTGAGTTAGTACCAATGTACAATGATGACAACAAGCAATGAGATTATGTGTTTCAGTTCAATGACGCGGTTTCACCAGCAGCTCAAATTCACCATACTGGCAAAAAGCACTGGGTACTTTCTATATTTGATGGTGATCAAGTTTACTTGTTAGATAGCTTGCGTGGAAAGAGCCTTGGTGCAAATTTGGAAATCCAACTTGGAAAGTTGTACAACAAAACTGATGTAGTTCTTCCACCTGTTCAACAACAGACCAATTCGGTTGACTGTGGTGTTTTCGCACTTGCGTTTCTCGTAGATTATTGTACGACTGGCAAAATCGGAACAAACTTCACCAATTATGACATGCCAAAACTGCGTCCATGTCTCATTGAATGCCTAGAATCGGGAACATTTAGATCATTTCCAAAGACGTCGAGAAATGGACTCAAGCTGAGAATACCATCAAAGGGTGTAATGCTGTACAACATGAACAGGACTGTTCCGTTTGCCATCTTCCAAATTTGTTCGATGATATGGTTCAATGTTGCCGGACTGGTTGTTCGAAATGGTTTCATGTACGCTGTGGTAATATTATAGAGTCTATCACGGACAGTATGGTGCTTTTATGCAAGGAGTGTAGTAACTGAACGTATTCACATTTGTCGTATGCAGTCAGAGTGGAAAGTAGGGCTATGTCAATAAATTGAGTATTTATTCTATTATATCTTGTTTGACAGATCTCATTGAGCTCTGTCAAACAAGATATAATAGACTGAGTGCCAATTTTACTTGTACTCCTTGTTTTTATTTTGCAAGATCTTGGAAACTTGTATTCCCGACCCGATGTCGAGTCATAAGTGTATGGGTGGTGGGGGGGGGGAGGGGGGCTGTCCCGAGTCTGGAAAGAATCTAATTTTTCGGGCAGTTTCATATTTTTAGGGGGGCAAGTTTGCGATGAAAACTGCCCAAAAAATTTGATTTTCAAAATGCAACTTGAGACCTTACCATATGAAACTTTTCGACCAAATTCAGCTAGTTTCACCCCAAGTTAACCTTTGCATTTATTTCATTACATCTTGCTTGACAGGGTCCATGGGGCTCTGTCAAACACAATATATAATAGAGTAAATGCCCGTATGGGTGTATTGAGGCCTAATTATATAGGTCGATAAATATGAGGAATTTTGGAGATTGTCACAGTAATTTATCAACAAATAACAAGATTTTTTTTTATAAATTAACACGAGTTTTTATTGAAATCTGGAGCACAAAACTTGATTGCCTCAAGTGGTGTAAAAGAATAAAAACATCCCCAGTGTAAAATAATTGAACATTTTTATATTTTTGATGTACAGTCCGAACATATATTTAACGTTTACTTCTTTCTTCCGAATTCATTGAATGTGTTGTTCCATCGCATTTCATTCTACCTGGGATGGGGGAGGAGTTTATGTGACAGACATTCCACGTGATAAGTTTTCCACCAATTAATGATCACAGACAACAATATGTCCTGGCTGACCAACGATTTGCAAATAATTGCAAGCCGGGTTTGTGTGTTACTTTCTTAACTAACCAGGGCTTATATTTCGTGTAAATTTGTGAGAATCCATTTGGATTCTCGTGAAAATGGTTGCGAGAATCCATACCAACTATGAGTGTCCCAGGATCCCATGACGCCACCATGGTTGAACCACTGCTGTATACTGATAATACATGTTAACATTTTACCCAAAACACCTTTTTAATTTTTAAAACTAAATTTGTTAATTTTTAAACAATAAATAATAAATAGATGATAAAATTATTAAATGAACAATATTTACCAATAAAATCTTACAAATATGGCTGTCGTTGGAACCGGCTCAATGAGCCGGTTCCAACGACAGCCATATTTGTGCAATTTTATTGACTTAGTGTCAGGGTATTTCAGGTCATGTTAGCCTTCTGCTGGTTAATTTGTTGCCGCTGTGTTAAATAAAGGGTTAAATTGACTCAATTCTTTTCACGCAAATCCTAGCAGAGGTGCAGCGAGAATCTACATGGATTCTCGCCGGTTTTATTGTGCGAATCTTTGTGCGAATTGATTCTAGGATTCTCGTAGAAATTTTAGCCCTGCTGACTCTATATAAACATTTCAAATTGAAAAGTGTAGGATAGAGCTGTATTTCGATCATTAATAGTACCAGTAATCAACATTAATTCTTGGAAAGCCCTAAAGACTGGAATATGGTGTAGGATAGAGCTGTGTTTCGATCATTAATAGTACCAGTAATCAACATTAATTCTTGGAAAGCCCTAAAGACTGGAATATGGTGTAGGATAGAGCTGTGTTTCGATCATTAATAGTACCAGTAATCAACATTAATTCTTGGAAAGCCCTAAAGACTGAAATATGGTGTAGGATAGAGCTGTGTTTCGATCATTAATAGTACCAGTAATCAACATTAATTCTTGGAAAGCCCTAAAGACTGGAATATGGTGTAGGATAGAGCTGTGTTTCGATCATTAATAGTACCAGTAATCAACATTAATTCTTGGAAAGCCATAAAGACTGGAATATGGTGTAGGATAGAGCTGTGTTTCGATCATTAATAGTTCCAGTAATCAACATTAATTCTTGGAAAGCCCTAAAGACTGGAATATGGTGTAGGATAGAGCTGTGTTTCGATCATTAATAGTACCAGTAATCAACATTAATTCTTGGAAAGCCCTAAAGACTGGAATATGGTGCAGGATAGAGCTGTGTTTCGATCATTAATAGTTCCAGTAATCAACATTAATTCTTGGAAAGCCCTAAAAGACTGGAATATGGTGTAGGATAGAGCTGTGTTTCGATCATTAATAGTTCCAGTAATCAACATTAATTCTTGGAAAGCCCTAAAAGACTGGAATATGGTGCAGGATAGAGCTGTGTTTCGATCATTAATAGTTCCAGTAATCAACATTAATTCTTGGAAAGCCCTCTCTGAGCTTTCCAGTAATTAATGTTGATTACTGATATTTTCAATGGTCAAAGTTCAAAGTAGCTAAAACGGGATTAAAAATTATAGGGAAAAGACGGAGCTGAATTGGTTTGTTTTTTTATTAATTAAAAGTGTCACTTTGGATGGTTAAAGACTGGAATATAGTAGGATGGAGCTGTTTTCGATCATTAAAAATATGAGAAATCAAAATTATTTCTTGGAAAGCCCTCTCTGAGCTTTCCAATAATTAATGTTGATTACTGATATTTTCAATGGTAAAAGCTCAAAGTAGCTAAAACGGATAAAAATTATAGGGAAAAGACTGAGATTATTTTTTTTTTCTATTATTAAAAGTGTCGTTATGGATGATTAAAGACTGGAATATTGTAGGATAGAGTCTTTTTTCAATCATTAAAAATACTAGTAATCAACATTAATTCTTGGAAAGCATTAAAAGATTTCAGTTCAATTGATTTCCAATCGTGAAAACGTGTCCAATATTATATTTGTTCTCAATGTAATAAAATCGCTATGAATTTAAATGTTGTTGTTTTTTTTTAAAATGACCCTTGTGTGGGCCGAATTCACCAACGGGTGAGTTACGGGACGATTTCCCAGTTCGCCAGTCTGCCCCCAACGTAGTCAGGAATTTTGTGCAAAATGTTTGCAGTTTAATGGCCACCCCCCCGCCCGCGCGTTATTGAAAAAGGAGCTGTCTAGTCTTGTCCTTCCTTCCGTTTAGCACATGCAAAATTTGGACGCTTTCTCAATTGAAGTGTAATTGTAGATACGCTCTCTCTCGTCGATCCGGCTTCGGCAGCTGTATACACTTTTTAGTGTTAATTTCTGTATACACCTTCCTGGACTCGGACTCGGCTGTTGACGATTTTCGCCTCAGGCACTTCAGTCGATAATAAATCGATAAATAAGTATTAAAATTTGGCCACAGTGCGAATAATTTATTGAAAAAGGAGCGTTCTAGTCTTGTCCTTCCTTCCGTTTATCACATGCAGAATTTGGACGCTTTCTCAATTGAAGTATAATTGTAGATACACTCTCTCTCGGCGATCTGGCATTGGCAGCTGTATACACTTTTTTGTGTTAATTTCTGTATACACCTTCCCGGACTCGGACTCGTTTGTTGACGATTTTCTCCTCACTTCAATCAATAAATAAGTTGTGTACAACATTAAAATTTGGACACACGTCAGAAATATACGAAACGAAATTACTAACAAAGTTTACGGGTGTAACTCGTGCCAGTTTCCTTCCAGAACTTGCCGAAAAGATAAGATTCATAACACCGTCGATCAAAATAAGAGACAAATCACGCGACCAAATAGACTGTCCGTATACACTTTTTAGTGTGTTTGAAAGACATTTTTCACGATATAAGTCAGAAAATGGAAAAAAAATTGGATTTTCTTTCACTATTTCGAAAGAAGATGGGTTTATACAACATATAGATAAAAATATCTCATCAACACCTCGGCATTAATGAGATATTTGAATAATTGATTTCTGTATACACCAATTCGGGACTCGGCCTCTGCATACACTTTTTAGTGATAGCCCTTGGGAGACGACTAACATAAGCTATCAGCTTTCTGTCGAATCCCTCCCTAACATAGCTACCTTTTTCTATTTGCATATCTTTGTTATTCTGTGTTCTATTTTATTTTATGTTGCTTATTCTTTCATCGTTTCTTGTGAAATGAATACAGTTAACAAATTCTTGAATAAATATTGTTTAAACTAAACCGGCTTTTCTGTTTGGTTTGGTTTGGTTTTCTCTTCCTGCATTCAATTTGCCTTGGCACAACATTTGGCTCACACAACCGTGACGGACTACTTTTACCATCGCCATGCCAAAACCGACTGGAGCCCCCCCCCCCCCCCCCCCTCTCTCTCTCTCTCTCTCTCTCTCTCTCTTGGGGTTTTGATGGCTCTCCAAAGGTGAACTGTAGGGAAACAATAACTGCGTGGATACCTCTTCAGATCTCAATTGAGGCAACAGGTAAGGTAGGTCTGTGTAATCCAAGCAAAACAAAATAAGGTTAACTGGATCGCAAAGGATTTTTAAATTCTACATCGTCCCTGCACGCCTTTGGCGCGCTAAAACCTTTCATTCATTCAACTTCTTCATGCTTCCTCAAATGCTTGCTTGCTTGCTTGCTCATCGCCATCACTTTTTTTTATTTAAAAATTTTATTTTATTCTTTTTTTTTCTTTTTTTTTTTTGGTTATTAATTTTATTTTATTCTTTTTGGGGAATGGGGTGGGGAGGCCGTTTGGAATTCCCGAAGGATTGCCAGATACCTCATATATTGCATGCGGCATCCCATCTCCCAGAAGACTTGATGGATGACTCCCGGTTTTTCTTCACCTGCTGCCAGGTCTCCCATCCCTCCCTGAGATTTAAATTTCTGGGAATATATGCTGGCTGGCCCCATCCACATGACTCCCAGTTCTTCAGAACTAAACTGTTGGAGCTTTCTCCACTCCTTTTTTGTAATGGTCAGATACCGGGCCCACAACCGAACCGGCGTTGCTGTTTGTTTGTTTTTTTTTTTCTTTTCTCTTCTTCCCACATTGTCCCTGCGTGTCTTCGGCACGCTAAAACCTTCATTTATTCATCGCCACCACTTTTTTAGTTTAAACAATATTTATTTCCAACTTTCATAATATACATGAAACAATATATGACTCCACAATAACCCCATTTTACGGAGACAAAACCCTGACTAATGAATAATGCCTCACCTTATCCCCTATGATAACCCCTTCCCTAAAAATTTTCTCGAGCTGAAGTCTGTCTGCTACTTCTATTTTTAATCACCACAAATCACTGACTAAAACCATCGAGATTCTGAAAAAATCTTTTTTTGGTCGGGACTCATTTATTTTTTGGGTCGGTACTTACTGGCTTTTGATCGGTAATAAGCACGTTTGGACTGTTTTGGTCAGTAATTAGTAGGACCGCCGTATTATCATTCTGTTTGGTTACAGATATGTCTTTCCGGTGTTTTCAAGCTGTCCCTCGTCAAGTTGAAAAAATATATTTTGTTACCACAGGTTATATTTTTTCAATGTTAGAATGTGCTGATGATTAATTTAATTAAATAAAATTTGCTGGTCAATAAGAAATAGATGTCATTCCGTGTCATTCCAGTGTTTAGGAGGACCCGTGGCTACCCCTCTGCGTTCAGACTCTTCCCATTCAATCCTATACTAGGATGAAGAATAGCGGACCCAACAAATTATGCAAACTTACCAACTTTTCCCAACTTTTCATGGTTTCCCTACATTCTTTAGTGTTTTTTCTTTATATATTCATAAATTTTGGGGAATAAAAATCACTTTTTAGCTTGTTTTTAACTTCCGTAACGAAGCAATTCAACTTGCGCGTCAACCACCTTTTCTATCCGAAAGTGTGTGTTCGATTTTGAAGCGCACTTGTTCTGCGCCGGTACCACAAGAAGTCGGTAAGTACAGCGGTCTTTAACGTAATTTTAAGTTATTATGTAATAAATAGCACCGCGCTCGACGCATTTAGAGTCAGTCCAGCAAGGGTTCGGGTTAGCTAACCCAAACCCTTCCTGCACTGACCCTAATCAGTCGAACACGGTGCTATTTCCTGAACTGATGTGATACTGAATTCTCCACAAATGGGAGGAGACGCCTACCGTGACGTCACATGTTTGACAGTTTGATCAACACGATCAGACGACTTTTCCGTGCCTCTCTTACAGGAAGGAAAAACTTGGTAAATAATGTCTAAATGTATTAAAAACTCAGGGTTTTTGGTACATTTGTGAAGAAAAAACACTGAAGAATGTAGGGAAACCATGAAAAGTTGGTAATTTTTGCATAATTTGTTGGGTCTGCTATGCTTCATGTTTACCAGAAAAAGTTTCCGTCAAGTTTTTATGGGAACTCAAAACTCGAAATTAGGAATATATATCAAGCTTTTGCATTTATTACCGACTGCAATCGATAGTACACGTATTTCCTTACATTTGGGCAGAGTTTATTGATCCAAACTATGTTTTATCCTTTAATTACCGCCAGTTGAATACTCGTGAGGCGTAGTGCTGCTGCAGTTATCCAGATAACCGGTTAACCTGTGGTTAAAACTTGGACCGGTCAAGAAAATGTTTTAACCGGTTAACCTTACATTCACTATACTCCCGTATATGTCCGTATATAAGTCGCCACCGTGTATAAGTCCGATTAAGTCGCACCCCAAACTCACACTTGGAATTCCTCCCTTTTGCCTAAAGCCCATGTATAAGTCGCACCCCCATTTTTAAATATATGCAGTCAAAAAGAATTAGTTGCAAGTTACGTTTTGCCAATTTGGGATGCAACGGAAATAGGTAAGTTTTCACGAGTTACCACGTGGTGAATAAGATAAAAGAATAAAAGAAAATTATTATTAAAGATTTAAAAAATACTCGCATTTATTTCTTTTTCGTTGTTTGTTTATCACCCCAATGTCTTTCTTCATCCCTGTCAAGAAAATCCAACGCTCGTTTGTGACTGAAACTTTATAGTTTCAGACTCAGAGCACCATTTGCGCCGTAACCTGCGCAGTTGTTGTGATTAAGTTGGTTTTTCCGGAACGCGAGAATGTTCCGGAAAAACCAATAAAAATACAACAAATGCGCAGGTTACAGCACAAATTATTTTCAAATTGTTGTCCCACTTAAGCATTGTTGGTGCTATTGAAACTAACTTTACCTGGTGCATGTGTGCGTAATTTATAACCGGACATTACACATCAGTGAATGGGAGTTCATGGAATAAATAAATACGTCTCTCCAGGTATTGCTGGCAAACATTTAATGTGTTATTAGCTCACCTGAGCGAAGCTCAAGGGGAGCTTTACTAATCACTTTCTGTCCGTCGTCCGGCGTCCGTCGTCGTCCGTCCGGCGTTAACTTTACATTATCGACTTCTCCTCCTAAACCACTAGCCCAATTTTATTCAAATGTTGGCTAAATGTTTATTACCTAATGCCAATTCAGATTTGTTCAAATGAAGTTGCCCCTCCTCCTGGGTGGTGCCACGCCCCCAAGGGGCACCAAAATCTTTGTAAATCTTCTTCTCATGAACCAGCAGTAGCAGAGACTTGATATTTGGTGTGCAGCTTCCTTTTGAGGTGTAGACTCAGATTTGTTCAAGAGAAGTTTGTGGGGCTATACTTGGCGTTGTTATGAGAGGGGCAAAATTTTTTGCCCCGCCCAAAATTTCTGTTTTCCAAACCGAGAGGCTGATTTGAACCAAATTTTATGTGAGGGCTTATTGGGTCATGAGTACTTGATTTATGCAAAAAAAAATTTTCCCGCAGCCCCGTGGGAACCGCAGGAGCTAAAAATAGAAAAAATTTAAAACTCCCATATCTCCAAAACTGCACGGCACTGAGAATTTTTATTTGGTGTGCAGCTTCCTTAGGACCAACAGAAAGGATTGGTAAAAAAAAATTGCCATCGGTTTTATCATAGGGTACAGTTTCGGGACTTTGAAAAAGTGCTGAGTCAGCACTTTTTAACACTGTAGGCAATGGGAAAAACATTAAAAAATCTTCTTCTCCAGATCCAGCAGGCAGAATCTTTTGATATTTGGTATGCAACATTGTAGGGTGGATCTGATTCAAGTTTGTTCAAATCGGCCCCCTGGGTTCATATTTGGGCTCAGTATAGGAGCCCGATTTCGAACTTAGTGCATTTCAGGCAAATTTCTTAAAAAATCTTCTTCTCCAGATCCAGCAGGCAGAATCTTTTGATATTTGGTATGCAACATTGTGGGGTGGATCTGATTCAAGTTTGTTCAAATCGGCCCCCTGGGTTTATATTTGGGCTCAGTATAGGAGCCCAAATTTGAACTTACTGCATTTCAGGCAAATTTCTTTGAAAATCTTCTTCTCCAGATCCAGCAGGCAGAATCTTTTGATATTTGGTATGCAACATTGTAGGGTGGATCTGATTCAAGTTTGTTCAAATCGGCTCCCTAGATTCATATTTGGGCTCACTATAGGAGCTTGAAATCGAATTTAGTGCATTTCAGGCAAATTTCTTCAAAAATCTTCTTCTCCAGATCCAGCAGGCAGAATCTTTTGATATTTGGTATGCAACGTTGCGGGGTAGATCTGATTCAAGTTTGTTCAAATCGGCCCCCTGGATACATATTTGGGCTTACTATAGAAGCCCGAATTCGAACTTAGTGCATTTCAGGCAAATTTCTTAAAAAATCTTCTTCTCCAGATCCAGCAGGCAGAATCTTTTCATATTTGGTAAGCAACATTGTGGGGTGGATCTGATTCAAGATTGTTCAAATCGGCCCCCTGGGTTAATATTTGGGCTCAGTATAGGAGCCCGATTTCGAACTTAGTGCATTTCAGGCAAATTTCTTAAAAAATCTTCTTCTCCAGATCCAGCAGGCAGAATCTTTTGATATTTGGTATGCAACATTGTAGGATGGATCTGATTCAAGTTTGTTCAAATCGGCCCCCTGGGTTCATATTTGGGCTCAGTATAGGAGCCCGATTTCGAACTTAGTGCATTTAGGCAAATTTCTTAAAAAATCTTCTTCTCCAGATCCAGAAGGCAGAATCTTTTGATATTTGGTATGCAACATTGTGGGGTGGATCTGATTCAAGTTTGTTCAAATCGGCTTCCTAGATTCATATTTGGGCTCACTATAGAAGCTCGAATTTGAACTTAGTGCATTTCATGCAAATTTCTTAAAAAATCTTCTTCTCCAGATCCAGCAGGCAGAATCTTTTCATATTTGGTAAGCAACATTGCGGGGTGGATCTGATTCAAGTTTGTTCAAATCGGCCCCCTGGGTTTATATTTGGGCTCAGTATAGGAGCCCAAATTTGAACTTAGTGCATTTCAAGCAAATTTATTAAAAAATCATCTTCTCCAGATCCAGCAGACAGAATCTTTTGATATTTGGTATGCAACATTGTGGGGTGGATCTGATTCAAGTTTGTTCAAATCGGCTTCCTAGATTCATATTTGGGCTCACTATAGAAGCTCGAATTCGAACTTCGTGCATTTCAGGCAAATTTCTTAAAAAATTTTCTTCTCCAGATCCAGCAGGCAGAATCTTTTGATATTTCGTATGCAACATTGTGGGATGGATCTGATGCAAATTTGTTTAAATCGGCTCCCTAGATTCATATTTGAGCTTACTATAGAAGCTCGAATTCGAACTTAGTGCATTTCAGGCAAATTTCTTAAAAAATCATCTTCTCCAGATCCAGCTGGCAGAATCTTTTGATATTTGGTATGCAACATTGCGGGGTGGATCTGATTCAAGTTTGTTCAAATCGGCCCCCTGGATTCATATTTGGGCTCACTATAGAAGCTCGAATTCAAACTTACTGCATTTCGGGCAAATTTCTTCAAAAATCTTCTTCTCCAGATCCAGCAGGCAGAATCTTTTGATATTTGGTATGCAACATTGCGGGGTGGATCTGATTCAAGTTTGTTCAAATCGGCCCCCTGGATTCATATTTGGGCTTAATATAGAAGCCCGAATTCGCACTTAGTGCATTTCGGGCAAATTTATTAAAAAATCTTCTTCTCCAGATCCAGCAGGCAGAATCTATTGATATTTGGTATGCAACATTGTGGGGTGGATCTGATTCAAGTTTGTTCAAATCGGCTTCCTAGATTCATATTTGGGCTCACTATAGAAGCTCGAATTCGAACTTAGTGCATTTCAGGCAAATTTCTTAAAAAATCATCTTCTCCAGATCCAGCAGGCAGAATCTTTTGATATTTGGTATGCAACATTGCGGGGTGGATCTGATTCAAGTTTGTTCAAATCGGCCCCCTGGATTCATATTTGGGCTCACTATAGAAGCTCGAATTCAAACTTACTGCATTTCGGGCAAATTTCTTCAAAAATCTTCTTCTCCAGATCCAGCAGGCAGAATCTTTTGATATTTGGTATGCAACATTGCGGGGTGGATCTGATTCAAGTTTGTTCAAATCGGCCCCCTGGATTCATATTTGGGCTTAATATAGAAGCCCGAATTCGCACTTAGTGCATTTCGGGCAAATTTATTAAAAAATCTTCTTCTCCAGATCCAGCAGGCAGAATCTTTTGATATTTGGTATGCAACATTGTGGGGTGGATCTGATTCAAGTTTGTTCAAATCGGCTTCCTAGATTCATATTTGGGCTCACTATAGAAGCTCGAATTCGAACTTAGTGCATTTCAGGCAAATTTCTTAAAAAATCATCTTCTCCAGATCCAGCAGGCAGAATCTTTTGATATTTGGTATGCAACATTGCGGGGTGGATCTGATTCAAGTTTGTTCAAATCGGCCCTTCTGGATTCATATTTGGGCTCACTATAGAAGCTCGAATTCAAACTTAGTGCATTTCGGGCAAATTTCTTCAAAAATCTTCTTCTCCAGATCCAGCAGGCAGAATCTTTTGATATTTGGTATGCAACATTGCGGGGTGGATCTGATTCAAGTTTGTTCAAATCGGCCCCCTGGATTCATATTTGGGCTTAATATAGAAGCCCGAATTCGCACTTAGTGCATTTCGGGCAAATTTATTAAAAAATCTTCTTCTCCAGATCCAGCAGGCAGAATCTTTTGATATTTGGTATGCAACATTGTGGGGTGGATCTGATTCAAGTTTGTTCAAATCGGCTTCCTAGTTTCATATTTGGGCTCACTATAGAAGCTCGAATTCGAACTTAGTGCATTTCAGGCAAATTTCTTAAAAAATCTTCTTCTCCAGATCCAGCTTCAGAATCTTTTCATATTTGGTAAGCAACATTGTGGGGTGGATCTGATTCAAGTTTGTTCAAATCGGCCCCCTGGGTTTATATTTGAGCTCCGTATAGGAGCCCAAATTTTAACTTAGTGCATTTCAGGCATATTTCTTAAAAAATCTTCTTCTCCAGATCCAGCAGGCAGAATCTTTTGATATTTGGTATGCAACATTGTGGGGTGGATCTGATTGTGATTCATGAACGTATTTATTTGTAAAGTTGATAGAATCTTAGACAAAATTTGCAGAAAAGATCTACTATAGAAGGGGTGGTATCCAGGGTGAACCGTTTACCCAAATCTAGCAGTACTAATGCATTATTCACACAAATCTCCGTTCAAATTTTATGTCCCCTCATTGGAACACACGCATTCAGCTCATTCCAACAAAGGTCATATGCCATGTTTTCGAGACAAAGGAATAAAAATTTTAGTTATTCATGAAATTTTTAGGCAACTGTTGTCTGTTATTCACATTGCTTCATGAAATTTCAGTACTTTTAGAAGTTACCTCAGTAATCAAGGGTTAATTCCCCTTAATTAAGTGTCGCCTCTAAAAAACAACCACTTTCCATATCTTACCTTTTTACCAGCATAACTGCCAAAACTTGTCAGCATTCTTCGCAAAAATCGCTATTCAAATTTTAATTTTTGTCTCTTAAACATACATGTACTTATCGCTTGTAAATACCCCATTGGGATGAGCTTTTTGAGCTCATTCCAATGAGAGGTCGCACACCATGCTTTTTGAGTCAAAAAAGCAATTTTTTTTGTTATTCCAGAATTTCGTACGTAAAACACAGCTTTATGACTTCACATTAAAATGAGCTCTCTAAGCTTGTTCCAATCAACATTCACGCACTATGTCTTTCACACAAAAAATAAAATTTTCCATTTATTCAGGAATTTTGTTTGCAAGAACACTCTTACCCCCCCCCCCCCCACACACACACACACAAACACACACACACACACACACACACACACACACACACACACACACACACACACACACACACACAAACACACACACACACATCTAAAAGTTTGTCAGCAAAAAAACAGTTACTTCAATTTTTAAATGCATTATAGGAACAACTTGCCTAATCAAATTTAAATACTTTTGCATCATTCTGTATCTAGAACAAACCATTTACCATATCTTTACGCAAAATTCTCCAGCATCATTCACAAAAAAACACCATTATTTATACACATTTCTGTCTCAAAAATATACCTGATCTTCCCATACCCCTATTGGAATAAGCTGTTTGAGCTTGTTCAATGATGATAAAAAAAACTAATATTTTGGAAAATTTGTGAAAATTTTTGTTTTCTTGCATGCAAATATATACATGTAGCACATGAAAGATATCCACAGTTGGGGAGAGATGTCCAAGGCTATCTCTTCACATTCCTTGTTTGTGCTTCATGCTAAACCAGTTTGTCTGCAGAGATAAATTTGCTTTATTAAAAATCATTGGAGATTGGCCACACACCAACGATTTTAAATAAAACTAATTTTAGGTAACAAATGTTGAACTTCAAACAAAATCTATCACTCAACCAGTTAATGTTGATGAGGCATGACATGGTGAAGGTGACCTAAAATACTTCTTAGAGTCACTTTGTCAGGTGAGCGATTAAGGCCACGTGGGGCCTCTTGTTATTTATTTTTTCGTTGTTATTTTGATGATTTTTTTTATTTTTTATGGTTTCATCCATATTGGCCCCACAAACCTGTTGATTTCTGGTACACGCACTACTGTAAACACATGGGCGATTGAACAACAACGACTAAATAGAATACTTCATTATTATTTATGGTCAATGTAAATAACATTGGCCGGCCCAATATAATAGTTACGTTTGAAGCAAGAACACACTACAAATATAGGTACCTTAAATGCGGTTAACCATGGTCAAACACGCTGGTTAACCAGTCAGAAAAAAGTCTTAACTGCGGCAGCACCAGTGAGGCGTCAACGGAGATTTCGAAATCGGCCATGTTTTTGTATGAATATAAAACAGTAAAAACAATAATCCGGTAATGCCTAATGGCGCCAAAACGAATAGACCTTTTCATCAATGCGGAGTCGTTACCCGCGATCTCATTCGCGCAGAGGAGGTCATCAAATTCGCACAGAGCAGATTATCAGCCCCCCTCTGCGCAATTGCAATCAAATTTCCGAATCTGCATCGATGAAAAGGTCTATTTTTTTTCGGCGCCCCTACCGGTTTATTGTTTTTGCTGTTGTATATTTATACAAAACGTGGCCGTTTTCGAAATTTCCGTTGACGCCTCACGAGTATTCAAATGACGATAATTAAAGGATAAAACATAGGGGGGCTGATAATCTGCTCTGTGCGAAATTATACATCAAAATGAAGGTTGGGCGATGGAGAACACAAAAAATATATGAAATCAACTCCTAGAGCTGACAGCAGGCACCAATGGTTCCTGAAAGTCGTCTACCGTATTCGTACCAGAACTGATAAAAGAAATATTTCCTGAGAACAACTTATGACCAAATGTGCTTCACATATCCAAGAACAAAGCTTCGGCATCAAAATCCTTCAAAACACACCGACAGATCTGCGTGGGGGTAAATTCTCAAAGTGACTGCTTTGTTTACATATATTCTTACTTTCGGTTTCCGGTCTCCATCCAAGGATGTGAAAAGCATCGAAAAACAACGCTGTCTAAAATCAAATAATGAGAAAGATCGCCTTAATTCAGCATACTATCATTATATATAGACTGCAAAGTTGACATATTCAATGCAAGGTATCATGACACCTGGTGAAATTTCTTAGAATTCCGATTTTGTTTTTTAGCTGCGACTAGCAGCTCTATAAGTGGCAATGTCGGTCGTTCGGTCTGTCTGTGACCAACGAGTTTCAAAACTCAATAACTTTCGAAATACTTGATGGAATGACTTTATATTTGGCATGTAAGTGTATCTTATTGATGTCTAGCCGCTGTTCAATGCATGTGTTGTTCCAAATATTTTTCTTGGAGTTATGGCCCTTGATGAACTTAGAATGTCGGTCGGTCTGTCTGTGACCAACGAGTTTCAAAACTCAATAACTTTTGAAATACTTGATGGAATGACTTTATGTTTGGCATGTAAGTGTATCTTATTGATGTCTAGCCGCTGTTCAATGCATGTGTTGTTCCAAATATTTTTCTTGGAGTTATGGCCCTTGATGAACTTAGAATTTTGTGAAATTGCACCACCCGTCGCAGCTACGGCATCGATGTCGCGATTTTTGTGGAAATTTGTGGTATCGAGAGGTTTGTGCATGTCCGTTGAACATGGAATCGATCAGTCCATCCTCAATAAAAAATGCAGACAGTGTTGTCCTTTTCCCAAATGTAGTCCTATAACTGCATTCGAAAGCACATTTTGTCACAAGTTCTCATGAAATATTATTTTATTATCAGTTCTGGTACGAATATGGTAGCAGACTTCCAGGAACCAGTGGTGCCTGCTGTCAACTCTATGAGTTGATTTCATGTGTGTTTTGTGTCCTATACATGTCAACCTTCATTTTGATATTTGTGTATATTTAATTTGAATTTAAGGAATCTGAGAGGTGGAAATTTCAAAATAAACAAAATTTCATCACCTATATAACCCCTTAACCGAACCGAAAGCGAAACTTGGTTTTTAGTGGACACCGAAAAAGAGATTAAAAACCGTATATTTTCGGTTTTGCTTAACTTTTGAAATTCACATTTAGCATGCCATAGATTTTGGATAACCAACAAAATGTCAGCAAAGAAGAAATGATGGTAGAAATGCCAATTATGCAATAAGTCTCTCGTCGCCCAGTGCGTAAATACCTCCAACTTACGTCGCCACATACAGAATCATCACGCCAAAGAGTACAACACTGTTATTGAAAAAGAAAGGACTGTGACACCTGCAAAGTATCAATTTGCTCAAAGGTCAGTTGATGTTGGGGAACCTCTTTTTGCAGGAAAGGGGTTAAATTAATATTAATAAAACGTTAGCTGCACATACCTGTCATACAAAGTGTCAATCGGAAATTTGAATAGACTGAAAGTAAAAATAAAAAAAACACATGTGCAAAATGCATGTGACTGGGTTGTTTTCCGAAGTAATGGGAATTCTCAGAATTCAGTGACTCTCTGACAATGATAATTCAATGCAAACTGAAAGGAAGAAGAATGGACATGGAAATCAGGTCATGTGACGATCTTGTCGACAATTTGCATAACCTTTTCAGTGCTTTGTAAATGAATGATTCTGGGATTTAGAGTTTGCGACTTTCGGGTACAAATGTCAACTTGTCAGGTTAGTTAGATTGTGAAATGGGTATCTGTTTTACTGAAAGTAAATGGCGTATTCTAAAGTTTGCAACTTTTTGAAATTGGGCAGTTGCTTTCTCAAATTGTGACCCGTTTCACTTATTTTCATGTCTGGCAACACATAGTGCTGTGAATGGAAATGAAAAACGAATCGGACAGGATGGTGGAATCATAAGGTTTATGTCTGAAATGCCATCTTTGTGACTAAATGTTTGAGCCCCCCCAGCCCCCCCCCCCCCCCCCCCCCACCTCAACACACACTCCCAACTCCCATACCTATGTCCTTGGGCTTGAATGACTTTTTATGAAGGCAAATGCAGATTGCAGATATAATTTTGTGTTCATTAAATTTACAGGAAACAATCACAATACAGTTTTATTTCATTTCAAGTTCACTTGTTCGTTTTTATGTTTTAGTACTCTCCTGTCCCAGTTTAATACATAAGATATGGAAAATGTGTATTGTGTTCCAAAAACCGACACCGAAAACAAAGTTTTTTCGTCCAAAACTGAACTGAGGGAAAATTTCAAAACCAACCAGCTCTAGAATATATATCAAGCTTTTGCCCTTATTACCAGCTGCAATCGATAGTACAGGTATTTCCTTACGTTTGGGCAGAGTTTATTTATCCAAACTATGTTTTATCCTTTAATTATCGTTATTTGGATACACGCTAAGCGGCAACGAATGTTTCGAAATCGTCCATGTTTTTTTTTATAAATATAAAACAGTAAAAACAGTAACCTGGTAATGGCGCCGAAACGAATAGACCTTTTCACTGATGCGGAATCAGAAATTCGATCGCATTTGCGCAGAGGGGGTTGATAACCTCTGTACGAATGCGATCAAGTTTGATAACCTCCTCTGCGCGAATGAGATCGAGATTACGATTCCGCATCGATGAAAAGGTCTATTCCTTTTGGCACCATTACCGGATCATTATTTTTACCCACCCACGTGGGGTGGGTGAGATAGAAATTTCTCCCTCCACTGCATGTGTAACATACGTGTGTCCTGGGTGAGATAGCAGGCAGAGACAGATGTATCCCACCCCACCCACGTGACGTTATACATTTATAACGTTATTATGACGCTATGCATATCGTATCAGTTTCTTGCTACCAACTAATTCATACTGACGTCATCGGAATGCAGTGTGATCAAAGTTTGATACTCTAAAACTCTTCAACCCTCAAGCTGCCACCGTTCTTGATCGATTTTGTGGTATATACCTCTGGTATATACATGACTTGTGCATGGAGGGTCGAAAGGGGCCTGTCCCCTATACCGTCCCTGCGCGCCGAAGTGCATGCTCTTTCCGATGGTGTCATCAGTTTTTTCAAAACAACGAATACAATATGAGTTGATTGATTCAGCACGTGACTCCCGATTACCTCTGGCAAAAGTAATCGAGCCGAGTGTCTGGACCAAATATCTTGTCCTGAGGGTGAGATTTTCCCATCCCACACCCGCACCCATCAAGGATTGTAATAATCCCACCCTGCTGTCTCACCCGGGATACGCGTAGATGTTTTACGTACAGTGGGGGGAGAAAAACTAATGTGAAGAGTGGGGGGAGAAAAACTAATGTGAAGAGTGGGGGGGCTATTGAACTAAGTCTGGAATAGAATATGTTGGGATGGGGAGGGGTAGTAGTGGGTAAATTAATGGCGATGAAGTGTGTGTGTGGGGGGTGGAGGGGGGGGGGGGTGGATTAAACTAAATAAACTGTATAAATTTACCCCACTTACAATTACAAAGTGTGTGTGTGGTCCCTTAACTGAAAGTTTGCCTGTGGTTCTTAAGCTTTTTCTCAAAAATTGTAAGTGGGGTAAATTTATGCAGGGATGAAGTGAGAAGGGGGGGGGGGGAGGGTACCAGTAAAATGATAGAGATACATGTAGATAACTTAATAAATTGTTGTTCTCTGAACAAAAGTCTTATTATATTCACACGCAAAAATCTCCCTGATTGTCATTTTCAAAACTTAACATATCTGATTCATGGGCATATAGAAACCATCCATAGAAACCTATCAGATCCTCCCTAAAAAATAGGCTGACCCCAAAAAATGTTGTCAAGTAAAAATCGCTCATTTAGATCATTGTAACACTAAATGTCCAGCCGACTTCAACTGTGAATTTGAAACCAATTTTGGAGTTCAAACTTTCAAAATTATGTGTGGAAATAAATATATCAGACAGTGTAAATGAAGAGCAAGTGGCAAGTTCTAGTTCAGCAAAGGAAACCACATTTGATAAACTGATAAAGTTTTTAAAATGCTTCGCCGTTAATGCTGACAGGTCCTGAATATTAATGAATATCGTGTTGAGTTTTTGTGTATTGATACTGAAAGCCACAAATCTTGACTTTCTGTCTTGAAAATGACATTGGTGCAAGTATAGCGTACAACAGTTTTGTTTTTCAATTCCATTCAAACGCATCCATAGAAATTATTGGCCAGCAGATGTGTCGATATTGCATTTAAGTGAATCGTGGTCATTTTGATTATTCAATATCATGCTCAGTAACTTCAACATGCAGGAATTTTGAAACCGTATTTGCGGTTGTGTTTATTGGAGTGTGGTTGCAATTTTTGGTAGTCTCACACTACCTATCCCGACCCGAGTTTGCTGTTAACCTCCCAGCTCTATCAAAAATGCTGACTTGCCTTAGAGTAGCAATACATAGAGGATATCTAGTGTTTTTGAGTAGATACCGATAATTATCTTATGAGTGATCAAGACAAATGTTTATTTTTGTAAATAGAGCCATTTTTTCTCGGGTCACGATTGAGATAATATTTGGTTTCCACTCAAAAACACTAGATTTTCTTTTTTCAATGTGTTGAATTATTGCTTAAAATGATCGGTATCCACTCAAAAACACTAGATTTTCTTGTCATTATACGTTTTTACAAGAAATTGATAATTTCCAGTGATTATGTGACTCTTATTCACCTTGAAGTAATGCTTTGACAGTTGCCATTTTGTTTGATACCATGAAAGTGAAAATTTCCTTCTCTTCATAATGGGGGGGATACGATTTCTATCTTTCCACAATTTTTTCGATAATCCATCATTTAGCGTATAATAAACAGGCATATTACATCTACACCAATAAACAGAAATCTTAATTTCAAATCGTTCTTACAATTTCTAAACATTGATATTAATAACAATAACAACCTAATTTTCTCTGGCATTGTTTGGCTCCATTACTGGACCTCTATCTGTGATTAGCAGCCCCACACACATTAGCAGCCCTCAGCTATCGCTCCAGGCTGCTAGACTGCTAATAAGTGATTATGGTCCAGTAAAGGAGCCCAACGCCCATGAAATCAAGTTATTGTATACCGTATTTCCTCTAAATGTTCGGACACTTGATGTTTTTGGACACCACTTTTTTCACAAAATTTTTTTTTTTTTAAGCCTCGAAGTTTTCGGACACCCAACATTGGAAAAGCAAATCCGAACTTGTGTACCGCAATTTGACATAAATCAAAAGACACTGATTTTTTCAGATGAATTTTTCTCATTAATTTTTGTCATTGTTGTATTTTCAAAACAAATGTATGTGTAGTGTACTGTGTAAATCAAAATAGAATTATTAAAACAACATTAACTACAAACTGGTTCTTTATTTATTAGCAGGTAAGTATTGTTTTCCAAATTGTGATTAACACAACAGATATGACATTTTACATGTATGACGAACTGACCAATCAAATATTTGCTTTTGAATGGCACGCTTTCAACCCCATCATGACGTGAGAAGAAAAAACCCACAAAAGTTTTGTACTGACCTTAAATAATGGCAATAAATATCAATATAATGGAGTATAAACCAGGACACCATCTGTAGAACATACCGGTATGGGGTACCGGTAATTCTCACTTGCATTGCACTGAACAAACAACACAAAATTTCCAATTTTAAAAATAGATCAAACTACAACAACGTCACATCCTGTTGAAAGGTTTCACAAAAAATTAATTCGCACCTCAGCGATGATGACAGGTGCGCATGAGTTGCCTACCTTGAATCAATTCAACAAAAGCATATTTTGTTAATCCACAAAATTCAAAAGTCATATCCCTAATAATATAATTGAGTATTTATTGGCTACACTGGACATATTTTTTTTTTTTTAATATCATATTTTCTGAACACGTTTTGGGGGTAAAATTAGAAAGCTAAACTGGACAGCCGCCATTTGCGCTTCGATTGAATCGAGACTGACAAGCGTTGGGGGGGGGGGGGGGGGGGGGGGGGGGAAGGAGTTTATACGAGTTGGGTGTGTTAATTTTCATGTATCCCGCTACATGTAATATCACAAGTACCTATGATCACTGTCCAGAAAGTTTTTTTCGACCAGAAAAAGTTTAACAGGTGAAGTCTGTTCGTGTTTTGTCTTGGGCCTAATACTTAAGTGGAACATGCAGGGAATTTAAATTCTTGATTTGACTTATCGCATTGCTGGCATCGCATGCAGTATGAAATGGCCCTGATAAAGGCTGTTTCACAATGCATGCAATGCGAGCGATGTGATAAATACAAAATGGTTGTGAGGGTGAAGTGACAGAAATCACAATGTGCACAAAGGGGGGGGGGGGGGGGGGGGGGAGGGGGGGCGGGGGGGTTGGGGGGCTTGTTGGTACAGAAACGAAATAAAATAATAATTTGCGCTTTCTGAATATGAATATATATGATGAAAATACTGCAATAATATACATATATATATAAATACAATAAATAAAACATAGATGATTCACAAATTAAAAAAAAATAAATTAACATCAATCCCGCTCAGTTGAAATTTTTGTTGCTGCCTGAACAAGATCGTCTTCATCAGAATTAAAAAATTTCAGACATTGCAGCCTCGACAGTCATAATTTTCTTTTCATCTATAAACATCTTGCATGCTATGTCGAGTTCCTCCTGGTCTTTGAATGGTGTGACCTATGCACGATAACCGTCCTGGTTGATAACTTTATCCTCGGCTCCATTCAAGTGCTTCTTTAGTCCACAGACCTTTAAAAGGACCTCCGAATCATGTCTGTCTGCTTCTCCAGGTTGTTGACTGCAAACAAAATCCAGTCAACAATATCTTTTTTTGATGCAGGTTTGATGCGCTCCTCTTCATTTTGTATTATTTTCTTTGTGCCAGCCTGTATAAATTCAGTCCCATTTTCTTCTTACATCACCTTTGACTGGCTTATTGATGCTCCCATTTAGTGGCTGTAGTTTTGATGTGCAACCTCCCGGGATAATGGCTGGTACTGCATTACTTTTACGAAGTTGTTTCTTCACTGAATCTGTTAAGTGGACTCTGAAACTGTCCATTATTGACAGAGACCTTTCTTTTCTGGTGTGTTTGCAGTAAATCTCTTTTATCCATTCAACCATCAGGTCCTCATCGTTCCAGCCCTTCTGTTGTACTGTTATAATCCAGTTGTTTGGCGTCTTCAATTTCAGTGGTCTCTTCCCTTTAAAAATTATCATTGGTGATAAAATGTCACCGCTTGCTGATACTGCCAATACCAAAGAAAGATGGCGCTTTTCTGCTCCCGTACTTCTGATTCTGACTGACTTTTCTCCTTTTATGCTGACTGTTTTATTGGGTACTAAGTTGAAGTATACAGGTGTTTCATCCACGTTGATAATATACTGGTCCTCAAACTCATCTTCAGCCCTTCTCTCTTTGATGAATTCTCTAAAGCTGGTAATTTTTTCTTCTAGGTCCTTTGGTAGCCTCTGAGCCAAAGATGTCTTGGTTCGCAGCGAAAAGTGATGACGGGCCATGAACTTTTCAGCCCAGCCCAAACTGGATTTGAAGTCGCATTCTTTGTTTTCTTTCTTTACCATTTCTCTAGCATAAGTACATAGAGACTCCACAGATACCGGTAACTGGAGGTCCCGTTGAATTAATACCCATTCCGATATTATATCATCCAGGTCTTCACCATAGCAGACAGGATGTTCGGTCTTGTTCAAATGACCCGTCAACTTATTTCTTTCCTCTTCTTCAAAGTTTATCTTGGTCCAGTCACTGAGTGTTGATCGGGGTATCTTGAGTTTCAGGGCAGCCTGCCGCAGACCCATCAGCTTCGAGATTTCAACAGCCTCTTTCTTTTCTTTCAAACTCTAGTTCTTGTAATGGCCTCTTGTGACTGTAGGGGGGTCAAAGCTGTCTTTGAGAGCATCAGATTCGACTGCTGACTTCAGGTTTCTCTCTTTGATGTGTTTCTTTGCTGGCGGTGGAGTTGCGGCCGTTTCATCCAAATCTGTGGCTTTTCTCTTAACTGGCCGTCTGACTGGTCTCTTTGGTGATGGTTGACAGGGTGCCAAGTCCACTTTTGGTCTCAGCTCTTGTGCTGATTTATATTTTATGATGAATCTATCCATATTGATTTGTTGATGTATCGAATGCTGATCAATGATTGAATACTGACTTCAGTATCCAACCCTTATTTATTTGTAACCGATCCCAGAGGCATGTATTACCGCTCCTTTGATGTTATCAGTACACCCTCAGTCAACAGTGAACAGTTTTAACAGCCAAACAATTAATAGTAAATGAAAGACCCACACAAAGTGCTTGTTTTCACTGCAACGCTTTGAATGGCTACAGTTAAACTAGAAGTCCTGTCACGAATTGTGCGCTTATCTAGGCTTAATTGCGCGTATGAATTGCGCGCAATTGCCATATCGAATGGCATCCAAAGCATGGCAGGTTCTCCCGGTTACTCATAGCAAACACAGGCAATGTTTCTGCCAATGGTCCTCCGGGTTACCCGGAGGTCCATTGGCTGAAACATTGCTTATGCACAAGCCATATGTGCTGAATTTGATACCCTTACTATGGTCATAACGCGTAGATTAACGTGCTATTTGTGCGCATTTCATGACAGGACTTCTAGTTTTAACTGTACTTTGTTCTGTTTTCTAATTGCTGAAGCCGATTCAGTTTTTTTTATCTTGCTGTGACAACACAAGCACATGGCTTGATAATTGATCAACATAATTTATGAAAACATCTTTAAAACTTTCATGTACAGTTGATCAAAAGTGATTTCTTGTCAATGATCTCGTGGGGAGAATTAAATAAAAGCAACAAACAATTGGTATGTTCAGATTTATTTTATTTTATTTAAACTTTAATTTGGCATGTTGTTTCTTCATAATACAGTGGAGCCCACTTAATTGGATATCTCTTAATTGTATATCCCTTTTAATATAATTTCCCAACACAAAACCATTTACCATACCTCCAATACAAATTTGACCTACTAATTGAATATAGGTTATAGAGTAAACTCCTGTTAATTGAATAATAAAAAATCTTGTAGCATGTCGAGGAATTACCCCGACTCTCCTCAGTTTTCCTTTGTTTATAGACCTATTTGGCCTCAGAACATCCAATACAGGCAGTTAATCTATTATATCTTGTTTGATAGAGCCCGTGGAGCTCTGTCAAACAAGATATAATAGAATAAATGCCAAGTTTATCTCCAGAATGCAGGAAAGTGACACAATCCCTGTTAATTGAATACTCCTGTTAATTGAATAATTTTCATTGGCAAAGTGGCTATTCAATTAACAGGGTTTCACTGTAATATATACTCTTAGTCCCACATTACACCATTTTGAAATGCCATTTCACTTTCCCCATTTCTGAGGTAAGCTGTACACACGGAATATTTCCCAACCTGTATCGACTCAGTAATTTTTTCAATTTCTAAATTTTCGGACATCTAAAAATTTAATTATTTTTTGGTGTCCAAAAATTGAGAGGAAATACTGTAATTATTGTCCACAAAATTAGTGATAATTGCCTAAAGAACGCCCTTTAAAGTGGAAATAATGAAATTAATAAACACTGAGCAGCACACAATGATTGACATCTCATTTATTATACTTAACTTATGTTTACACAATCATCAATCAAGATAATAAATTCTACTCGAAAGAAAAAAAAAAAAAAAACTAAAAAAAAACCCTAAAAATCTATCCAAAAATTATCCAACCTGTTTTGATGACTATTATTGTGACAAGTTTATAAAAAATGTTGAGTTTTGATATATTTCCACTGGAGGATGGTTTTGGGTAAACTAGCGGCTGGTTTGGGCAAGATATAACAGCCTTTTTGGACCAAATTACAGAGGATGGTTTGGCCAGAGGACAGGTTGGGTGTATTTGGTACTGGGTAGTTGAGTTCCAAGTAATAGCCAACTAGTTTTTCCTGACATTTTCTGGGAAAGATGAAAGTATCTATACATTCATCTGGGCCTTAGACGAGTTCAACTATCTGTCCGTAGCATCTACTCCACTACATTCAGATTCCGTCCATTCAAATTATCAGCAATTTTTGATAGTTTTACACCTAGATCAGTTGGCAGCGAAAATTGGAACTACAGTTGTTACGGCAGTTCCGGCTCAATTTCTAGCTTAACTTGACAAAGTCAAGATGAGCTATTGCCCTCACGCATGCAGAAGTCGGTTAGTCTGTGAATCTGTTCACATTTTCCTTTAGCAGAAGCTACACCCCATAGTTCTTGTCCGATCGTCATGAAATTTCATATGCAGGTTTGAGGTCATGTCTAGATGAGAACATCCCCTTTTGGTCGCGATCGGTCAACCGTGATGGCTGCCTGAGCCCAAAATCAGAAAACCTTTAGCACAGTCTGCGGGTTGTATTTATGAAGGGATTTCATTGTAACTTGGTAGGATGCCTCTGTATAATATCTAGATGAGAATGTCTCCTTTTGGTCATGATCTGTCAACGATGATGGCTGCCCAAAAACTTTTAGCATAGTCTGCAGGTCATATTTAATATGGAGCGATTTTATTGTAACTTGGTAGGATGACTCCGTATGATGTCTAGACGAGAACTTCCCTATTTGATTGCGATCTGTCAACCATGTTGGCTGCCCGAGCCCAAAACCCGAAAACGTTTAGCACAGTCTACAGGTCATATTTATGGAGGAATTTCCTTGTAATTTGGTAGGTTGACTTCACATAATGTTTAGATGAGAACGTCCCCTTTTTGTAGATTGTTCAACTGCGACGACCACAGGGGCCCAAAGTCCAAAAACCTTTAGTACAGTCAACAGGTTATTTCTTGTCAACCTACCTTACAATTGTTTCCTACAGGCTTGCACTACAGGTCAACTGGTCAACTCGCTACACAGTTTCGAATAACACAATGACGGCCATTTACAAAAAAAAAAAAAAATGTCTGGAGAATGTGTTCCATTCAACACTGCGCCTGACTCAGCAGAGTTTCTCAGGGTTGGCGTGAATCAACCATTCCCCTTTGTAATTGTTGTCAGTCTGAAAGACACTGCCGCTCTGTCTGTCGTTATACTTTTTACAGTATAAAACATTTTCTGACTTGAGTATTGCTAAAACCCACCCACTTTATCGAAGTATGCTGTAGAATAAATGCAGAGTGTGTGGTATTTAAAATTTGCTAATGCAAACATTGGTACTATCGATTTACTGAAAGGAGCACAATAACTTGAATTTTAAAAGATTTTTGGAGGTGATAAAAAGGTTGCATGCACAGCAAAAATGACCATGCGTGAGGGCCTGAGAAACAGAGGTTCTTTTTTTATGGCCTGAAATTAAATATTAATTTAATATCAATATTTTTTCACAGGCAAAACGGACAAAGAAAGTTGGAATTGTGGGAAAGTATGGAACTCGATATGGTGCTTCCCTCAGGAAAACTGTGAAAAAAATGGAGATATCCCAGCATGCTAAATACACATGTCAGTTTTGTGGCAAAGTAAGTTCATACAAGGTTACAAGTCAGGCCTTTAAGTTTTTCCCAACTAACCATGGTAAACGCTGTGTCCAAATAAGATAATTGCGCCCAAATTATGCGGAGTTTGAAACATTTTTCCAAAGTTTTGCAGGGTTTCTACAATATATTGTTTGGTCAAGTTTCCCTGATGCTTGCAATATAGCTTGGAGCTTACCTTCCAATCAAACAATGTAACGGCTAAAATTTTTTTTAAAACCCACACAGTTCACCATAGAAAAGTAATCAGCGTTGACAGTGTTGTATATGGAACTGTCGATGGCGATTGCTTTTCTGTGGCGAATTCTATATGATTATGCACTTAAAGCTTGAGATCTATGATACTCATGTTAGTGGCATTTCCCTAAAACAGACACCAGGAAGAAGAAAATACTGGTGCTTTTTCTCCAACCATGCAGGCCACATCCATATTTTCCATACTTTATTCCAACATGAGAGTCGGATGACTCTGGCTGTTGAAAGTGTCATTAAACCCCAATAAATAAACTAAAAAACATTCATTATTATATTATATAATTATTGAACTTATTTTAGAGGTCTTTTTGAATTCTTCTGTGGTGTGGAATTAACACTTTTTAGGGTGGAGGAAATGGGTATCTAAGCCATTCACCCTTGGTCCTCCACCAGTGCCATCGCCTGTTACGCATGCCAAATACTGATACGACATCACAAATCAAATGTACTACACATCGTATAATATGGGCTGCATCCACTGAGTGATAAACATACGCGCCCATGACAATGTAGCATGCGTTCACAGATGAGCCTTAGAATGAGGACTAGGGGTGGATGCACAAAACAGTAAGCTAAGCCATTCACCCTTGGCCCTCCACCAGTGCCATCGCCTATTGTGCATGCCAAACGTCGATATGATGACACAAAACAAACATACTACACGTCGTATAATATGGGTTGCATCTACTAAGTGGTAAACATACGCACACAGAAGTAGTTACTCGAACTCCACAAACCATGCAACGTATTAATCGAGTAACATGGGCAAATGTCACTCACTGTAAAGCACAGGCGCATGTAATACCTACATCATAGTTGATCAACCATCCATTTTATGAAGGTCACCGATATGTTCCAACTCAACTATTGTATCACCAATGCCGGGCTGAATTACCTACCTAACTGTCTGCAGACAAATGCACATAAAATGTCAACAATGACTTACCCAGATTATGGGCTGACGTTTTGAGCAATAACTAACAATAACTATCAGGTCGAATCACGAATTGACAGACTATGTAAAACAGTACTTGGTAAAGGGTTAAAATAATTGCCTACTCTTATCGCGCCAAGAATTAGTCATTTCAGTGTTCTGGGCAAAGGGTTAAAATTTATACCCACTCCCACTAAACCTTTCACTTACTTTAGTCAATTTGACTGCACCTGTGAGCGTGCCAGCCTCCATAACAGATACAGATAACCCTGATTTGCATATTACACTCACGACCAGCAGTAATATTAATAATAGCACACATACATCAATGTGCTTAACCCTTTACCCAACGCAGACGATATTAAAATTTATTATTTTAAATATTTTTTCAAAATGTTTCAATAAAACCATATCATATGATCCCTCGTTGGAATGAGCTCGACTAGCTCGTTCCAACTAGTGGTCACATGATATGGTTTTCTTAAAATTTTTTGAAAAATAATATAATATTTTTTCAACTACTTAATTTGCATTTTACGCGGGTGGATGCGGCTGATTCATTTGGTAAAGGGTTAAGCATGAAACCTCCATTTTTACTGCAAAACGTGCTTTATGGAGAAGTATGTTTAACCTCACCACGCCCACCCAACCTGTAAGGAACAAGCTACATTCTACTTCATTCGTAACAATACCAATTAATCCTACAATAAGGCGGTTAACCCTTTACCTAATGAAGTGCCCGTATCTGCCCGCGTAATATGCAAATTGAGCAGTTGAAAAAATTTAATTTTTCAAAAGCATTTCAACAAAACCATATCATGTGACCCCTCATTGGAATGAGCTCATTGAGCTCGTTCCAATGAGGGGTGGGGGGGGGGGGTCACATGATATGGTTTTGTTGAAGTTTTTCGAAAATTTTTAAAAAAATTATATTTCAAGTAATAAATTTTGATATCATCTGCGTTGGGTAAAGGGTTAAATATACTACACTCATGACCCTCTAATACTGCACAAACTTGTATTTTGAAGAATAGCACTTAACGTAAAAATGGATGATACCAAACCATGTGCCTCCGTAATGAGTCAATCGGACAATGACTGGTAAACAGTGCAAAACTGTTATTGTGTGTGTTGTCTTTTTAATAAACTATGGTTGAACACATTTATGCATCGATTCCAAAGTTTAGATACTGAATTTATCCTGTACTGTGCACTAGGGTTGGGACGATACACCAAATTCACGGTATGATACGTATATAGGTACATGAGTCACGATACGATATGTATCTAGATACGTATCTTGATATTTATCCTGGCATTGCAGCTACAGTTCAGTTAAGATCACAGGGACAATGGTGAAGCCATCAATTCATAGTTGGGGAACACAGATACATTTGGGAGGAGGATCAATTTCAGCTCCCCCCCCCCCCCCCCCCCCCCAATTTCCCATATTCTACGACGTACTGCACTGACGTGTCTGAGCTCATACTCTGGCATAAGCCCATCAATAACTTTACAAATGTGAGTTACCAAGTGGCCCGAGTCGTAGCACATTCTTCTACTTTTTAGTTTTAGAATAAAAACAAATTTAGTCACAGGCGCTGGTTATTACGACGAAAATAGGTAAGTAGTCATCTGATGATCACGACAACTAATCTTACCAAATACATAATAAAGGTGGAGTATCATGGTCCCTTAGGTTGGCAATGATAATATATCAGTGATTGAGACATGCTCTTGCCGTTCATGGTTCGACTTCCACTTTGCAATTTTTAAATCGATTCACCGGGAACGAAAAAAGTCATGGAAGATGATTAAGAATAATAACTGGTGCACATCAAGGGTGCTAATTAATAGGCACCGACATCGTAGAAAACATGCGTGAAGTTTTGTCAACTGTTTGTGAAAACACTTGTAAAATGGTGGCTAAAAATTTATCATTTCGAATAACCAACAGACGTTCAAAATAAATTGGTATATTGTTACACTGATTATCTGTAGTTATACCATTTTTGAATCGGAATGTCGGATGAGCGCATAAAATATTGAATAGCACCATGCAAGCAAAATTTTGGTGATTAGATCACACATGGGAGATCTTGCTTCGCAAACAGTGATGTGAACCCAAACAAAAAATACCCTGATTTAATAATCGGTATTCCGGTGTACCCTGGTGTTTTATTCTGAATTGTGAGGTATTTGAGTTGGCCAATTCACCCAAGCCTAAACTGTGATGTGTTGAATGTATTGAGAGTGAAAGAGTTGAATTTCAAGATTGGTGACTGGCCCATATAGTGGTATCGCAATACAACGAAATTTGGACGTCTGCACTGGTACCCATATTATGAGTTGCCGTATCGGTACGTATCGGAGTACCGGAATATCGTCCCAAGCCAACTGTGCACTCTCACTATAATGTTGAATTGCAAAGTTCAAGTACAGGAAGACTTCAATTAACGTCAAATGTGCTCACTTTCATAAGCTCCCATGGCTGCTCTGAGCTACTGAGCTACTCGGTGGTGACTGCCCCCCCCTATTTAATTAATTTTAACTTAGTGTAATATGAGAAAATTTTTTTTAGAATCTTCTTCAGATCCACTGGTCAAAATCCTTCATATTTGGTTTTCTACATCTTGAGGTGGGTCATTTTCAGGTGTGTTCAAATGTTTACCTGGCTAAATATTTGGGCTTCCTATGGGAGCCTGAATATCAACTTTGTGCAATACGAGGAATTTTTAAAAAAATTCTTCTTTAGACCCTGGAGTTCGAATGCTTTTATATTTTGTATACAACTCTAGGAGTGTCAGATTTAAGTTTGTTCAAATCTGATCCCTGTGTTGATATTTGGGCTCTCTATTGGAACCTGAATTTAACTTAGGCTAAAAAAAACCTAATAGTTTCGTTCCGGTTACCTGACAGACCCTAATTTTGCACCCCGACCCTGATAATTTTTTTCATTTTGTGTACCGATTTATATATCTGTACCATGTTCAAAATGGTCACCGGCAAATTAAATCATAATTGGTAATGGTATTCCGAAGTCTTCTTAACTCAGGTATGCAAATTTTAACTTTCTTATCGCCGTCTACAAGAAGTGAATTTACTTTACTAGTGTGGATTACTGTTGGTTTAAATTTGGGTCTTCCTTTATTTACTGCCCTGTCAACCCTCACAGACCATGGGACCATTTTTTATTGCTTTTCGTTCTAAACTGTTACAGTGGTTTGTCTCGACAGTTACCATTATTACGAAAATGACAGTTGAGGCGATAAGCCACAACCATGTGTATTATATTACACGAGGCATGTGTAGTGAATCACAGTGAACATTCGACCAATCGCATTCCTGCTATTTAAAACCAGGATTTTTTCTTGTGGACATGCCAAGGGACGTCCTGCACTTTTACACTTGTACTTCAAAGTGATTGGCTGTTTGCACATGGTGATGTCATGATAGCACCTTGCCTTCAAAATAGTGTGCACCCAAGTGTTTGATACAAGACCAACGCACGGTACATTATTGTTTTCAAATAAACATAAGCAAGTCATTTGTTCTTCCTCTGTGAAGATCAATATGATGATACTAAACCAGCCCATTACCACAATCACTCAGGCCTGAAAATAAGCAGTCTGACATTTGCAGAATGAAGTCCCCAGAGGGTGAATTTGATGATGCTATCCCATACAGTGGGCCAATTTATCTTTTGGGTACCTCTTTCTGTGTAGTTTTGAGACCCTTATTCAGATTGAGGTTCACAGAGGGTAGATTTAGTGATCCTACCCTGCTGTGCAGGGTAGCTTCACTAAATACACCCTCTGGGGACCTCATTTTGCAGATGACAGTCTGCTTATATTTTTATACTGTACCAATGACCCAGACTTAGCTGGTGCTAATCTCCTTAATTCAGGGCCAAACACAAATTTTGCCCCTCCAATCCCCAAAATTTGCATCAAAAACCGAAAAATACATGTCCTATATGGCCCTCCATACATCCACTCCTCTGCGCATGCACAGCGTCAAGGAGGTCCCGAAATTGGCGCCAATTATCATTCTTAGTTTGGCCCTCAAAACAGTCACACTTCTCTGTTATTTGTGCTTTCAAATCTCAGGTTTCATGATGCCAGACACATATTCATGAGAGAAATGGTGGAAATAAAGAGGATACATTAGGAGGAGAGGAAAAAATTTAGTGCAAGAAAATGTTCAGGGCTGTAACTTAAAATTATTTTATGAAATTATTTCTAGTTGCCTTTTTTCAAGGCATAGCCCTGATGTTGTCATTCTTGCTATGAAGTACCATTGTTTGATCAGTGTTTCCTCTCTACCTTCCTTATTCCCCCCTAGCTATTCTCCCATGTTGTGGCTTATTTTTTTGTAATGTTTATTACTAAAATTTCTTGGGAGTTTTGGCTTGGTAACAGATTTATTTCTGTTTTTTCCCCATGTTTACGTCCTCACCCTAGGGGTGTTTAGGCTAGGGGTGTTTAGGCGTTTTGGTCTGCATCTACCATCTGATGTTCTACAGTTTCTTCTCTGGAAGCCTCTGTTTTGCATCAGATAGTGTTTTAATTGGTGACTGATTTCGGGCCATGTTTGTTTCAGTGCCTGGAGTCATGTTTCCGGTTTGTTGACACTTTTGCTTAGATTGACAACAGTTACTGCTGATAGTGATTATTTGTCTTCTGCATCTCTTATTCATAGTAAGATACATTTTTATTGTGCGTAAGTGTCTCATTAATTTTTTCAACATGAATTTAAATTTTTGTCCACACTTAGGCTTTTTTGGGATCCATTGGGCTCAGGGTTCCCTTTGGGAACTTGGGCTCTTCTGAAAAATTTTTTTTTTTCCTTTCAAATCCTTATTTATTAATGAATATAATGGATTGTTGTATTATGTATCTTTATTTTCAAGGATTAGTGCGAGTACTTTGATTGTTTACATTTCACAATGAATGATTATTGTTCAAATTGCAATAGGAGGAAATCTTCCTATGATTCTCATGATCTCTGTATTAATTGTTCTCTCTGTACTCGCACTGATCTTTGTTCTGTGTGTTTCAAATGGGATGAAAAACGTTGGAAACGTGTGTCACGGTATGTTGTTCCTGGAGAAAGGTCCATTCCGGTTCTTTCTCCTCAGAGTCACTCTAGTGTTTCACTCTAGTGTTTCACTCTCTTTTTCAGAGGAACAAGAACAGGGTAATGTTTCCGTGATGTCGTCCAGAAGAGTGCCTCCGTCGTCACATACAAGCGAAGAGCTAGCGGCAAAAGTGCTCATGGAGATTCGTCAATTCTCTGAAAGGAACCCGAAGGGGTTGACGTCCGCTAGCTCGACCGGGGTTGCAGCCATTCACCGAATGGGGCAGCACTCGGGTTCATCCGTTGCGGTCCAGCAGAGAGAGTCGGGTGTTGCGAGTACTATAAAACATCCACATGCACACCTAGTGACGACGGAAAGGAGGATGGATCGGAGGAAGCCTGACAGTCCGGTGTTTAGCTTGTCCAGTTCGGCACGGGCTGCAAGCGAGAGAGGTCCCTCTCTCATACAGCAGCATCTGGGACCAGATGTTGTAGTCCGTAGTGTTACGCAGTCGGAGCATACGTCCGCCGCTCGGGATGCTCCGGTATATAGGCAGTCCGCCGAGGCTACCTATAAGGCTTCCATATCCTCTCAGCAGCACACTCGACCGCACCTTGGCTATGTGACCAGTGAATTACATTCAGCTTCGCCGACCAGGGATTCCACGGCAACCAGGTCACGCCATTCGGTAGCCAGGGATTCGAGGCCTTCTTCATCCGGACGTTTGCATAAAAGATGTATGCAGGATGCAACGTCCAGGGAGCTTCCGGCGGCTAAATCCAGTAAGACCGCCGCTCCCCAGGCCTCTGTAACGGATGTGCTATCACAGATAGCAAAGTTAATCGCAGCATCCCAGCAACCGGCAGAGCCTCTGTCGGAACATGAAATGTCAGAAGATGCTGGGTCGGTAGGTTCCGCCGCTGGATCCGGTGCAGACGACCGAGATTTACATGATTTACATGAGGTCCGGCAGGATGGCGAAAGGGATTCTGATGAATTAGATATTTCCCTTTCGGAACAACATAAAATAGCCGTAGAATTCATCCGGCATTACCTTCCAGAAGTTGTTCCGCCAGACCAAAATGCTGCGCAGCCGGATAGGAGGGTGATAGCGCCACTGGACACCGAGTTTTTTAATCGGTTTAGGGACATTGTCCCGGAATTTCTGTCACAATCCAAGAATGTCTCTCGGATTTTTGAGTTATTGAATGACGCTATTGATACACTTGCCAACAAGACGGGCAGGTCAGCCTTCCTACCGGCATCTGCTCTACATCTGCCATTTATTAATCAAAGGAACAAGTTTGATACGGCAGGTCAGGGCATCCAGAGAGTTCCTCTGCATTTAGACGACCAGACTAAAGACCTTGATATTTCCATGCCGCCGTCTATGTCACTTCCGTCGTCTACGATGGAAACGACGACATCGTCTAACAGAGCTAGTTTAGACGCTCTTTCCTACGCAGATCACCTTACTAGAGCGTTGTCATTACGCTTTGAAGGACCCGAGTTTCAAGACGTACAAACGTCTTTAAGAGTTCTGTCTAGGGCCATAGCTTTTTCTACTTATAACTCCACCCTTTCAGTGGCAAATCTGGAGTTAGCTCGACGTGACGCGGCCCTGGCTACTTCCACACGCGTGGACAGTAAGGTGAAAAACTTGCTTAGAGTCGCTCCGGTCTCTGGAGAGTTTCTCTTCAGTGGCAAGCTTTCTGATATATATGATAAATTAACAAAGAAAGCCTCGGACTCTCTGCTGTTTAAGTCTGCTTCCAAGAAATCGGAACCAGGAGACAGGAGTAGACCAGGCACTTCCGGGACGAGTTCGTCCAGGGGAAGTTCCTATAGAGGTTCCTATGCGTCCTCTAGGTCTTACTCTAGAGACCGGCAGAGTAGCGACTCGACTAGGGGCCGTTATGCTGGCCGAAATAACCGGTCAGATGCCCCTAGGCCGACGGGGCGAGGTGCGGGTCGCGGAGGACGTGGTTTCTCCTACCGCAAGCTTCGCGGATCCAGGAAGTGATGGTCTAGACCTCTGTCGCGTTCCGGTGGGCGGAAGACTGTCGAGTTTCTCACGCGATTGGGAATCAATTACGGAGGACCCTTGGGTTCGAGGGGTTATTTCGGAAGGACTAAAACTGTCCTTCAAAGGCATTAACTCGAAGTCCAAGATGGACTCAGCTTCCGTCAAATTGTGAGAAAAGAACGGCACTTCTATCAGAAGTCCAGTCTCTTTTAACGAAGAACGCGATAGAGGTCGTAGAAAACCAGGAATCTCCAGGTTTCTACAGCCATCTTTTTCTGGTTCCGAAGCCAGACGGCTCGTTCCATCCAGTGATCGACTTAAGCTGGATAAACAAGCTGATCGTGGCTCCAAAGTTTTATATGGAGACCATTCGATCGGTCAGAGCGAGCATTCGAGTGAATGACTATGCTGCGAGCATAGACCTCAAGGATGCGTACTTTCACGTCATGGTACATCCGGCGTTCAGAAAGTATCTTCGCTTCGCTGTCCTAGGTGTTGTTTATCAGTTCCGAGCGATGTGCTTTGGTCTGAATCTAGCGCCCTGGGCATTCACTCGAGTAATGAACTCGGTAATGACTCATTTCCGAGCTCATTCGTCTGCGGTAACGTCGGCTTACCTGGACGATATTCTTCAGAGATACGGCAACGAGTTAACGCTTCAGAACGACATGCACAATCTGCTTCTATTGCTCCGACGTCTCGGTTTCATAGTAAACGAAGAGAAGTCGGATCTGGTGCCGTCCAAGTCATTTACCCACCTGGGAATGAGCTTCGAGATGCACAACAATCTCGTTCGTCTGCCGTTAACCAGAGCGAAATTAGTCAGTTGTTATGCTCGCTATTGTCTTCACTCAGACAAAGTGTCAGCGAGGGAATTCATGAGACTAATAGGTCTGTGCGGAGCTGCCTCGGATCTCATTCCGATGGGGCGGCTACACACTCGTCCTCTCCAGGTCTATCTGACTCAGAATTGGAGAGTGAAGATTCATTCGCTCGAAACGGACATACTCTTGTCAAGCCAAGTGAAACAAGAGATTCAGACTTGGGCAGACATACAGTGGTTAACTCACGGAGTTCCACTGCAGTTGCCAGATCCGAGTTTTATGATTATGACGGATGCCAGTCAAACAGGCTGGGGCGCGACACTGAGCCCATCGGATTTGAAGTGCCAGGGTCTTTGGGATCCGCAGTTTCTAAGCAAGCACATCAACATCAAAGAGATGATGTCGATTTGGCTTGCTCTACGTCATTGGATAGACGTTATTCAGAATGCACACATCCAAATTATGTCCGACAATACGACAGTAGTTGCGTATATTCGGAACCAAGGTGGCACTCATTCCATTCCGTTGCTCAATCTAACGGAAAGAATTCTTCTGTTTGTACTAGAACATCAGATTCTTCTCTCCGTCCGTCATATTCCGGGTCGTCTGAACGTCTTAGCAGACTCCCTTTCACGGAGGGGTCGCCTGTTGCTGTCAGAATCAATGGACTCTCAACAAGCAAGTATTCAATCAGATTTGCTACCAATGGCAACGGCCAATGATAGATTTATTTGCGACACATCTCAACAATTAGTTGCAGACGTATGTGTCACCTTGTCCGGATCCTTGAGCGTTTGCAGTAGACGCTCTCTCGATCTCTTGGGACGGAATGATAGGATATGCGTATCCTCCAGTGCCGTTGATTCAGCAGATATTGCTCAAGATAAAACAATCGCAATGCAAGATTCTGTTGGTAGCATCTCTGTCTCCACAGAGACCGTGGATAAATCTACTCAGGTGTCTGTTGTGGGACATGGCGAGGAAGCTTCCTCAACGGGAAGATCTTCTTTCGCAAGGGAAATCGCGCATCCTCCATCACAATCCGCAAGGTCTAAACCTTCACGTATTTCCATTGTGTGGTCCTTCTTGCACGGAAAACATTTTACAGGACGAGAAGTGGACGCGATTTATAACTGCAGGAGGACCTCCTCTTCGCTAAACTATGCTGCTAAGTGGAGGATCTTTTGTCAGTGGTGTGAGGATCATTCAGTAGATATTTATGATCCCTCCATTCCAGACATAGCAAACTTTCTAGTATACTTGTTTGATGAGATTAATCTGCAGCCTATCACCATTAAGGGTTATAGGTCTATGCTATCCGATACCTATGCACATCATGATAGCTTGATGATTGGAACTAATGTCTCTTTATCTAAGTTAGTTAGAAATTTTTCGATAAATAGACCTAAAACCCTTAGATTAATTCCGAAGTGGAATTTGGCCTGGGTTCTTCTTAAGCTAAAAGAAGCGCCTTTTGAGCCTCTTGACACAGTTGACTTCAAATTCTTAACATATAAGACAGCTTTTCTCTTAGGTTTCTCTTCTGCTAGAAGAGTTAGTGAGCTTCATGCACTATCTGTGGAGGATTCTCACTACCGCAGTGTCGGTAATACTATTACCTTTACCACCAATGTTGGATTTTTGGCTAAGAATCAGGCTCCTAATAAGTATCCTGAACCTATTATTATTAAGGCCCTTCCATCATCTGACGGGCGTAGGCCTCTACTGTGTCCTGTTAGAGCAATACGTATTTACAGACGTAGATCTGAGTTCATCAGAAAGGGAAGTAAGCGTTTCTTTCTGTCTTTGATACCTAATAGAAAGGATATTATGGTTCATTCTATTGCTAGATGGATTCAATTAACTATTCGTACTGCTTATGAAAAATTATCTTTTCAGCAGTCGGCACTCAAGATCTCAGCTCATGAAGTAAGAGCTCTTTCGACTTCTTGGGCCTACGCTAATTTGTATTGCTATTACTGATCTAATGAAGGCTGCATATTGGTCTCAACCTTCCACATTCACTAATTTTTATCTCAGAAATATTGAGTCCATTTCTGGAGACCTCCATTGTTTAGGTCCGTTATCAGTTGCTCAGAATATCGTCCACTAAACAGTTGCAACTATAGTGATGTAGGCTTTCTGTTCCGGCAGTGACTCCGTCCTGCTGCCCTCTTCGCTCTGGGGTATTTGACCCAGGGCAAGGGGAAGGGGGGGGGGGGGGGCAGGCGTTCCCTTAGGTCACCTGCTTTATAGTGAAAAGCAAGGGAATACCTCCCCCAGAGTCAGTAATTCCGAGTCGGTACCGGGATGGTTTTAAAGTGTAAAGATAATGTTTAATCATCCATGTAATATTTTTAAAGTGTAGCTCGGTGTGAAGCATTTGTATATGTCAAGTGTCAAACGAGCGTTAATATACAATCCTCGGACACTTTTAATGAATATAAAGAGTCTCATTTCTCTGGACTTCCTTTATTTATTGGCTTACCTTTAAAAATATTAGTATAAAGGGTTATACTGGATGTTAATAGAGATCATTGTTTATTATGCTCAATTACTGATCGGTATTGTGTCTTTCTTTATTATAAATAGGAAAGATACATGTAAAGCCTATCTCTTCTTTTCTCCTGGAGAGGATATTCTATTATACATAATTGAGCTTATTGGATTTTCCTTTATGTCCTAGGCCCTCCAGCCTATTTACTATTCAGCTAAGTCTGGGTCATTGGTACAGTATAAAAATGTTAAAAAATTTATAGTAATTTATATATTTTTTATACTTACCAATGACCCAGACGGGGATGGCCCTCCCAGGAGTTGGGAACTCATACCTCCCCGCTGAGTACATAACGCTTACCAGGCACTGGTTGTAAGAATGATAATTGGTGCCAATTTCGGGACCTCCTTGACACTGCGCATGCGCAGAGGAGTGGATGTATGGAGGGCCATATAGGACATGTATTTTTTGGTTTTTGATGCAAATTTTGGGGATTGGGGGGGCAAAATTTGTGTTTGGCCCTGAATTAAGGAGATTAGCACCAGCTAAGTCTGGGTCATTGGTAAGTATAAAAAATATGTAAATTACTATAAATTTTTTAACTTTCTGGCTTGCAATCACTAAAGGTGTCAAATTTATTTCTTATGCTGAGGTGCGCTAATTTTAACACTTCCTGTGATAAAGTGAGACGTGGAAACTCACACTTTACTTTGGAATCTGAGGACAGCTGACGATAATATCATCAAGACACCTCCGAATCCGTTTTGTTTTGAAAGTTGCGGAATTATACCCAAAATGTCCTCCGCAATCCCGAACAAATCATGTGCTGATAAACTGCCTTTTTGGGTGTAATTTTGAAATTCAGACTCAACAGCATATCAAAGCAGTAAATTTCAGTCACAGCTATTGGAAGAATTTTGTCCTAAAAATTCAAGGGAATGAAAATAGTAAAAAAAAAAAAAATATTCTGACCTACCGACCCTATTTTTTTTCTGCTATGTAACCGGAACCTAACCTTCAATTTTTCTTGGAGGAATTTCTTTAAAATCTTCTTCTCCAGAACCATCAATTAGAATCTTCTGATATTTGGTATAGAACATCTCAAGAGGGGTCAGATTCAAGTTTGTTCAAATCGCATCCCTGGGTTGATATTTGGGTTCCCTATGGCACCCCAAATTTTAACTTCGTGCAATATGAGGAAATTTGTTTAAAAATCATTATCTTAGATTCACCAGTCAGAATCCTTTCATATTTGGTATACAACATCTCTAGGTGGGTCAGATTCACGTTTTTTCAAATTGGGTCCATGGGTTAATTGTTTGGCTCTCTATTGTTTCTAAGTTTAACTTAGTGTAGTCTGAGGACATTTCTTATAAAATCTTCAGATCCACCTGCGGGAACCGCCTTGTGTGACTTGTGTACTTGGGCAAGACACTTCACCCATGTGGGGGCATGGTGGCATTGTGTACTAAGGCGTACTGAACATCGATGGTGCTCTTGTCTTCAACCAATGCTAACCCTGCTTGTGTGGAGTTAGTACCATTGCTCGGTGGTTCTCTCTGTGTTCTCCAGCTTTCTCCACCCATAAGACTGTCGTGGTCATGATTAGCCATTGTGCAGAAGTATATGACCTTAAACACCAATAAATAAATAAATTCAGATCCACTAATCAGAATTCTTTCATATTTGATAAAAAACAACTGAAGGGGGGGATCAGATTCAAGTTTGTTTAATTTGAGTCTCTGGATTAATGTCCCTGGATTAATATTTGGGCTCTCTGTGGGGGTGGGGGGGGGCAGGGGGAGTGGAGTGGAGCAGGTCTAACTGATTGTGACCCCAACTACTTCCTTGAACCACTTTGTCAAGTGAGCAATTGAGGGGCCTCAGTTATTTCAAAGAGATTGACTGTTTTCTTTATGGGATGAAACCATTGCATGATATTACATTGGAAAATCAATGTGTTGACTTAGTTTACACGTCCCAGTTTCTGATGTTGTGCCCTACAGCCTGCCCATTTCCCCCACCCACCCATAAACATGCTCCTATAAACCCCAAAATCAGCAAGCAACTGAATGTGCCCAGGTCTATGTTTTTAAAAATAAAGGACTAGTATCTTACCCCAGAAAAAATGCACAGTTGGAGGTCCCTTAAAACAAACATTTGTCAGTTCAGGTAATTTCTTGGCCCCCAATTTTTTTTGTCCGTTTTCAGCTTTGAATCTAAAGAAATACAAATCCAAATCTGCTTCGATTCACATCATTTTCACCACTCAAATTTTTACTCAAATTGATTCATGGCTTTGCATGGAATTTTTTAGCTTGCCGAATTTCAAATTTAGTGCAATATGTGGAGTATTCTTTAAAAAATGTGCATCTTCACATCCACCAGTCACAATCTTTTGATCTTTGGTATCTGTGTTCCTTATATTAGTGTGATGAGATTCAAGTGTGTTCAAAACAAGTCCCTATGTTTTTTGTGGTCTCCCCATGGGACTCAAATTTTAACTTTGTGCAGCTCCATGTGGGAACCCTGGGAAGTGAAGCATTGCTTGTTTAGTGTGGTAAACAAGCTCTGTTTTACTTGTAAAGTAGGACCCGGTCACCAATGCCGGGGGTGAATGTCTTCGAAAATAGGCAGCATGGGTATAAATGATTGGCTGGAC
Source organism: Pictodentalium vernedei (assembly GCA_031216915.1). Lineage (NCBI taxonomy): Eukaryota > Metazoa > Mollusca > Scaphopoda > Dentaliida > Dentaliidae > Pictodentalium > Pictodentalium vernedei. The sequence continues at coordinate 133,774,964 of CM062288.1, read as the reverse complement.
TTTACCTCCATGTTGCGATCACGATTAGCCATTGTGCAGAAGTATGTAACCTAAAACTCTTGTAGCGGGCGAGGTATAAAGGCCATTTACCAACCAGCCTGGTTGGTCTGGATCTCTTAGTCTTGTGGTAAATCGGCCACTTTGTGTAATAGAGGTTGACGGTTCAAACCCCGGCTCCTGCACTTATCTTTCCTCCTGTTACAGTTGGGGGGCTTGTCCGATCCTCAGCAGATGGTGGCATTGTGGACACTGGTGAAGCATGGTGGATGTTTCGACCACTCTGGGGTGGAATCAGGTGAGATTCACATGTGGTGAATCTCAAAAGAAGGGGAGAGTAGTTTAGCGGGCATGGTATAAAGGCCATTTACCAACCAGTCTGGTTGGTCCAGATCTCTTAGTCTCGTGGTAAATCAGTCGCTTTGTGTGTTGGAGGTCGACAGTTCGAATCCCGGCTCCTGCACTTATCTCTCCTCCTGTTACACACTAATAAAGAAATAAACTTGGTGCAGTGTGGGTAATATTCTTCGGAGATCATCTTCTTCAGATCCACCAGGCTAAATCTTTTGATATTTGGTATTGGCCGTCACTGACTCCCAGAGTAAGGTTTGTTCAAAGTGTTATGCTTGAATGATTTTGGTGAGCTGTAGAGGGGTTCAGTGTTATTTTCCTTGGAATTCTCTCGTTGTTACAGCATAGGAAAATTTTGTAAAGTGAACTGTGCTTTTTAAATTTCTTGTTGTTGATTGGTTTCAGATGTGTTTGACAGTTGATATGCTGCAGTTTGATTTAAGCAAGACTGAGTTGTTTTCCTTGAAAAAGCATAACTTGTTGGTCTGTTGAAATCTTTCAATATGAGAAGAACAGTTTTGTGTGTTAATACACCACCCACCCTCCCTCCCCTCTGAATCATGTGCAAACTGTAATATTGAAATGGTTAACCAGATAATCAGTTTGAAACCAGTTAGCTATCTAACCGATTAGAAAAAAGCGTCAACCGGTTACCCAAAATATTGATAGTGTTCATCATTCCACGTTTAAAATGTAGTAAATCTGCTGCTTCTCTTTTGTGATAGATTACACATCAAAACCGCATTGTATGTATTGAGAAATAATCGACTTTGGCATTCAAGACTTTGTTAATGATCGGCAGTTTCCCTGAGTAATGAGTAATCGCAGAAACTATTTCGTAGTGTGTACACAAACGAACATTGTCGAGTACTCGACAACATTCGTTTGTATACACACTACGGAATAGTTTGAGAATACTGCTTTCAAATTCCTATAGTTTTGATCCCATAGTCAGTGAAATAAATGCCACGGATAACTGGATATTATCGGGTTACAGCTCTCGGTTAGTCGGTTACGAAAATGAGCCAACCGTTTCAGCCCTAGCAAACTGGAGTCCCAAAGTGATCTATGTATTTTGAGCTTCATACATGTAGAGGAAGCATGAAGACAGATTTCATTAATACAATCTCCCATTACACATTGTTTATTACATTTTTGATAAACATTGCCAGTATGAGGAGTATATAAAATATCTGGATAAAGAAACATGGTGGCCATTATATGCTGTCATGTGCCGACAACCAGAAATATTGCTGTACCCACGCAAACAGAGTTTGAAGGCATTTACTGAAGTCAGTGTGTAGGGTATCTTGTTTTCAAAATTTTGGTTAGTGGTTTTCTCCCCATCCAGGAACATTCATTAGTATTTGGTATAAATGGATTTGCAGTTTCAGACCAAGATTAGTTCATTTTCAGTTTATTGTTATTCAACCCATTTTGTTTTATTTTTGTCCAAAATACCCTGCTGTGCACATTTCTTCATCACTGGCGCCTAAATTTAATTTCCCCTTCTATAACCATGGGCTTAACATTGACTATGCAGGCCCCTGTGAATATTCGATTGTTGAAGTCGAAGTTGGGTCAATTAACAAATTCAAGTCAAATTCGAGTCAAAAATAAATTCAAAAACATAAAAACCGAATATGAAAAAAAAAAAAAAATGTCTCTGTATACGTACGTTCGTACATTTAAAACTGACTAAATTGTCAAAACAATGTGAGGAATTGAGTGCGAGCCACAAGAGCACATCGTCAACATGGAACTTAGTGTTTTATCAATGGCATTTGGAATAATGTGTGTTGCGTGATTCTAAATGACATCGGTAATACACTTGTTTTACAGTTGATAATGCCATGGCTACACACTAGTGTAATGCATGTAAAACTTCGTACAAAACTCAAGTGACAGGGACTACATCTCACCTCTGGTACACTTTGAAAAGCATCCCTCACTTCATGATAAGGCAGGATGGGACGATGCCAAGCTTAAAGTCAAGAAGAGAGCGAAGCAATCAAAGGTACATACAGATTTTTTGTCTCCTGTTCAACCATAAGGTCAAGTGTGCTGCATTGTTAACGTATGAACTGTTGAATGTTAGCCTGAATATGTGGATAAATTATCACTACAATGCCAAAACAATCCTAATGTGGCTATTTTAAACTGGAAATATCATGTACAAACCACACTTGGACATCTGGTTTCAGCTAACATGGTCTGAATTCGATGTTTGGTTGACTCGAATATTTTTTTGACAACTTTGAGTCAAAAGTGAAGATGAAAAAAGTCCATATTCGTTGGGGCCTATGACTACTGCATTTATGGGTTCGCATCACTGACACACTAATTAGACAGTAAGTTTACTTACCTCGATTTACTTATTTGGTCAAATCAATCTGTCTCTCGTTTGTGACTGAAACTTTGAGTTTGCGCATTTTGTGACATGCACATGCACAGTTGTATTTATGTTGGATTTTCCGAAAAATCCAACACAAATACAACAGCTGTGCATGTGTATGGTGCAAATTGTTTCTAGAGGAGTTATGGTATGAAAAACCAATAACATTGATATAATAAATGGTTGAGTCAGTGATTGGACACTGTGACCTAGAAAGTGCACCATGCCTTGCTGGGATAACCCAATCAGTTGTCCCTGTGATGGTAGTTCCATAATAGCAATCTTAGCGATTAACCCTTTACCCGGGGCATGGTGGCTCAATTGGTAGAGGTGCAGGATGCAAGCCGAGAGGTCCTCGGTTCGAATCCCACCTGCGGCAACCGCGTTGTGTCTTTGGGCAAGACACTTCACCTCCATTGCCCACATGGGGGCATGATGACGCTGTGTACTAAGGCGTACTGCACGTCGATGGTGCACCTGTCTTCAACCAATGCTAACCCTGCTTGTGTGGAATTGAAGTGGAGAAAAGGAAGTGGAATTGATTTCAGAGTATCCGGATTATGCAAGTAGTGATAAGCATCGAGTAGTTTGTGGGGACGACGATCGTTGAACCTTCTTTGTAAAGATGCCTTCATGTTCTGAGCTCGCGCTCCCTCTAACTTGTCCAACTCCTTGAACAAGAATGTAAATATAGCATCGGCACGGAGAAGATTCATATCCCTGTCTTGGAGTTTCTTGACGGCGATTTTCACAGGTTTAAGTGTAGCGACCATATCTTCAATTGCTTTAATTTCTTGGGTTGAAAATTCAATTTTTAACTCTGCAAAATCTATCATAAGTTTATTTAAACAATGCCTCAACTTCAGGAATCTTTCCAACATGTCTACACACGAGTTCCATCTTGTTTTATTATCTCGTATGAGTACCAACTCCTTTCCAAGTGCTTCTTTGCTGTATTGTTGGAGTTTATCATTTTTAAGTGGGCTTCTGCGAATTTTCACCACTAGTTTCCTGACTTTATTGATAGTATCAGCCACCGTAGTACTAAATCGCGGAACTTCAGCCTCTTCGTCATCATTTTCATCTTCATCATCATCCTCGCTTTCATCATCTCCATCCTCTATTTCATCATCTTCATCAGCCTCATTGATATCATCATCGCATTTATCATCATCTACAACTTCAACTTCTTTCCCTTTGTAAAAGACGTCTTGTACTGACAAATGAATACCGTGTGCATAACAAGCGACGTGGTTTTCTTCAATCTTCCTTCCGAAAGATATCATTACGGAAGCCCCGTCGGACGTGACAGATATTATGTGGCATTGCTTGACGGGATCGTTGAAATTGATACCGAACTTCTGTAGTTTTTTCTTCACAAGTTCAATTGTGCGATAAGCAGTGATAGAGCCAACAGCTCGGACCAAACCAAGATTCCAGTGCTCACCCTCCACATGAAGATTTATATTCACGTAACGTCTATTTCTCAAAGACGTCCACTCATCGAGTGTCATTCCAAACCGTACGCTTTCATCAAGCATTTTAGCAAACTTTTCCTTCACTTCGGCTTTCCTCTCAGAATATTCTTGCATGATATATTTTTTCGCTGTGTTGTGGCTTTTAGGCATTTTATCGCCTCTATCTTCAACTGCTGTTCGAACAAACTCACTTTTTACCATGCGATTGAGTGACATACCATCCAAAGCAGCTAGCTTACTAAGTTTTTTCTGTAGACTTTCTCGTTGTGGTTTGAAGAGCGAAGTTATCTTCTGTTGTTCTACTCGTTGCTTTTTGGCCTCATGTTCATGTTCACCTACTTTTACCCCAAGTTTGATGTTATGTACCTTCAACAAATGCTTTTTCATACCGCTGGTACTACCCGCATTTCGTGTAATGGATGCTTTACATTTCTCACAAGACGCCTTCTTTTTATCTTTATCACAGACAAAATAGTCCCATACTTGGCTTTTCGAATTTGAAGCCATATCCCGATAATACAGTTCAACTTTCAACTGATCACAAAAGAAAAGCAAGGTTGTGTGTAGTTCTGCGAAGCAGAGAATGATTCTAACTAATTTCCAAGACAATGGCGGCTAGTCTTTTATACTCTTCAATTTATGATCAATGTGTGTTGCCATGACAATGCCACAGGATAGTGTGAGGTGTCATAGCTCCTGATTTATATCTATTTATTTATATTTATATATTTATATTTATATAATATTATTGTATTATATTATATTATTATATTATTTATTGTTATATATTATTATATTATTTGTTATTATATTTATCTTAAGTTATAAACCAGGGACTGGGGGGGGGGGGTACAAAGCAGGAAATGATATATGGGTGGTACCTACCCATGACCGGTACTAGTATAGCGGTACCGGTACTGACAGGCCGGTACCACCGGTACTGAGTACCTATGACAACCCTGATCTAACCGATTAGAAAAAAGCGTCAACCGGTTACCCAAAATATTGATAGTGTTCATCATTCCACGTTTAAAATGTAGTAAATCTGCTGCTTCTCTTTTGTGATAGATTACACATCAAAAACGCATTGTATGTATTGAGAAATAATCGACTTTGGCATTCAAGACTTTGTTAATGATCGGCAGTTTCCCTGAGTAATGAGTAATCGCAGAAACTATTTCGTAGTGTGTACACAAACGAACATTGTCGAGTACTCGACAACGTTCGTTTGTATACACACTACGGAATAGTTTGAGAATACTGCTTTCAAATTCCTATAGTTTTGATCCCATAGTCAGTGAAATAAATGCCATGGATAACTGGATATTACCGGGTTACAGCTCTCGGTTAGTCGGTTATGAAAATGAGCCAACCGTTTCAGCCCTAGCAAACTGGAGTCCCAAAGTGATCTATGTATTTTGAGCTTCATACATGTAGAGGAAGCATGAGGACAGATTTCATTAATACAGTCTCCCATTACACATTGTTTATTACATTTTTGATAAACATTGCCAGTATGAGGAGTATATAAAATATCTGGATAAAGAAACATGGTGGCCATTATATGCTGTCATGTGCCGACAACCAGAAACATTGCTGTACCCACGCAAACAGAGTTTGAAGGCATTTACTGAAGTCAGTGTGTGGGGTATCTTGTTTTCAAAATTTTGGTTAGTGGTTTTCTCCCCATCCAGGAACATTCATTAGTATTTGGTATAAATGGATTTGCAGTTTCAGACCAAGATTAGTTCATTTTCAGTTTATTGTTATTCAACCCATTTCGTTTTATTTTTGTCCAAAATACCCTGCTGTGCACATTTCTTCATCACTGGCGCCTAAATTTAATTTCCCCTTTCTATAACCATGGGCTTAACATTGACTATGCAGGCCCCTGTGAATATTCGATTGTTGAAGTCGAAGTTGGGTCAATTAACAAATTCAAGTCAAATTCGAGTCAAAAATAAATTCAAAAACATAAAAACCGAATATGAAAAAAAAAAAAAAAATGTCTCTGCATACGTACATTCGTACATTTAAAACTGACTAAATTGTCAAAACAATGTGAGGAATTGAGTGTGAGACGCAAGAGCACATCGTCAACATGGAACTTAGTGTTTTATCAATGGCATTTGGAATAATGTGTGTTGCGTGATTCTAAATGACATCGGTAATACACTTGTTTTACAGTTGATAATGCCATGGCTACACACTAGTGTAATGCATGTAAAACTTCGTACAAAACCCAAGTGACAGGGACTACATCTCACCTCTGGTACATTTGAAAAGCATCCCTCACTTCATGATAAGGCAAGATGGGACGATGCCAAGCTTAAAGTCAAGAAGAGAGCGAAGCAATCAAAGGTACATACAAATTTTTTGTCTCCTGTTCAACCATAAGGTCAAGTGTGCTGCATTGTTAACGTATGAACTGTTGAATGTTAGCCTGAATATGTGGATAAATTATCACTACAATGCCAAAACAATCCTAATGTGGCTATTTTAAACTGGAAATATCATGTACAAACCACACTTGGACATCTGGTTTCAGCTAACATGGTCTGAATTCGATGTTTGGTTGACTCGAATATTTTTTTGACAAGTTTGAGTCAAAAGTGAAGATGAAAAAAATCCATATTCGTTGGGGCCTATGACTACTGCATTTATGGGTTCGCATCACTGACACACTAATTAGACAGTAAGTTTACTTACCTCGATTTACTTATTTGGTCAAATCAATCTGTCTCTCGTTTGTGACTGAAACTTTGAGTTTGCGCATTTTGTGACATGCACATGCACAGTTGTTGTATTTATGTTGGATTTTCCGAAAAATCCAACACAAATACAACAGCTGTGTATGTGCATGGCGCAAATTGTTTCTAGAGGAGTTATGGTATGAAAAACCAATAACATTGATATAATGAATGGTTGAGTCAGTGATTGGATACTGTGACCTAGAAAGTGCACCATGCCTTGCTGGGATAACCCAATCAGTTGTCCCTGTGTTGGTAGTTCCATAATAGCAATCTTAGCGATTAACCCTTTACCCGGGGCATGGTGGCTCAATTGGTAGAGGTGCAGGCTGCAAGCCGAGAGGTCCTCGGTTCGAATCCCACCTGCGGCAACTGCGTTGTGTCTTTGGGCAAGACACTTCACCTCCATTGCCCACATGGGGGCATGATGACGCTGTGTACTAAGGCGTACTGCACGTCGATGGTGCACCTGTCTTCAACCAATGCTAACCCTGCTTGTGTGGAATTGGTATGTTGGGGAGCTGACAGTTGCTTGCCGTTGCTTGGTGGTTATCTCTGGGTACTCCGGCTTCCTCCACCCGTAAAACTGTCACGGTCATGGTTAGCCATTGTGCAGAAATATGTGACCTTAAACACCAATAAATAAATAAATAACCCTTTACCCAACGCAGATGATATCAAAATTTTTTATTTCTAATATCATTTTTTCAATTTTTTTCAAAAAATTTCAACAAACCCATATCGTGATCCCTCGTTGGAACGAGCTCGACAAGCTCGTTCCAACGAGAGGTCACATGATATGGTTTTGTGGAAATTTTTTGAAAAATATTTTTTCAACTGCTGAATTTGCATATTACGTGGGCGGATGCGGTCGATTCGTTGGGGACAGGGTTCATGAGCATTCAAGTTTGTTTAATTTGAGTCTCTGGATTAATGTCCCTGGATTAATATTTGGGCTCTCTGTGGGGGTGGGGTGGGGGGGGGCAGGGGGAGTGGAGGGGAGCAGGTCTAACTGATTGTGACCCCAAATACTTCCTTGAACCACTTTGTCAAGTGAGCAATTGAGGGGCCTCAGTTATTTCAAAGAGATTGACTGTTTTCTTTATGGGATGAAACCATTGCATGGTATTACATTGGAAAATCAATGTGTTGACTTAGTTTACACGTCCCAGTTTCTGATGTTGTGCCCTACAGCCTGCCCATTTCCCCCACCCACCCATAAACATGCTCCTATAAACCCCAAAATCAGCAAGCAACTGAATGTGCCCAGGTCTATGTTTTTAAAAATAAAGGACTAGTATCTTACCCCAGAAAAAATGCACAGTTGGAGGTCCCTTAAAACAAACATTTGTCAGTTCAGGTAATTTCTTGGCCCCCAATTCTTTTTGTCCGTTTTCAGCTTTGAATTTAAAGAAATACAAATCCAAATCTGCTTCGATTCACATCATTTTCACCACTCAAATTTTTACTCAAATTGATTCATGGCTTTGCATGGAATTTTTTAGCTTGCCGAATTTCAAATTTAGTGCAATATGTGGAGTATTCTTTAAAAAATGTGCATCTTCACATCCACCAGTCACAATCTTTTGATCTTTGGTATCTGTGTTCCTTATATTAGTGTGATGAGATTCAAGTGTGTTCAAAACAAGTCCCTATGTTTTTTGTGGTCTCCCCATGGGACTCAAATTTTAACTTTGTGCAGCTCCATGTGGGAACCCTGGGAAGTGAAGCATTGCTTGTTTAGTGTGGTAAACAAGCTCTGTTTTACTTATAAAGTAGGACCCGGTCACCAATGCCGGGGGTGAATGTCTTCGAAAATAGGCAGCATGGGTATAAATGATTGGCTGGACTTTACCTCCATGTTGCGATCACGATTAGCCATTGTGCAGAAGAATGTAACCTAAAACTCTTGTAGCGTGCGAGGTATAAAGGCCATTTACCAACCAGCCTGGTTGGTCTGGATCTCTTAGTCTTGTGGTAAATCGGCCACTTTGTGTAATAGAGGTTGACGGTTCAAACCCCGGCTCCTGCACTTATCTTTCCTCCTGTTACAGTTGGGGGGCTTGTCCGATCCTCAGCAGATGGTGGCATTGTGGACACTGGTGAAGCATGGTGGATGTTTCGACCACTCTGGGGTGGAATCAGGTGAGATTCACATGTGGTGAATCTCAAAAGAAGGGGAGAGTAGTTTAGCGGGCATGGTATAAAGGCCATTTACCAACCAGTCTGGTTGGTCCAGATCTCTTGGTCTCGTGGTAAATCAGTCGCTTTGTGTGTTGGAGGTCGACAGTTCGAATCCCGGCTCCTGCACTTATCTCTCCTCCTGTTACACACTAATAAAGAAATAAACTTGGTGTAGTGTGGGTAATATTCTTCGGAGATCATCTTCTTCAGATCCACCAGGCTAAATCTTTTGATATTTGATATTGGCCGTCACTGACTCCCAGAGTAAGGTTTGTTCAAAGTGTTATGCTTGAATGATTTTGGTGAGCTGTAGAGGGGTTCAGTGTTATTTTCCTTGGAATTCTCTCGTTGTTACAGCATAGGAAAATTTTGTAAAGTGAACTGTGCTTTTTAAATTTCTTGAGTTGTTGATTGGTTTCAGATGTGTTTGACACTTGATATGCTGCAGTTTGATTTAAGCAAGACTGAGTTGTTTTCCTTGAACAAGCATAACTTGTTGGTCTGTTGAAATCTTTCAATATGAGAAGAACAGTTTTGTTTGTTAATACACCACCCACCCTCCCTCCCCTCTGAATCATGTGCAAACTGTAGTATTGAAATGGTTAACCAGATTATCAGTTTGAAACCAGTTAGCTATCTAACCGATTAGAAAAAGCATCAACCGGTTACCCAAAATATTGATAGTGTTCATCATTCCACGTTTAAAATGTAGTAAATCTGCTGCTTCTCTTTTGTGATAGATTACACATCAAAACCGCATTGTATGTATTGAGAAATAATCGACTTTGGCATTCAAGACTTTGTTAATGATCGGCAGTTTCCCTGAGTAATGAGTAATCGCAGGAACTATTTCGTAGTGTGTACACAAACGAACATTGTCGAGTACTCGACAACGTTCGTTTGTATACACACTACGGAATAGTTTGAGAATACTGCTTTCAAATTCCTATAGTTTTGATCCCATAGTCAGTGAAATAAATGCCACGGATAACTGGATATTATCGGGTTACAGCTCTCGGTTAGTCGGTTACGAAAATGAGCCAACCGTTTAAGCCCTAGCAAACTGGAGTCCCAAAGTGATCTATGTATTTTGAGCTTCATACATGTAGAGGAAGCATGAAGACAGATTTCATTAATACAGTCTCCCATTACACATTGTTTATTACATTTTTGATAAACATTGCCAGTATGAGGAGTATATAAAATATCTGGATAAAGAAACATGGTGGCCATTATATTCGGTCATGTGCCGACAACCAGAAACATTGCTGTACCCACGCAAACAGAGTTTGAAGGCATTTACTGAAGTCAGTGTGTAGGGTATCTTGTTTTCAAAATTTTGGTTAGTGGTTTTCTCCCCATCCAGGAACATTCATTAGTATTTGGTATAAATGGATTTGCAGTTTCAGACCAAGATTAGTTCATTTTCAGTTTATTGTTATTCAACCCATTTCGTTTTATTTTTGTCCAAAATACCCTGCTGTGCACATTTCTTCATCACTGGCGCCTAAATTTAATTTCCCCTTCTATAACCATGGGCTTAACATTGACTATGCAGGCCCCTGTGAATATTCGATTGTTGAAGTCGAAGTTGGGTCAATTAACAAATTCAAGTCAAATTCGAGTCAAAAATAAATTCAAAAACATAAAAACCGAATATGAAAAAAAAAAATAAATGTCTCTGTATACGTACATTCGTACATTTAAAACTGACTAAATTGTCAAAACAATGTGAGGAATTGAGTGCGAGCCGCAAGAGCACATCGTCAACATGGAACTTAGTGTTTTATCAATGGCATTTGGAATAATGTGTGTTGCGTGATTCTAAATGACATCGGTAATACACTTGTTTTACAGTTGATAATGCCATGGCTACACACTAGTGTAATGCATGTAAAACTTCGTACAAAACCCAAGTGACAGGGACTACATCTCACCTCTGGTACACTTGAAAAGCATCCCTCACTTCATGATAAGGCAAGATGGGACGATGCCAAGCTTAAAGTCAAGAAGAGAGCGAACCAATCAAAGGTACATACAAATTTTTTGTCTCCTGTTCAACCATAAGGTCAAGTGTGCTGCATTGTTAACGTATGAACTGTTGAATGTTAGCCTGAATATGTGGATAAATTATCACTACAATGCCAAAACAATTCTAATGTGGCTATTTTAAACTGGAAATATCATGTACAAACCACACTTGGACATCTGGTTTCAGCTAACATGGTCTGAATTCGATGTTTGGTTGACTCGAATATTTTTTTGACAAGTTTGAGTCAAAAGTGAAGATGAAAAAAATCCATATTCGTTGGGGCCTATGACTACTGCATTTATGGGTTCGCATCACTGACACACTAATTAGACAGTAAGTTTACTTACCTCGATTTACTTATTTGGTCAAATCAATCTGTCTCTCGTTTGTGACTGAAACTTTGAGTTTGCGCATTTTGTGACATGCACATGCACAGTTGTTGTATTTATGTTGGATTTTCCGAAAAATCCAACACAAATACAACAGCTGTGCATGTGTATGGCGCAAATTGTTTCTAGAGGAGTTATGGTATGAAAAACCAATAACATTGATATAATGAATGGTTGAGTCAGTGATTGGACACTGTGACCTAGAAAGTGCACCATGCCTTGCTGGGATAACCCAATCAGTTGTCCCTGTGTTGGTAGTTCCATAATAGCAATCTTAGCGATTAACCCTTTACCCGGGGCATGGTGGCTCAATTGGTAGAGGTGCAGGATGCAAGCCGAGAGATCCCCGGTTCGAATCCCACCTGCGGCAACCGCGTTGTGTCTTTGGGCAAGACACTTCACCTCCATTGCCCACATGGGGGCATGATGACGCTGTGTACTAAGGCGTACTGCACGTCGATGGTGCACCTGTCTTCAACCAATGCTAACCCTGCTTGTGTGGAATTGGTATGTTGGGGAGCTGACAGTTGCTTGCCGTTGCTTGGTGGTTATCTCTGGGTACTCCGGCTTCCTCCACCCGTAAAACTGTCACGGTCATGGTTAGCCATTGTGCAGAAATATGTGACCTTAAACACCAATAAATAAATAAATAAATAACCCTTTACCCAATGCAGACGATATCAAAATTTATTATTTTAAATATCATTTTTTCAATTTTTTAAAAAAATTTCAACAAAACCATATTGTGATCCCTCGTTGGAACGAGCTCGACAAGCTCGTTCCAACGAGAGGTCACATGATATGGTTTTGTGGAAATTTTTTGAAAAATAATATTTTTTCAACTGCTGAATTTGCATATTACGTGGGCGGATGCGGTCGATTCATTGGGGACATGGTTCATGAGCATTCAAGTTTGTTTAATTTGAGTCTCTGGATTAATGTCCCTGGATTAATATTTGGGCTCTCTGTGGGGGTGGGGGGAGGGGCAGGGGGAGTGGAGTGGAGCAGGTCTAACTGATTGTGACCCCAACTACTTCCTTGAACCACTTTGTCAAGTGAGCAATTGAGGGGCCTCAGTTATTTCAAAGAGATTGACTGTTTTCTTTATGGGATGAAACCATTGCATGATATTACATTGGAAAATCAATGTGTTGACTTAGTTTACACGTCCCAGTTTCTGATGTTGTGCCCTACAGCCTGCCCATTTTCCCCACCCACCCATAAACATGCTCCTATAAACCCCAAAATCAGCAAGCAACTGAATGTGCCCAGGTCTATGTTTTTAAAAATAAAGGACTAGTATCTTACCCCAGAAAAAATGCACAGTTGGAGGTCCCTTAAAACAAACATTTGTCAGTTCAGGTAATTTCTTGGCCCCCAATTTTTTTTGTCCGTTTTCAGCTTTGAATCTAAAGAAATACAAATCCAAATCTGCTTTGATTCACATCATTTTCACCACTCAAATTTTTACTCAAATTGATTCATGGCTTTGCATGGAATTTTTTAGCTTGCCGAATTTCAAATTTAGTGCAATATGTGGAGTATTCTTTAAAAAATGTGCATCTTCACATCCACCAGTCACAATCTTTTGATCTTTGGTATCTGTGTTCCTTATATTAGTGTGATGAGATTCAAGTGTGTTCAAAACAAGTCCCTATGTTTTTTGTGGTCTCCCCATGGGACTCAAATTTTAACTTTGTGCAGCTCTGTGTGGGAACCCTGGGAAGTGAAGCATTGCTTGTTTAGTGTGGTAAACAAGCTCTGTTTTACTTGTAAAGTAGGACCCGGTCACCAATGCCGGGGGTGAATGTCTTTGAAAATAGGCAGCATGGGTATAAATGATTGGCTGGACTTTACCTCCATGTTGCGATCACGATTAGCCATTGTGCAGAAGTATGTAACCTAAAACTCTTGTAGCGGGCAAGGTATAAAGGCCATTTACCAACCAGCCTGGTTGGTCTGGATCTCTTAGTCTTGTGGTAAATCGGCCACTTTGTGTAATAGAGGTTGACGGTTCAAACCCCGGCTCCTGCACTTATCTTTCCTCCTGTTACAGTTGGGGGGCTTGTCCGATCCTCAGCAGATGGTGGCATTGTGGACACTGGTGAAGCATGGTGGATGTTTCGACCACTCTGGGGTGGAATCAGGTGAGATTCACATGTGGTGAATCTCAAAAGAAGGGGAGAGTAGTTTAGCGGGCATGGTATAAAGGCCATTTACCAACCAGTCTGGTTGGTCCAGATCTCTTAGTCTCGTGGTAAATCAGTCGCTTTGTGTGTTGGAGGTCGACAGTTCGAATCCTGGATCCTGCACTTATCTCTCCTCCTGTTACACACTAATAAAGAAATAAACTTGGTGCAGTGTGGGTAATATTCTTCGGAGATCATCTTCTTCAGATCCACCAGGCTAAATCTTTTGATATTTGGTATTGGCCGTCACTGACTCCCAGAGTAAGGTTTGTTCAAAGTGTTATGCTTGAATGATTTTGGTCAGCTGTAGAGGGGTTCAGTGTAATTTTCCTTGGAATTCTCTCGTTGTTACAGCATAGGAAAATTTTGTAAAGTGAACTGTGCTTTTTAAATTTCTTGAGTTGTTGATTGGTTTCAGATGTGTTTGACAGTTGATATGCTGCAGTTTGATTTAAGCAAGACTGAGTTGTTTTCCTTGAACAAGCATAACTTGTCGGTCTGTTGAAATCTTTCAATATGAGAAGAACAGTTTTGTGTGTTAATACACCACCCACCCTCCCTCCCCTCTGAATCATGTGCAAACTGTAGTATTGAAATGGTTAACCAGATAATCAGTTTGAAACCAGTTAGCTATCTAACCGATTAGAAAAAGCGTCAACCGGTTACCCAAAATATTGATAGTGTTCATCATTCCACGTTTAAAATGTAGTAAATCTGCTGCTTCTCTTTTGTGATAGATTACACATCAAAACCATATTGTATGTATTGAGAAATAATCGACTTTGGCATTCAAGACTTTGTTAATGATCGGCAGTTTCCCTGAGTAATGAGTAATCGCAGAAACTATTTCGTAGTGTGTACACAAACGAACATCGTCGAGTACTCGACAATGTTCGTTTGTATACACACTACGGAATAGTTTGAGAATACTGCTTTCAAATTCCTATAGTTTTGATCCCATAGTCAGTGAAATAAATGCCATGGATAACTGGATATTATCGGGTTACAGCTCTCGGTTAGTCGGTTATGAAAATGACCCAACCGTTTCAGCCCTAGCAAACTGGAGTCCCAAAGTGATCTATGTATTTTGAGCTTCATACATGTAGAGGAAACGTGAAGACAGATTTCATTAATACAATCTCCCATTACACATTGTTTATTACATTTTTGATAAACATTGCCAGTATGAGGAGTATATAAAATATCTGGATAAAGAAACATGGTGGCCATTATATGCTGTCATGTGCCGACAACCAGAAACATTGCTGTACCCACGCAAACAGAGTTTGAAGGCATTTACTGAAGTCAGTGTGTAGGGTATCTTGTTTTCAAAATTTTGGTTAGTGGTTTTCTCCCCATCCAGGAACATTCATTAGTATTTGGTATAAATGGATTTGCAGTTTCAGACCAAGATTAGTTCATTTTCAGTTTATTGTTATTCAACCCATTTCGTTTTATTTTTGTCCAAAATACCCTGCTGTGCACATTTCTTCATCACTGGCGCCTAAATTTAATTTCCCCTTCTATAACCATGGGCTTAACATTGACTATGCAGGCCCCTGTGAATATTCGATTGTTGAAGTCAAAGTTGGGTCAATTAATAAATTCAAGTCAAATTCGAGTCAAAAATAAATTCAAAAACATAAAAACCGAATATGAAAAAAAAAAATAAATGTCTCTGTATACGTACATTCGTACATTTAAAACTGACTAAATTGTCAAAACAATGTGAGGAATTGAGTGCGAGCCGCAAGAGCACATCGTCAACATGGAACTTAGTGTTTTATCAATGGCATTTGGAATAATGTGTGTTGCGTGATTCTAAATGACATCGGTAATACACTTGTTTTACAGTTGATAATGCCATGGCTACACACTAATGTAATGCATGTAAAACTTCGTACAAAACCCAAGTGACAGGGACTACATCTCACCTCTGGTACACTTGAAAAGCATCCCTCACTTCATGATAAGGCAAGATGGGACGATGCCAAGCTTAAAGTCAAGAAGAGAGCGAAGCAATCAAAGGTACATACAGATTTTTTGTCTCCTGTTCAACCATAAGGTCAAGTGTGCTGCATTGTTAACGTATGAACTGTTGAATGTTAGCCTGAATATGTGGATAAATTATCACTACAATGCCAAAACAATCCTAATGTGGCTATTTTAAACTGGAAATATCATGTACAAACCACACTTGGACATCTGGTTTCAGCTAACATGGTCTGAATTCGATGTTTGGTTGACTCGAATATTTTTTTGACAAGTTTGAGTCAAAAGTGAAGATGAAAAAAATCCATATTCGTTGGGGCCTATGACTACTGCATTTATGGGTTCGCATCACTGACACACTAATTAGACAGTAAGTTTACTTACCTCGATTTACTTATTTGGTCAAATCAATCTGTCTCTCGTTTGTGACTGAAACTTTGAGTTTGCGCATTTTGTGACATGCACATGCACAGTTGTTGTATTTATGTTGGATTTTCCGAAAAATCCAACACAAATACAACAGCTGTGTATGTGTATGGCGCAAATTGTTTCTAGAGGAGTTATGGTATGAAAAACCAATAACATTGATATAATGAATGGTTGAGTCAGTGATTGCACACTGACCTAGAAAGTGCACCATGCCTTGCTGGGATAACCCAATCAGTTGTCCCTGTGTTGGTAGTTCCATAATAGCAATCTTAGCGATTAACCCTTTACCCGGGGCATGGTGGCTCAATTGGTAGAGGTGCAGGCTGCAAGCCGAGAGGTCCTCGGTTCGAATCCCACCTGCGGCAACCGCGTTGTGTCTTTGGGCAAGACACTTCACCTCCATTGCCCACATGGGGGCATGATGACGCTGTGTACTAAGGCGTACTGCACGTCGATGGCGCACCTGTCTTCAACCAATGCTAACCCTGCTTGTGTGGAATTGGTATGTTGGGGAGCTGGCAGTTGCTTGCCGTTGCTTGGTGGTTATCTCCGGGTACTCCGGCATCCTCCACCCGTAAAACTGTCACGGTCATGGTTAGCCATTGTGCGGAAATATGTGACCTTAAACACCAATAAATAAATAAATAACCCTTTACCCAACGCAGACGATATCAAAATTTATTTTAAATATCATTTTTTCAATTTTTTCAAAAAATTTCAACAAAACCATATCGTGATCCCTCGTTGGAACGAGCTCGACAAGCTCGTTCCAACGAGAGGTCACATGATCTGGTTTTGTGGAAATTTTTTGAAAAATAATATTTTTTCAACTGCTGAATTTGCATATTACGTCGGCGGATGCGGTCGATTCGTTGGGGACAGGGTTAATGAGCATGTCTGACAGTCATACCTGCAGAAATTTTACAAAGAATTTGTATCACAGTGTACAAATCATTTTCAGATATTGGTTCGCAAACGGCGATGCAAAACCAAACAGAAGATGCCCTGGTATGGCCAGCAGTTGATTCTGGGGCACAATCTATTCATTTCTAAAGATAATTGGTTGAAACTTGGTATACACAGACTCTTGAGCGCCTAATAATAATACAGGGTGGAAATTGTTTGAAAATTAAATAATATTACAGGGTGGAATGATAGAACAAAATAGTACAGGGTGAAAAATGTGGTGAAATGAAATAATAGCATGGGATGGAATAATAGTACAGGATGGAATAGTATATCCTAATACTGAGTTTTCAAAATGATTTCAGAACATTTCAGAGCTCCACATCCTGGATATATTACAGTTAAACCTGTCGTGAGAGACCACTTGTCTTGAGAGACCGTCATGACCTTGTACCGTTTGGTTGTGTTATTCTATCTTGAACTGTCATGCGAGACCACCTGTTTTGAGAGATCACCTTTGCCTGGCAAAAAGGTCATCTCTCAAGTCAGGTTCTACTTCACCTCAAAATTCTCAAATTATATAGTTAGGGAAAAATTTCAAGAATTTACTCCAAAATAAAGCATCCCAATGATGGGTTGACAATCCAACCTGGTGCAAATAAATAAACATAGACACCCAAATAAGGATCATATGGGGTGGAAAAATCCCCTCCCAAATAATCATAGTACTGGTATGATTATTTGGAATGCAAGCATATGCTTAGACACATGTTTTTATGCAGAAATCTGCTGCTTTTTTGACAATTCCATTTTATCCTCTTACACCTTACAGTTAAAACTAGAAGTCCTGTCATGAACTGTGCGCTTAACTAGGCTCAATTGTGCCTATGAATTGCGTGCAATTGCCCTATCGAATGGCATCCAAATCACGGCAGGTTCTCCTGGTTACTCATAGCAAACACAGGCAATGTTTCTGCCAATGGACCTCCGGGTTGCCCGGAGGTCCATTGGCTGAAACATTGCTTGTGCACAGGCCATATGTACAGAATTAGATAGCCTTACCATGGTCATAACGCGTAGATTAACGTGCAAATCAACGTGCTATTTGTGCGCATTTCATGACAGGACTTATAGTTTTAACTGTACTTGTACTTATATGTTTTTGATCAACTTCCCATTCATTGTAGCAGCCCTGGTAATTCACCCTCAGCAATCAGCAGTGCCGAGGCAAATGCTGAGGAAACGAAAAATATCCACAGCAAAAATACTGCTGAGGATGGCTTCTTCAAAAAGCCTTGTGGTTGCAGAAATTGCACAACTTACAGGTTACACAAGGAATCAAACCATGTGGGTTGCACTTTATGCTGTATTGCTAATCTTACAATTTACAGTGCAAGTTGCAGCATAACCACTAGAAACTATATGTTCTGCTTCTTCTATGTCGATAACACCAGAATCTGATATCAGTTTCTGGTGTTATCAACATAGAAGCAGT
Organism: Pictodentalium vernedei; assembly: GCA_031216915.1. Classification (NCBI taxonomy): domain Eukaryota; kingdom Metazoa; phylum Mollusca; class Scaphopoda; order Dentaliida; family Dentaliidae; genus Pictodentalium; species Pictodentalium vernedei. The sequence goes on along the minus strand of CM062288.1, from coordinate 133,756,377 downwards.
GAGATACTTAGTTTGTGATTATGCTGCATCTTTCACTCATACTATACATATTGAGCAAGCCAACTGCTTACTTCCAAGATTTTTTCTCGACATTCAAATGGTTCATGATATTGGCATGATCTAATTGAATGAAAGATTCTGCACATTGATTGGGATTATATACACAAGTATCTAGAACTATGTCCCCGCGGGAACCCCGGGAAGTGAAACAGTGCCTGTTCACTGAGGTAAACAGGCTCTGTTTTACTGGTAAAATAGGACCCAGTCACCAATGCTTGGGAGGTGCAAACCCTCTCTAAAATTGGCAACATGGCTTATTAACACTCACACCTGGTCTTAAGTTGATACTCATGTTGTGGTTATGATTAGCCATTGTGTGAAAATGTGACCTTAAACACCTATAAATAAATAAATAATCTCAAACTACTTTCACACGTTAACGTTACTTGAAAGTTTTCACTTAACCGCATACTACTTATACGTGGCAACTGAGACTACACCCTGCCCCCTGATGATTTTTACACAATTGAGCAGGCTTCACAGCAATTGCCGTAGAAGCACAAGTTTACCACAGCAACTTTTTTGCTGAGGAAACAAGCAAGCCTGAAAATAAGCAATCTGTTATTTGCAAAATGAGGTACTCAGGGGAAATTTGCTTATCGCATACAGTGGGCCAATTTATCCTCTGGGCACCTTCTTAGCTCAACTTTGGCGAAGCCAAATTTAAGCTTTTGTCATGGCCCGTCGTCTGTCTGGCCGTCTGTCCGTACGTCAACAATTGGATACGGCTCGGGTTAGAGGCCGTATTTATGAACCGATCTTTACGAAACTTCTTGGGTACCTTTGTTATGACCGTGGGACGAGAACGAGTGTTTTTGGGTGCAGTCCGAAATTCAAGATGGCTGCCAGCCGCCATTTTGTACCGACGATTCAGAAATCTGTTTTTTGTACAGAACTTCCATATGAAAGCTCTGATTTGAATAATTTTTTGTATGAATGTTTAGTACCATGGGATACATCACATATAATACAGGTTTTTTTCTTGTGCGTAAATTGTGCAAATTAGACTAATTTTGATGTTTTTTGGGGTTGCTTTCAGCACTGTAAATGCAAATGCCAATACGGCTCGGGCTAGAGGCCGTATTTATGAACCGATCTTTACAAAACTTCTTGGGTACCTTTGGTATCACCGTGGGACGAGAACGAGTGTTTTGGGGTCCAGTTCGAAATTCAAGATGGCCGATGGCAGCCATTTTGTACAAAATTAGGTGCAATCAGATTTTTTGCACAGAACTTCCATATGAAAGTGCTGATTTGAATAATTTTTTGTGTGAATATTTAGTACCATGGGATACATCACATATAATACAGGTTTTTTTCTCATGCAGAAATTATGCAAATTAGATGAACTTTGATTTTTTCAGTGCGACTTACACACAGTAAGTACACATGTCAATACGGCTCAGACGAGAGTCTGTATTTATGAACTGATCTTCACAAAATGTCTTGGGTACCTTTGTTATCACCTTGGGACGAGAACGAGTGTTTCTGGGTGCGGTCTAAAATTCAAGATGGCTGCCAGTGGCCATTTTGTACCGAAATTAGGTCTAATCAGTTTTTGTGCACAACTTCTATACAGCTCAGACTAGAGGCCATATTTATGAACCAATATTTACGAAACTTCTTGGGTACCTTTGTTATCACCGTGGGAGGACAGCAAGTGTTTTTGGGTGTGGTCCGAAATTCATGATGGCCACCAGCAGCCATTTTGTACCAAAATTAGTGGTCAGTCTTTTGTACAGAATTTCTGTATGAAAGTTCTGATTTGAATAAATTTTTGTATGAATGTTTAGTAACATGGAATACATCACATATTGTAAGGGGTTTTTTTTCGTGCAGAAATTATGCAAATTAGATGAACTTAGATTTATTCAGTGCTACTTACACAATGTAAGCGCACATGTCAATACGGCTCAGGGTAGAGGCTGTATTTATGAACCGATCTTCACAAAACTTCTTGGGTACTTTTGTTATCACCTTGGGATGAGAATGAGTTTTTCTGGGTACGGTCCAAAATTCAAGATGGCTGCCAGTGGCCATTTTGTACCGAAATTAGGTCCAATCAGTTTTTTGTCACAACTTCTATACAGCTCGTATTTATGAACTGATCTTCACAAAACTTCTTGGGTACCTTTGTATTCACCTTGGGACAGGAACGAGTGTGTTTTGGGGTGCCTTTGTTATCACTGTGCTATGAGAACAAATATTTTGGAGTTCAGTCAGACCCACTCTGGGACTCAAAGATTTTTTTCTAGTTTAGCATCTGACAGTCACCCACCTTTACAATACTTTACCTATACATTTGTTACAGGCAACGGTCAGTATTTATGTACAGACCGTAACAATACTTTATATGTACCTTTGTTATCAGGTCATTACCTAGATGTTTGTCATTGCTGTGTCACATACTATACATGTACATGTCTTTGTCTTGACAAGTTGAGCTACAGTGTCATTGACACTTTCATTTTGGTTAGGCATGAGACCTTAATACAGAATGAGATTCACAGAGTGTAAATTTAGTGATGCTACCCTGCTATACAGGGTAGCATCACCAAATTCACCCTCTGGGGACCTCATTCTGCAGTTGACAGTCTGCTTATTTCCAAGCTTGAAACAAGGATGAATTACCAGGTCTGTTGTATATACCGTAAGTGAACGGTTCAATAGCTGACCTGAATGGACAAATTTCTTGAGATATTTCATGTTGGCAATCAAAGGCTGTTCCGCACACCCTACACTAAATATTAATAATTATACAGGGCCAATTAAGTATTGTTCAGGCGGGAATTATGTTCAAAACTAAAGAATCATACGTGAATGATTATTAGGCAATTGAGAGGACATGATCAAGTGCCGATATACATAATAGTGTTCAATCGATTACCAAAAAATGGCCACTGATGACCGATTACTGGTTATATGAGCTCACACTCAGCCGATTCTGATGCCGATTCCGATTATAATACTGAGCACAACTGGACGAGTCGAGGCTTGAAAGAACTACATTAACTGGTAAAACCGATTAATCACTTTGTCCAAATAGATATCTGAATAATTGCCATACCATTGATGATTTACAGCATGAATCGGTTTGTCCAAATAGATATCTGAATAATTGCCATACCATTGATGATTTACAGCATGAACCCTTTACCCAACGTAACAAACAAAACCTACTAGGCCTATATACAAATTCCAATTTATTATGTTTACAATTTTTGTCTCAAAAACATAGCTTATGACCCCTCTTTGAGCTTGTTCCAATGAGGGGTCATAAGCTATGTTTTTGAGACAAAAATTGAAATTTTTTTAGTAATTCATGAATTTATTTTGCAAGTATCGTCTGCTACCTGCAATGGGTAAAGGGTTAAGAATGACCATTTTCAGTCACTGATACAGTATGATGATCATGCAAGTAAACAGATATGTCAGCAAGTAACTTGCATGCTTTACTCTGTCTCATATAATTGATGTGATTCATTGTGACAATGTTTGCCTGTTTTGGAGCAAGTTTGTTCCTTTGTTAACCCATATAAACAGTATCGTAGTTCAAAAGTAACAGTTAATTGGTCAATTACATTTTGGATCGATCAAGCTGTTGATCATCGATTAATAGGTTAACCGTTTTAGCTCTAATTTCATTGCTGCAATCTCCCGTTAAATAGAACATTGTTTATTACGTTGGTTGATAAAAATTGCCAATATGAGGCCCCTTTTCACTCTTTCAACTTGGAAAATATTTGGCGGGTGGGGGGCATTGGCACACACTCTGCGTTGCCCCTGTTGTTTAACCTGCATACAAGTACAAGATTAATTCCATTAATACAGCCTCCCATTAAAATGCCACGTTGTTTATTATGTTTGTGATAAACATTGCCAGTATGAGGAGTATATAAAAATGTCTGGAAAGGAAACATGACCGCCTTTATATACTGTCATGTGTCAACATACAGAAACATTATTTAACCTCCACACAAGTAGAAGATTAGTTTCATTAATACAGCCTCCCATTAAAATGCCACGTTGTTTATTATGTTTGTGATAAACATTGCCAGTATGAGGAGTATATAAAATGTCTGGACATTGAAACATGGCAGCCATTATATGTTGTCATGTGCCGACAGCCAGAAACATTATTTAACCTCCACACAAGTACAAGATTAGTTTAATTAATACAATCTTCCATTAAAATGCCACATTGTTTATTACTGGTATGCTTGTGATAAGAATTGCCAATATGAGGAGTAAATAAAATGTGTGGACAATGAAATATGGCCATTATATGCTGTCATGTGTTGACATGTCGACAACCAGAAACATTAACCTGCATACAAGTACAAGATCAGTTTCATTAATACAATCTCCCATTAAACTGCCACCTTGTTTATTATGTTTGTGTTAAACACTGCCAATATGAAAAGTACATAAAATGTCTGGACAATGAAACATGACACCCATCCTGCTCCTATCGTCTGTCCATCCATCCGTGCATACCAACATTTTCTCTTGTATCTCGGCCACTTCTACTCCGATTTGAATGATATTTGGTGTTGTGATAGAGCATCATGGGGGAGCAATACCTTTGTAGCATGAGTTTCTTCCATGCATTTTCTACCCTTTTTCACTCTTTCAACTTGGAAAATATTTGGCGGGTGGTGGCATTGGCACACACTCTGCATTGCCCCTGTTGTTTAACCTGCATACAAGTACAAGATTAATTCCATTAATACAGTCTCCCATTAAAATGCCATGTTGTTTATTATGTTTGTGATAAACATTGCCAATATGAGGAGTATATAAAATGTCTGGACAATGAAACATGGCAGCCATTATATGTTGTCATGTGCCGACAGCCAGAAACATTATTTAACCTCCACACAAGTACAAGATTAGTTTAATTAATACAATCTCCCATTAAAATGCCACATTGTTTATTACTGGTATGCTTGTGATAAGAATTGCCAATATGAGGAGTAAATAAAATGTGTGGACAATGAAATATGGTCATTATATGCTGTCAAGTTTTGACGTGTTGGCAGCCAGAAACATTAACCTGCATACAAGTACAAGATCAGTCTCATTAATACAATCTCCCATTAAAATGTCACGTTGTCTGTTATGTTTGAGATAAACACTGCCAATATGAAAATTACATAAAATGTCTGGTCAATGAATCATGACAACCATTATATGCTGTCATATGCCGACAGCCAGAAACATTATTATGCCCCGACTTGAAAAATCGAAGGGATATCTAGTGGAGACCTCCTCCCATCGTCTGTCCATCCATCCGTGACCCTGCCTGTGCTGCGGTGCAGAGTTCAGGGTTACGATGTTGGAGAGCTGACAGCTGCTCATCGTTGCTCGGTGGTTCTCTCCGGGTACTCCGGCTTCCTCCACCCGTCAAACTGTCACGGTCACGATTAGCCATTGTGCATAAGTATGTGACCTTAAACACCAATAAATAAATATAAATAATCCATCCGTGCATACCAACATTTTCTCTTGTATCTCGGCCACTTCTACTCCGATTTGAATGATATTTGGTGTTGTGATAGAGCATCATGGGGGAACAATACCTTTGTAGCATAAGTTTCTTCCATGCCTTTTCTTAAAGAGTTTTCGCCCCTTTTCACTCTTTCAACTTGGAAAATATTTGGCGGGTGGGGGGCATTGGCACACACTCTGCGTTGCCCCTGTTGTTTAACCTGCATACAAGTACAAGATTAATTCCATTAATACAGCCTCCCATTAAAATGCCACGTTGTTTATTATGTTTGTGATAAACATTGCCAGTATGAGGAGTATATAAAATGTCTGGAAAGGAAACATGACCGCCTTTATATACTGTCATGTGTCAACATACAGAAACATTATTTAACCTCCACACAAGTAGAAGATTAGTTTCATTAATACAGCCTCCCATTAAAATGCCACGTTGTTTATTATGTTTGTGATAAACATTGCCAGTATGAGGAGTATATAAAATGTCTGGAAAGGAAACATGACTGCCTTTATATACTGTCATGTGTCAACATACAGAAACATTATTTAACCTCCACACAAGTAGAAGATTAGTTTCATTAATACAGCCTCCCATTAAAATGCCACGTTGTTTATTATGTTTGTGATAAACATTGCCAGTATGAGGAGTATATAAAATGTCTGGAAAGGAAACATGACCGCCTTTATATACTGTCATGTGTCAACATACAGAAACATTATTTAACCTCCACACAAGTAGAAGATTAGTTTCATTAATACAGCCTCCCATTAAAATGCCACGTTGTTTATTATGTTTGTGATAAACATTGCCAGTATGAGGAGTATATAAAATGTCTGGACAATGAAACATGGCAGCCATTATATGTTGTCATGTGCCGACAGCCAGAAACATTATTTAACCTCCACACAAGTACAAGATTAGTTTAATTAATACAATCTCGCATTAAAATGCCACATTGTTTATTACTGGTATGCTTGTGATAAGAATTGCCAATATGAGGAGTAAATAAAATGTGTGGACAATGAAATATGGCCATTATATGCTGTCATGTGTTGACATGTCGACAACCAGAAACATTAACCTGCATACAAGTACAAGATCAGTTTCATTAATACAATCTCCCATTAAACTGCCACCTTGTTTATTATGTTTGTGATAAACACTGCCAATATGAAAAGTACATAAAATGTCTGGACAATGAAACATGACACCCATCCTGCTCCTATCGTCTGTCCATCCATCCGTGCATACCAACATTTTCTCTTGTATCTCGGCCACTTCTACTCTGATTTGAATGATATTTGGTGTTGTGATAGAGCATCATGGGGGAGCAATACCTTTGGAGCATGAGTTTCTTCCATGCATTTTCTACCCTTTTTCACTCTTTCAACTTGGAAAATATTTGGCGGGTGGTGGCATTGGCACACACTCTGCATTGCCCCTGTTGTTTAACCTGCATACAAGTACAAGATTAATTCCATTAATACAGTCTCCCATTAAAATGCCATGTTGTTTATTATGTTTGTGATAAACATTGCCAATATGAGGAGTATATAAAATGTCTGGACAATGAAACATGGCAGCCATTATATGTTGTCATGTGCCGACAGCCAGAAACATTATTTAACCTCCACACAAGTACAAGATTAGTTTAATTAATACAATCTCCCATTAAAATGCCACATTGTTTATTACTGGTATGCTTGTGATAAGAATTGCCAATATGAGGAGTAAATAAAATGTGTGGACAATGAAATATGGCCATTATATGCTGTCATGTTTTGACGTGTTGGCAGCCAGAAACATTAAACTGCATACAAGTACAAGATCAGTCTCATTAATACAATCTCCCATTAAAATGTCACGTTGTCTGTTATGTTTGAGATAAACACTGCCAATATGAAAATTACATAAAATGTCTGGTCAATGAATCATGACAACCATTATATGCTGTCATATGCCGACAGCCAGAAACATTATTATGCCCCGACTTGAAAAATCGAAGGGATATCTAGTGGAGACCTCCTCCCATCGTCTGTCCATCCATCCGTGCATACCAACATTTTCTCTTGTATCTCGGCCACTTCCTCTCCGATTTGAATGATATTTGGTGTTGTGATAGAGCATCATGGGGGAACAATACCTTTCTTTGTAGCATAAGTTTCTTCCATGCCTTTTTAGCTCACCTGAGCGAAGCTCAAGGGGAGCTTAACTAATCACTTTCTGTCCGTCGTCCGTCGTCCGTCGTCCGTCGTCCGGCGTCCGTCGTCCGTCGTCCGTCGTCCGTCGTCGTCCGTCCGGCGTTAACTTTACATTATCGACTTCTCCTCCTAAACCACTAGCCCAATTTTATTCAAATGTTGGCTAAATGTTTATTACCTAATGCCAATTCAGATTTGTTCAAATGAAGTTGCCCCTCCTCCTGGGTGGTGCCACACCCCCAAGGGGCACCAAAATCTTTGTAAATCTTCTTCTCATGAACCAGCAGTAGCAGAGACTTGATATTTGGTGTGCAGCTTCCTTTTGAGGTGTAGACTCAGATTTGTTCAAGAGAAGTTTGTGGGGCTATACTTGACGTTGTTATGAGAGGGGCAAAATTTTTTGCCCCGCCCAAAATTTCTATTTTCCAAACCGAGAGGCTGATTTGAACCAAATTTTATGTGAGGGCTTATTGGGTCATGAGTACTTGATTTATGCAAAAAAAAATTTTCCCGCAGCCCCGTGGGAACCGCAGGAGCTAAAAATAGAAAAAATTTAAAACGCCCATATCTCCAAAACTGCACGGCACTGAGAATTTTTATTTGGTGTGCAGCTTCCTTAGGACCAACAGAAAGGATTGGTAAAAAAAAATTGCCATCGGTTTTATCATAGGGTACAGTTTCGGGACTTTGAAAAAGTGCTGAGTCAGCACTTTTTAACACTGTAGGCAATGGGAAAAACATTAAAAAATCTTCTTCTCCAGATCCAGCAGGCAGAATCTTTTGATATTTGGTATGCAACATTGTAGGGTGGATCTGATTCAAGTTTGTTCAAATCGGCCCCCTGGGTTCATATTTGGGCTCAGTATAGGAGCCCGATTTCGAACTTAGTGCATTTCAGGCAAATTTCTTAAAAAATCTTCTTCTCCAGATCCAGCAGGCAGAATCTTTTGATATTTGGTATGCAACATTGTGGGGTGGATCTGATTCAAGTTTGTTCAAATCGGCCCCCTGGGTTTATATTTGGGTTCAGTATAGGAGCCCAAATTTGAACTTACTGCATTTCAGGCAAATTTCTTTGAAAATCTTCTTCTCCAGATCCAGCAGGCAGAATCTTTTGATATTTGGTATGCAACATTGTAGGGTGGATCTGATTCAAGTTTGTTCAAATCGGCTCCCTAGATTCATATTTGGGCTCACTATAGGAGCTCGAATTCGAATTTAGTGCATTTCAGGCAAATTTCTTCAAAAATCTTCTTCTCCAGATCCAGCAGGCAGAATCTTTTGATATTTGGTATGCAATGTTGCGGGGTAGATCTGATTCAAGTTTGTTCAAATCGGCCCCCTGGATACATATTTGGGCTTACTATAGAAGCCCGAATTCGAACTTAGTGCATTTCAGGCAAATTTCTTAAAAAATCTTCTTCTCCAGATCCAGCAGGCAGAATCTTTTGATATTTGGTATGCAACATTGTAGGGTGGATCTGATTCAAGTTTGTTCAAATCGGCCCCCTGGGTTCATATTTGGGCTCAGTATAGGAGCCCGATTTCGAACTTAGTGCATTTAGGCAAATTTCTTAAAAAATCTTCTTCTCCAGATCCAGAAGGCAGAATCTTTTGATATTTGGTATGCAACATTGTGGGGTGGATCTGATTCAAGTTTGTTCAAATCGGCTTCCTAGATTCATATTTGGGCTCACTATAGAAGCTCGAATTTGAACTTAGTGCATTTCATGCAAATTTCTTCAAAAATCTTCTTCTCCAGATCCAGCAGGCAGAATCTTTTCATATTTGGTAAGCAACATTGTGGGGTGGATCTGATTCAAGTTTGTTCAAATCGGCCCCCTGGGTTTATATTTGGGCTCAGTATAGGAGCCCAAATTTGAACTTAGTGCATTTCAAGCAAATTTATTAAAAAATCTTCTTCTCCAGATCCAGCAGGCAGAATCTTTTGATATTTGGTATGCAACATTGTGGGGTGGATCTGATTCAAGTTTGTTCAAATCGGCCCCCTGGATTCATATTTGGGCTCACTATAGAAGCTCGAATTCAAACTTAGTGCATTTCGGGCAAATTTCTTCAAAAATCTTCTTCTCCAGATCCAGCAGGCAGAATCTTTTGATATTTGGTATGCAACATTGCGGGGTGGATCTGATTCAAGTTTGTTCAAATCGGCCCCCTGGATTCATATTTGGGCTTAATATAGAAGCCCGAATTCGCACTTAGTGCATTTCAGGCAAATTTCTTCAAAAATCTTCTTCTCCAGATCCAGCAGGCAGAATCTTTTGATATTTGGTATGCAACATTGCGGGGTGGATCTGATTCAAGTTTGTTCAAATTGGCCCCCTGGATTCATATTTGGGCTTAATATAGAAGCCCGAATTCGCACTTAGTGCATTTCGGGCAAATTTATTAAAAAATCTTCTTCTCCAGATCCAGCAGGCAGAATCTTTTGATATTTGGTATGCAACATTGTGGGGTGGATCTGATTCAAGTTTGTTCAAATCGGCTTCCTAGTTTCATATTTGGGCTCACTATAGAAGCTCGAATTCGAACTTAGTGCATTTCAGGCAAATTTCTTAAAAAATCTTCTTCTCCAGATCCAGCTTCAGAATCTTTTCATATTTGGTAAGCAACATTGTGGGGTGGATCTGATTCAAGTTTGTTCAAATCGGCCCCCTGGGTTTATATTTGGGCTCCGTATAGGAGCCCAAATTTTAACTTAGTGCGTTTCAGGCATATTTCTTAAAAAATCTTCTTCTCCAGATCCAGCAGGCAGAATCTTTTGATATTTGGTATGCAACATTGTAGGGTGGATCTGATTGTGATTCATGAACGTATTTATTTGTAAAGTTGATAGAATCTTAGACAAAATTTGCAGAAAAGATCTACTATAGAAGGGGTGGTATCCAGGGTGAACCGTTTACCCAAATCTAGCAGTACTAATGCATTATTCACACAAATCTTCGTTCAAATTTTATGACCCCTCATTGGAACACACGCATTCAGCTCATTCCAACAAAGGTCATATGCCATGTTTTCGAGACAAAGGAATAAAAATTTTAGTTATTCATGAAATTTTTAGGCAACTGTTGTCTGTTATTCACATTGCTTCATGAAATTTCAGTACTTTTAGAAGTTACCTCAGTAATCAAGGGTTAATTCCCCTTAATTAAATGTCGCCTCTAAAAAACAACCACTTTGCATATCTTACCTTTTTACCAGCATAACTGCCAAAACTTGTCAGCATTCTTCGCAAAAATCGCTATTCAAATTTTAATTTTTGTCTCTTAAACATACATGTACTTATCGCTTGTAAATACCCCATTGGAATGAGCTTTTTGAGCTCATTCCAATGAGAGGTCGCACACCATGCTTTTTGAGTCAAAAAAGCAATTTTTTTAGTTATTCCAGAATTTCGTACGTAAAACACAGCTTTATGACTTCACATTAAAATGAGCTCTCTAAGCTTGTTCCAATCAACATTCACGCACTATGTCTTTCACACAAAAAATAAAATTTTCCATTTATTCAGGAATTTTGTTTGCAAGAACACTCTTACCCCCCCCCCCCCCCCCCCCCCCCCCACAAACACACACACACAAACACACACACACACACACAAACACAGACACACACATCTAAAAGTTCGTCAGCAAAAAAACAGTTACTTCAATTTTTAAATGCATTATAGGAACAACTTGCCTAATCAAATTTAAATACTTTTGCATCATTCTGTATCTAGAACAAACCATTTACCATATCTTTACGCAAAATTCTCCAGCATCATTCACAAAAAAACACCATTATTTATATATTCACATTTCTGTCTCAAAAATATACCTGATCTTCCCATACCCCTATTGGAATAAGCTGTTTGAGCTTGTTCCAATGATGATAAAAAAAAATAAAATTTGTGAAAATTTTTGTTTTCTTGCATGCAAATATATACATGTAGCACATGGAAGATATCCACAGTTGGGGAGAGATGTCCAAGGCTATCTCTTCACATTCCTTGTTTGTGCTTCATGCTAAACCAGTTTGTCTGCAGAGATAAATTTGCTTTATTAAAAATCATTGGAGATTGGCCACACACCAATGATTTTAAATAAAACTAATTTTAGGTAACAAATGTTGAACTTCAAACAAAATCTATCACTCAACCAGTTAATGTTGATGAGGCATGACATGGTGAAGGTGACCTAAAATACTTCTTAGAGTCACTTTGTCAGGTGAGCGATTAAGGCCACGTGGGGCCTCTTGTCTTAAAGAGTTTTCGCCCCTTTTCACTCTTTCAACTTGGAAAATATTTGGCGGGTGGGGGGCATTGGCACACACTCTGCGTTGCCCCTGTTGTTTAACCTGCATACAAGTACAAGATTAATTCCATTAATACAGCCTCCCATTAAAATGCCACGTTGTTTATTATGTTTGTGATAAACATTGCCAGTATGAGGAGTATATAAAAATGTCTGGAAAGGAAACATGACCGCCTTTATATACTGTCATGTGTCAACATACAGAAACATTATTTAACCTCCACACAAGTAGAAGATTAGTTTCATTAATACAGCCTCCCATTAAAATGCCACGTTGTTTATTATGTTTGTGATAAACATTGCCAGTATGAGGAGTATATAAAATGTCTGGACAATGAAACATGGCAGCCATTATATGTTGTCATGTGCCGACAGCCAGAAACATTATTTAACCTCCACACAAGTACAAGATTAGTTTAATTAATACAATCTCCCATTAAAATGCCACATTGTTTATTACTGGTATGCTTGTGATAAGAATTGCCAATATGAGGAGTAAATAAAATGTGTGGACAATGAAATATGGCCATTATATGCTGTCATGTGTTGACATGTCGACAACCAGAAACATTAACCTGCATACAAGTACAAGATCAGTTTCATTAATACAATCTCCCATTAAACTGCCACCTTGTTTATTATGTTTGTGATAAACACTGCCAATATGAAAAGTACATAAAATGTCTGGACAATGAAACATGACACCCATCCTGCTCCTATCGTCTGTCCATCCATCCGTGCATACCAACATTTTCTCTTGTATCTCGGCCACTTCTACTCCGATTTGAATGATATTTGGTGTTGTGATAGAGCATCATGGGGGAGCAATACCTTTGTAGCATGAGTTTCTTCCATGCATTTTCTACCCTTTTTCACTCTTTCAACTTGGAAAATATTTGGCGGGTGGTGGCATTGGCACACCTTCTGCATTGCCCCTGTTGTTTAACCTGCATACAAGTACAAGATTAATTCCATTAATACAGTCTCCCATTAAAATGCCATGTTGTTTATTATGTTTGTGATAAACATTGCCAATATGAGGAGTATATAAAATGTCTGGAAAGGAAACATGACTGCCTTTATATGCTGTCATGTGCCAATGCCAGAAACATTATTTAACCTCCACACAAGTAGAAGATTAGTTTCATTAATACAGTCTCCCATTAAAATGCCACATTGTTTATTATGTTTGTTGATAAACATTGCCAGTATGAGGAGTATATAAAATGTTTGGACAATGAAACATGGCAGCCATTATATGTTGTCATGTGACGACAGGCAGAAACATTATTTAACCTGCATACAAGTACAAGATTAGTTTAATTAATGCAATCTCCCATTAAAATGCCACATCGTTTATCACTGGTATGCTTCTGATGAGAGTTGCCATAATGAGGAGTAAATAAAATGTGTGGACAATGAAATTTGACCATTATATGCCGTCATGTGTTGACGTGTCAACAACCATCTAATCAAGATAAGGTCAGTCTCCCAACAAAGTTGACACGTTTTAGGAGCACCGTTTCCGGAATTGGCATTCTGCAACTAAGATTGTCGAATGTCATTCGGAACCTATTGCTATTTTCTGCCATTTGCTGATTAGGAAAGATGTCAGATGCCAGTTGTAGTGAAGAAGCGGCATTAGCTTTGGGTGTTTCCCCTTAAGATTCAACATTATTCTCACAAAATTGTTCACACTAAAACGTGAATTGCCATCTCGGAAATAGCCTTCCTGCGGTGTTCAATTGTAAAATTTTCTTTGCCCAGGACGAACCATGGTCACGCCAGGCGATCTGTGATTTTCCCCTCCCACCAGACACACTAATTTATTCCTAGCAAAAACCCTAGATAAATCATCAATTTTTAAAAAGTACAAACCTGGAAAATAACCCGCCAACGATTGTTTAGGTTACATGGCGGTACCAGGCCTGGCAATCTAGAAAATCCGGGAGCGTCAAACAATTGCCCTCCTCAGATAGCTTAGGAGTGCAATTGCACCTGAAATTTTCAATGCAAAAACTTGTATGCCATTTTGGTTATATTCACTTCAAGGTATTATTAATATTGTGACTGATAAATTGTACTACATTTTCGGCACTACCTCAACTCAAAGGCTAAGCATTGCATCCACATATGAATATAAAGGCATAATGTTTCCATTTTGAAAAGAATTCAGCCAAAATCAATAACAACAACTAATGCGTGGTCTCACTAAAGTGAGACCACGCATTTGTTGTTGCTAATTATTTTGATGGAATTCTTCTTAAGACTTAAAACAGCATGGTGTAGTGAAAGCAGAAGGCAAGAAGCATCACTATTTTCCCATGGGGTAAGACTGCTTACTGAGAACAACTGAGAACAAATTAAATTTATAAATAATGCAAAAATAAATATTAATTGTTAGCATTTAGGTACTCTATGTTGTATAAAAAATAAGAAAAGTCAAATTTAGAGCTTTTAGACCAACTCGGTCTGTGGTGATGGGGATTATTTATCAATTTCGTAATCGCCGCCAAACCGAGAAGAGACTACTCGTCGAGAACAAGATTGTCACTGTTAATTAACACTGACTGCATGTAGTTATCCCCGCATTTTAAAGAATGCGCGAATGTTGTCATGATCTTCGTCCGTACGGCCGTACGTCCGTACTTCCGTACGTCCGGTTTTGTAATTCGAAACGCTGTAACTTTCTACAGTTGTTTGATAGGGTCTGTGCAACCCCAAAATACAACTTTTAAATTTTTGTGCCACCAGATGGCTTCTGTGGAGCCACTTAAAAAATGCGTTATTTTTTCACTTTTTTGCTGAATAGTCCCAACCCATGTAATTCGGAGTTCTAAAATTACACTAGGGTGTTGCTAAATGATCTGTAGATATGTAGGAAGGTTTCGCATTTTTCGGGTGCCACGTGGCTGTGCCACCGTAGCCACTTTTGTGTTTTCTTAGACCGTTTCCGGCAAAAGGCTCGTAGGATATGTAATTCGAAATGCTAAATCCATGCTCAGATGTTGCAGTAGGGTCTATAGATGCGCACGAAGGTTTCGGATTTTTCGGGTGCCACGTGGCTGTGCCACCGTAGCCACTTTTGTGTTTTCTTAGACCGTTTCCGGCAAAAGGCTCGTAGGATATGTAATTCGAAACGCTAAATCCATGCTCAGAAGTTGCAGTAGGGGCTATAGATGCGCAGGAAGGTTTCGGATTTTTCGGGTGCCACGTGGCTGTGCCACCGTAGCCACTTTTGTGTTTTCTTGAACCGTTTCTGGGGAAAGGCTCGTAGGGTATGTAATTCGAAATGCTAAAACCATGCTCATATGTTGCAGTAGGGTCTATAGATGCACACGAAGGTTTCAGATTTTTCGGGTGCCACGTGGCTGTGCCACCGTAGCCACTTTCGTGTTTTCTTAGATCATTTCCGGCGAAAGGCTCGTAGGGAATGTAATTCGAAATGCTAAAACCATGCTCATATCTTGCAGTAGGGACTATAGATGCGCACAAAGGTTTCGGATTTTTCGGGTGCCACGTGGCTGTGCCACCGTAGCCACTTTTGTGTTTTCTTAGACCGTTTCTGGCAAAAGGCTCGTAGGATATGTAATTCGAAATGCTAAATCCATGCTCAGATGTTGCAGTAGGGGCTATAGATGCGCAGGAAGGTTTTGGATTTTTCGGGTGCCACGTGGCTGTGCCACCGTAGTCACTTTTGTGTTTTCTTGAACCATTTCCAGCGAAAGGCTCGTAGGGTATGTAATTCGAAATGCTAAAACCATGCTCATATGTTGCAGTAGGGTCTATAGATGCACACAAAGGTTTCGGATTTTTCGGGTGCCACGTGGCTGTGCCACCGTAGCCACTTTTGTGTTTTCTTAGATCCTTTCCGGCGAAAGGCTCGTAGGGAATGTAATTCGAAATGCTCAAACCATGCTCATATGTTGCAGTAGGGACTATAGATGTGCACAAAGGTTTCGGATTTTTCGGGTGCCACGTGGCTGTGCAACTTTAGCCACTTTTATGTTTTCTTAGACCGTTTCCGCTGAAAGTCTCGTAGGGCATGTAATTCGAAATGCTAAAACTATTCTCAGATGTTGCAGTATGGTCTATAGATGCGTACGAAGGTTTTGGATTTTTTGGGTGCCACTGTTGCCACTTTTGTGTTTTCTTAGACCTTTTCCGACGAAAGGCTCCTAGGGTATGTAATTCGAAATGTTAAAACCATGCTCAAATGTTGCAGTGGGGTCTGTAGATGCGCACGAAGGTTTCGGATTTTTCAGCTGCCATGTGGCTGCGCCACCATTGCCACTTTCGTGTTTTTTTTAGACCGTTTTGAAAGGCTCCTAGGGTATGTAATTCGAAACACTAAAACCATGCTCAAATGTTGCAGTGGGGTCTGTAGATGTGCACGAAGGTTTCCGATTTTTCAGGTGCCACGTGGCCGTGCCACCATTGCCACTTTTGTGTTTTCTTAGACCGTTTCCGGCGAAAGGCTCCTAGGGTATGTAATTCGAAATGCTAAAACCATGCTCAAATGTTGCAGTGGGGTCTGTAGATGCGTACGAAGGCTTCGGATTTTTCAGCTGCCATGTGGCTGCGCCACCATTGCCACTTTCGTGTTTTCTTAGACCGTTTCTGGCGAAAGGCTCCTAGGGTATGTAATTCGAAACGCTAAAACCATGCTCAAATGTTGCAGTAGGGTCTCTAGATGTGCACGAAGGTTTCAGATTTTTTAGGTGCCATGTGGCTATGCCACCGTTGCCACTTTTGTGTTTTCTTAGACCGTTTCCGGCAAAAGGCTCCTAGGGTATGTAATTCGAAACGCTAAAACCATGCTCAAATGTTGCAGTAGGGTCTGTAGATGTGCATGAAGGTTTCGGATTTTTCAGGTGCCACGTGGCTGTGCCACCGTTGCCGCTTTTGTGTTTTCTTAGACCGTTTCCGGTGAAAGGTTCCTAGAGTATGTAATTTGAAACACTAAAACCATGCTCAAATGTTGCAGTGGGATCTGTAGATGTGCACGAAGGTTTCGGATTTTTCAGGTTCCACGTGGCTGTGCCACCGTTGCCACTTTTGTGTTTTCTTAGACCGTTTCCGGCGAAAGGCTCCTAGGGTATGTAATTCGAAACACTAAAACCATGCTCAAATGTTGCAGTGGGGTCTGTAGATGCGCACGAAGGTTTCGGATTTTTCAGCTGCCATGTGACTGCGCCACCATTGTCACTTTCGTGTTTTCTTAGACCGTTTCCGGCGAAAGGCTCCTAGGGTATGTAATTCGAAATGCTAAAAGCACGCTCAGATGTTGCAGTAGGGTCTGTAGATGTGCACGAAGGTTTCCGATTTTTCAGGTGCCATGTGGCTGTGCCACCGTTGCCACTTTTGTGTTTTCTTAGACCATTTCCGGCGAAAGGCTCCTAGGGTATGTAATTCAAAATCCTAAAACCATGCTCAAATGTTGCAGTGGGGTCTGTAGATGCGCACGAAGGTTTTGGATTTTTGGGGTGCCATGTGGCTGTGCTACCGTTGCCTCTTTCATGTTCTCTTAGACCATTTCCGGCGAAAGCCTCCTACAGTATGTATTTCGAAATGGTAAAACCATGCTGAAATGCTGCAGGAGGGTCTGTAGATGTGCCCAAAGATTTCGGATTTTTCAGTGCCACCATTGCCACTTTCGTGTTTTCTTAGACCGTTTCCGGCGAAAGGCACCTAGAGTATGTAATTCGAAATGCTAAAACCATGCTGAGATGTTGCAGTAGAGTCTGAAAATGCGTAGGAAGGTTTTGGATTTTTTGGGTGCTAAGTGGCTGTGTCACCGTTGCCACTTTTGTGTTTTCTTAGACCGTTTCCGGCGAAAGGCTCCTAGGGTATGCAATTCGAAATGCTAAACGCATGCTTAAATGTTGCAGTAAGGTCTGTAGATGCGTACAAAGGTTTCAGATTTTTCAGATGCCACCGTTTTTCTTTCGTGTTTTCTTAGATCATTTCCGGCAAAAAGCTCCCAGAGTATGTAATTTGAAATGCTAAAACTATGCTCAAAAGTTGCAGTAGGGTCTGTAGATGTGCACGAAGGTTTCTGATATTTGGGGTGCCACCGTTGCCACTTTCATGTTTTCTTAGACCGTTTCCGGCGAAAGGCTCCCAGGGTACATGTATGTAATTCGAAACGCTAAAACCATGCCCAAATGTTGCAGTGGAGTCTGTAGGTGCGCACGAAGCTGTGTCACCTGTGCCACTCAATATGATTTTAGTGTGTCATATAATACATTTCATCTTTGTATCAAGCATTCATACAAAGTCAAGGATGCAAATGCGGGGATACACTATAGAGTGCTTTGCACACAAGTGACACCATCTAGTTTCATTTGTTCTCGGTAAGTAGTCTGATCTCGGTGTAAATACAAAATTAATAAATAATTCCCATCACATAGACTTCAAATTTGTTTTTTTTAAATATGGAAACACAATTCCCATCACCATTTACCAGGGCTTTGGACCTGCTGGTTTAAAATTGTCTTTTCTTTTGTCATGCATACCGGTACGCACTTCTTTTTAGCTTAACTTAACAAAGTCAAGATGACCTATTGCCATCATGCGTGCGAAAGTCTGTTAGTCTGTTCACATTTTCCTTTAGCACAGGCTACACCCCGTAGTTCTTGTTTGATCATCATGGAATTTCATATGCAGGTTTGGGGGTCGTGTCTTGATGAGAACGTCCCCTTTTGGTTGCAATCGGTCAACCAGTATGGCTGCCCGAGCCCAAAACCCGAAAACCATTAGCACAGTCTAAAGGTCGTATTTATGAAGGGATTCCATTTTAACTTGGTAGGATGCCTCTGTATAATGCTTGGATGAAAACATCCCCTTTTGGTCATGATCTGTCAACCGTGATGGCTGCCCAAGCCCGAAACCAAAAAACTTTTAGCACAGTCTGCAGGTCATATTTAATATGGAGGGATTTCATTGTAACTTGGGAGGATGACTCCGGATTATGTCTAGATGAGAATTTCCCCATTTGGTCGCGATCTGTCGATCATGACGACTGCCCGAGCCCAAAACCCGAAAACCTTTAGCACAGTCTACAGGTCATATTTATGGAGGGATTTCATTGTAACTTGGTAGGTTGACTTCATATAATGTCTAGATGAGAATGTCCCCTTTTGGACACGATTGGGCAACTGTTACGGTTGCAGGGGCCCGAAAACCTTTAGCACAGACTACAGGTCATATTTATGAAGGGATTTCATTGTAGCTTGGTGGGATGACTCCAAATTATGTTTGGATGAGAACATCCCCTTTTGGTCGCGATCATTCAGCCTTTATGGCTGCCCGAGCCCAAAAGCCTTTAGCATAGTCTATGGGTCGTAATTATGGAAGAATTTTATTGCAACTTGTTAGGTTGACTCCATATAATGCCTAGATGATGATATCTCTTTTTAGTCGTGATTGGTCAACTGTAACGGCTACAGGGGCCCCGAAGCCCAAAAACCTTGAGCACAGTCTACAGGTCATATTTATGAAGGGATTTCATTGTAACTTTGTAGGATCACTCCAGATGATGCCCAGATGAGAATGTCCCCTTTTGGTTGCGACAATTCAACCATGATGGCTGCCCGAGCCTGAAGCCCGAAAACCTTTAGCACAGTCTACAGGTCACATTTATCAAGGGATTTCATTGTAACTTTGTAGGATCACTCCAGATGATGCCCAGATGAGAATGTCCCCTTTTGGTTGCGACAATTCAACCATGATGGCTGCCCGAGCCCGAAGCCCGAAAACCTTTAGCACAGTCTACAGGTCATATTTATGAAGGGATTTCATTGTAACCTGGTAGGTTGACTCCATATAATGTCTAGATGAGAATGTGGTCTTTTGGACGTGATTGGGCAACTGTGACGGCTACAAGGGCCCGAAGCCCGAAAACCTTTAGCACAGTCTGCAGGTCATATTTATGAAGGGATTTCATTGTAACTTTGTAGGATCACTCCAGATGATGCCCAGATGAAAATGTCCCCTTTTGGTTGCGACCATTCAACCATGATGGCTGCCCGAGCCTGAAGCCCGAAAACCTTTAGCACAGTCTACAGGTCATATTTATGAAGGGATTTCATTGTAACCTGGTAGGTTGACTCCATATAATGTCTAGATGAGAACGTCCTCTTTTGGGCGTGATTGGGCGACTGTGACGGCTACAGAGGCCCGAAGCCCAAAAAACCTTTAGCACAGTCTACAGATTTCATTGACTCCAGATAATGTCAAGATGAGAACGTCCCCTTTTGGTCACGCTCATTCAGCCTTGATGGCTGCCCGAGCCCAAAAACCTTTAGCATAGTCTATAGGTCGTATTTATGGAAGGATTTCATTGTAGCTTGGTAGGATGACTCCAAATAATGTCTAGATGAGAACGTCCCCTATTGGTCGCAATCATTCAGCCTTGTTGGCTGCCCATTCCCAAAATCCAGAAACCTTTAGCATAGTCTATAGGTAGTATTTATGTAAGGATTTCATTGTAACTTGTTAGGTTGACTCCGTATAATGCCTAGATGATGACATCCCCTTTTGGTCATGATTGGTCAACTCTGAGGCTTCAAGGGCCCGAAGCCCAAAAACCTTGAGCACAGTCTACAAGTCATATTTATGAAGGGATTTCATTGTAACTTCATAGGATCACTCCAGATGATGCCCAGATGACAACGTCCTATTTTGGTCGTGATCATTCAACCAAGATGGCTTCCCGAGCCCAAAACCCGAAAAACTTAGTACAGACTACAGATCATATTTGTGACAGGATTTTATTGTAGCTTAGTAGAATGACCCAGTATAATGTCGAAATGAGGATGTCCCCTTTTAGTAGTAATCGGTCAACCGTCATGGCTACACAGGCCTGAAGCCCGAAAACCTTTAGCACATTCTGCAGGCCACAT
The DNA here is from genome assembly GCA_031216915.1 of Pictodentalium vernedei. Taxonomy (NCBI): domain Eukaryota; kingdom Metazoa; phylum Mollusca; class Scaphopoda; order Dentaliida; family Dentaliidae; genus Pictodentalium; species Pictodentalium vernedei. The sequence goes on along the minus strand of CM062288.1, from coordinate 133,735,385 downwards.
TTATGAACAGAAGGGATTTAAATGTAACTTGATAGGATGACTCGTTTTGGGAGTAATTTCACTGTAACTTGGTAACTTTTGTTGACATGCGTTAACTGTGAGGCCACATACATTAACTGTGAGGTCATATTAACCCACCCCTCCACCCTTTAGTACAGTGTACACCTCATATTATACCCCCCGCAAACAAAGTTTGGGGGGGGGGGGGGTATATAGGAATCGCCCTGTCCGTCCGTCTGTCCGTCTATCGTAAGCACAACTCCTCCTAAACCATTTCATGAAACTTTACACAATGGAAGAACTCCATATGGGGATGTGCATGAAGCAATATAATTCCGTTCTGACATTTCCAAGGGGAGATAATCTGTCTGACCATCCTTGTAAGTGCAACTCCTCCTAAACCGTTTAAACAATTTTCATGAAACTTTACACAATGGAAGAACTCCATATGAAGATGTGCATGACGCAATATAATTCCGTTCTGACATTTCCAAGGGGAGATAATCTAACTTATACCGTCTGTCCATCCTTGTAAGCGCAACTCTTCCTAAACCATTTGAAGAATTTTCATGAAACTTTACACAATGGAAGAACTCCATATGAAGATGTGCATGAAGCAATATAATTCCGATCTGACATTTCCAAGGGGAGATAATTTAACTTATACATTTCAGGCGTGGGGGGTATCACTTTGTGAGTTTGCTCACAGTACCTCTAGTTTTTATTAAAAACATAGCATACAGGGAACAGAAATTAACATATTCCCAATTATCACAATTCTTGTCTTATTTCATAATCCTTTCATAAACATTGAACATTATCCTTTTCATCAAACACAGCACACAGACAAGTTAAGCTACAGTGTCATTGACACTTTCATTTTATAAGGGGACACCGTGTAGAGATCAGTTAATGGTGCCAGCTGTTCCTGTCTTAGATTGTTCCATAATTGGAATCTTACTCGTCATCGGAAACAGACCTGCGTCACCTAATATACTCACTTATTTTTTAAAGTGGATAGTGTATGGTGTTCACTTAATGGTGCCAGCTGTCCCTGTCTTAGGTTGTTCCATAATTGGAATCTGGAACATGAACGACCTTTGGAAGCTACATTGTTGGCAGTAATGGAACGAAGTGGTTGGGTACCCAGTAAGCCTTGGTGTTGGGTGCACTGCCTGCCCAAAGAACTGAAATAGGGCGGAGTCACCTGGAACCAACCCGGGGATGGTACATTGTACTTAATATTCTGATGCACACATCCACAGGCCCATTTTCTGTAGGATACACCAACTTGATAGGTCGACCAATCACTGTCGAAGCACCGTGTATTGTCCAGGCTGAGGTATATGCTGCACGATCTTCGGCCTTGGCACAGGACATAATGTCGGAATCGATAGTTGGACTGACATCACGTATCCTTGTATTTCTGTGACCTTCTTTGTAAAAAGACTTATTCAAAGCCAACTCAACGCAGGTACGAACTCTCAGTTCTGTGGAACGAGACTCATCTCCAAATGAAGCAACCAACATGGCATTAAATAGACATCTTCCATTCCCAGTCACCGAAATTGCAACAAAGTCTTTCCACTGAGGACTGAGAAGCTGGCGGGCAAATTTATCCTGGTAATATCTCCTCATAGGATGGTAGTAATGTATGTCAGTGACCTTTATTGTCGGACTTTCATTGCGCAAGAGGATTTTCTCCCTCTTTGCAGTATCAAAAACTGTCCCATTGTTGGCCGCTGCCATGAGCCTCAAGTGAGAATCTTCCCAGTCAAAAGAGCCAGACTTGTACAAGCAACTCAGGCAAATGTGACTCAGGGAAGACTTGGACAAATGAGAAAACTCCTTAACTTTCAGTTTCTCGCACTCCAAGTGATACCAACAATCACAAATATCACAAGCTATGCTTCTGATTTTGTGGCACTCGTCACCACAGACTCCACATGGATACAGCGGTTTGGAAAACACCATTGGAAATAAAGAGAATTTAAATTGTTACTAATTTGTACAGAATATAGAGTAGACATGTGCCTTATACGCAAACAATAAACTTTTATTTTCATTTTTAGCTCACCTGACTGAAAGTCAGGGTGAGCTTTTCTGATCACTTTTCGTCCGTCGTCCGTCGTCCGGCGTGAAGGTGGTGTTTGGGTCTTTTTCTTCCAAACCACTGGCCGCATGTTAATGAAATTTCATGTGAGTAGGGGTTATATAGCGGCATTTTGATTTTTGGGCAAATTAGGTTTCGGCTCATATTGAGCAGAGGGGTGGGGCAAAAATGCTCCAATTCTTAAAAAATCTTCTTCTCAAGAACCAGCAATAGCAGAGACTTGATATTTGGTATGCAGCTTCCTTTTGAGGTGTAGACTCAAGTTTGTTCAAGAGAAGTTTGTAGGTCTATACTTGGCGATGTTATGGGAGGAGCAAAAATTTTGGCCCCACCCCAAATTTCTATTTTTTAAACCGAGAGGCCAATTTGAACCAAATTTTATGTGAGGGCTTATTGGGTCATAAGTACCTAATTTATGCAGAAATTTTTTTTCCTGTAGCCCCGTGGGAACCACAGGAGCTAAAAATAGAAAAAAATTAAAACGCCTATATCTCAAAAACTGCACAGCAGTGAGAATTTTTATTTGGTGTGAAGCTTTCTTGGGACCAACAGAAAGGATTGGTAAAAAAAAATTGCTATCGGTTTTATCATAGGGTACTTTTTCGGGACTCTGAAAAAGTGCTGAGTCAGTATTTTTTAACACAGTAGGCAATGGGAAAAAAATAAAGAATTGTTTTCTTCCAAACCACTGCTCTAAAAGCTTTCATATTTTACATATAACATCTTTGGAACATTGATTCACATATTTGTAGAAATCAAATTCCTCGGTCCATATTTGGGTTCCCTATGGGAACCCAAATGTTCAAATTAGTGCAATATGAGGGATATATTTTAAAAATCTTCTTCGGATCCACAAATCAGAATCTTTTGATATTTGCTATGCATCATCCTTAGGGGGGTGAGATTGATGTTTGTTCAAGCCAAGTCCCTGAGTTCATATTTGGACTCCCTTTGGGAACCCAAATTGTAACTTAGTGCAATACGAGGTATATTCTTTTAAAATCTTCTTCTTCGCATCCACCGGTCAGAATCTTTTGATATTTGGTATACCGTATGCTTAGGGAGGTGAGATTCAAGTTTGTTCAAGTCAAGTCCTTCGGCTCATATTTGGTCTCCCTGTGGGAGCCCAAATTATAACTTAGTTCAATATGAGGAATATTCTTTAAAAAAAATTTTTTTTTCAGATCCACCAGTCAAAATGTTTTGATATTTGATGTACAGCATTCTTAGGGGCTGAGAGTGAAGTTTGGTAAAGCCAAGTACCTGGGTTCATATTTGGGCTCACTGTGGGAGCCCAAATTATACCAAAATTTTTATTTTCCAAACCAAAAAGTCGATTTGAACCAAATTTGATATGAGGGCTTATTGGGTCATAAGTACCTAATTTATGCCGAAAATTGTTTTCCTGTCCCCCACGGGAACTGCAGGAGCTAAAAAATTTTTTTCTTTTTAAATGCCCATATCTCCAGAACTACATGGCACTGAGAATTTTTATATGGTGTGAAGCTTCCTTAGGACCGGAAGAAAAAAATGGTAAAAATTTTATCATAAGGTTCTTTTCTAGGACTAAAAGTGCCGAGTCATCATTTTTTAACAGTGTAGCTAATGGGAATAACGTTGAAGAATCTTCTTCTCCCAAAACACTGCTTCAGAAGCTTTTATTTTTGGGTTCCCTATGGGAGCCCAATGTATAACTTAATTCAGTATGAGAAATATTCTCAAAAAATCTTTTTTTTCTGTTACTCCTGTCAGAATCTTTTGATATTTGATTTTTGATTTTCTTAGAAGTGGCAAATTGAAGTTTGTTCAAGTTCTGCTTTATTGATAAAATTGGGCCCAGTAACCAATTCCTGCGTTGAAAGCCCTGTAAAGTGGGCAGTAATAGGCATAAACGATTGACCAAACCTGATATTATAATTATGCCTCTGTAATGATGTAGCCTTAGAAAGTGACCTTAAATTCCAATAAATAAATAGATAAATTATTGAGTACCCAATATGGGGATCTAACATATGAACACTCTGGGTTACTAAGTAGAGAAAACACTTTTATGTTGAAAAACTGATAATAACCACAAGGCAGAATCCCTTGCTATTTTGGTGATATGACTCGGCCAGTATCAGGTGAGCGCCCTCAGGCCCCGTGGGGCCTCTTGTTGAAATATTATTTTGTTTTGTTCTCAGCAAGTAGTCTCCAGAGTAGGTACATGCCTTATTTGCAAACAATAAACTTTTATTTTCATTTTGAAATATTATTTTGTTTTGTTCTTGGCAAGTAGCCTCTTCTCGGTTCGGCACCGAATGTGGGAATTAATAAATAATCCCATTCACCATAGACCTGGCTGGTTTAAAATTGTTTGATTACTAATTTGTACATAATATATAGTACTTACATGCTTTATACGCTAACAATAAACCTTTATTTCGAACTTTACATATTATTTTGTTTTGTTCTCGGCAAGTAGTCTCTTCTAGGTTTGGTGCCGAAGGCAAAGGATTAATGAATAACCCCCTTCACCATAGTTGGTCTGTCTAACAAAAATTTTTTTTAGAGCTTTTCCATAAAGAGTACCTATATGCCAACAATTAATATTTATTTTTGCCTTTATTTATATTAAGTAGTCTCACCGTTCCCATGGGTTATGACCAAGCCAGAAAATAGACAGACTGTCATCTGCAAAGTGAGGTCCCCAGAGGGTGAATTTAGTGATGCTACCCTGCATAGCAGGGTAGCATCACTAAATTTATCCTCAGTGAACCTCAATCTGAGTCCGGGACTCAAAACTAAACCTAGGTACCCAGAGGATAAATTGGTCCACTGTATGGAATAGCATCATCAAATTCTCCCTCTGGGGACCTCATTTTGCAAATGTCAGGCTGCTTATTTTCAGGCCTGGTTATGACCATGGTATATAGTGTAACCTGCCAACGGGTTACGATATAAGCCCTTTATTTCAAGGTCTGCATGAAAATATACCCTCACTGAGGCTGAGCATTGCACATGGCTAGTCACATAATAGATATGATTTTCAGGGTTCCCATTGGGCCTTTGATTCTAAGAACAGCCTTGACTTTCATGAAGGGTCATTCAAGACCTTGAAGTCTTGGAAAATGTTTCCAGAGGCATTGAAAAGCTTTTGAATATTCCCAAAATAAAAATGATGATGAAGCACGTTATAACTATATAATTACATTGTTAATGCAGTTATACGTTTTGGGTCCAAATACTCAATTCCCATTGGTCAGCTGGGTGAAAACGTCATGACCAAATGTAATTCATTTTCCAATGAATACATTTGGTCCAACTTTGACCCACATTTATGGTAGGGCGCAGTTGACCGAATGCAATTTGGGCGGTGTTTGGGTGGGTTTTTAACTTTTAGCGCCTCTCGCAGTGATCAACTTTGCTGCTGTTTCTTTGGTGACATTTCCCAACTGTGGCATAAAGCCCGTTACTAAAATACTCCTATCCATTTCTAAAGTTGTGAAAATTAAACATCAGAGTTGTGTACTTTGTATTTTGTGTGAGGGTGGTTTTTCGCCCTGTTCGTTCGTACATGTTTTATTTCGTCTTTCTGCTTTGTTGTTTGGTAAAAAGTAGTTTAAACGATTGCGCAATGTAATTATAAGAATTGAATTCAATTTTTATAATCTTTATTGGAGTATGAACGTGTGGGAATGCATACAAATTGTATAAATCCCTTTGGATAAACTGGCCCATTGTATGGAATAGCATGATCAAATTCACCCTCTGGGGACCTCATTCTGCAAATGTCAGACTGCTTATTTTCAGGCCTGGTTGATATTTATTGATGTTTAAGGTCACATATTTATGCTCAATGGCTAATCATGACCGTGACAGTTTTACGGGTGGAGGAAGCCGGAGTACCCGGAGAGAACCACCGAGCAACGACGAGCAGCTGCCAGCTCCCCAACATCGTAACTCCGCACTGCAGCACAGGCAGGGTTAGATTGGTTGAAGACAAGCGTACCATCGACGTGCTGTACGCCTTAGTACACGGTGTCATCGGGCCCCCATGCGGGCAATGGAGATGAAGTGTCTTGCCCAAGGACACAACGCGGTTGCCGCAGGTGGGATTTGAACCGAGGACGGCCTGGTTGATAAGACTGCCATATCACACACTACCAGAAAATATACACTGAATAAGGCTCTAAAAATGCACTGTCCATAAAATAATTGGTTACATGTTACATAGGGTGCAGGATTTAAGGAACTAATGGATATACTTGTACTGGGTTATGGAAACTTTTCTAATGTGAATTCCAAAAAATGAAAAAATATTCTATTTTCAATTAATGTCTTGTTTCAGTTGAATTTTTGTCACCGGCTGTTTATACAGAGGTGGGAATGTTATACTTTCACCAAAGTTTTGAACTCGATTTGACCTTTAGGATACAGGAAATGGCATTCTACAATGTCAATTTGCCAAATTTTCGCGTACTGGGCCAAAAAATGGATATCCTGTTGGTCCATAGTCCTCCACATTGTGACTAAATTACGAGAATATAAAGGCCAGCTTCCATACAAGTGTAAAGAAAGTGTGAAGATTAGTTTCATTAATACAGTTTCCCATGAAAATTCCACATTGTTTATAACGTTTTTTGATAAACTTTGCCAGTATGAGGAGAATGTAAAATGTCTGGACTCCCCGTGGGAACCCCGGGAAGTAAGCAGCACTTGTTTACTGTGGTAAACCAGTTCCGCTTTACTAGTAAAATAGGACCCAGTCACCATTGCTTGGGGTGAAAGTCCTCTAAAATGGGCAACATGTTGATCAACGATTGACTAAACTTGACTTCATCTCCATGTTGTGTCACGACTAGCCATGGTGCATAAATATGTGACGTTAACCACCAACAAACAAACAAACAAAATGTCTGGACAGTGAAACATGGTGGCTTTTATATGCTGTCATGTGCCAACAACCAGAAACATTGTTTAACCTCCATGCAAGTACAAGCTTCTTTTCATTAATACAGTCTCCCATTAACCCTTTACCCAACGCAGGCGGTATCAAAATTTATTATTTTAAATATACTTGGAATGAGCTCGTTCCAGTGAGGGGTCACATGATATGGTATTCACTATTGAGCTCGTTCTAATGAGGGGTCACATGATATGGTTTTGTTGAAATATTTTGAAAAATTTAATTTTTTCATCTGCTCAATTTGCATATTAAGTGGGCAGATGTGGGCAGTTTGTTAGGCAAAGGGTTAAACTACCACATTGCTTATTATGTTTATTTTGTTTGTTGATAAACATTGCCAATATGAGGAGTATATAAAATGTTGACAATGAAACATAACAGCCATTATATGCTGTCATGTGCCGTCAATCAGAAATATTATTTGAGCTGTAACATGTACAAGAAATACAGATTTTGTGCGCATTGAGAGCATGACCACTTTGTGTCACAATTAGCAGGAGCGAGAAAAAACGTCATTTGGATGATTAACCTGCCAACATGTGCCACTAATATCAGATTAAACTATCTGATATTTTCCTGTTTTACTAGTAAGGTACATCCAGATATATAATTCAATAACACCCCAAGAATATCTTTGCTGTACTTTGCTAAAGGTACCTCATTTTCTTTTACAAATTCTGCCTTTCATAAGTTATATTAAAAAGATTGAAGTGGAGATTAATGAATATAAATTTATAAAAAATGTCTATGGAATGGAGATGTACAAATCCATGGATGGCTGTGGGGGTACCATATTTGTAAACTAAGGACTTCACATGCCCCTTGTATCATTTGGCTTAGCAGTTATCACTGCATGATTTGAGTCCTCCGTGAATAGAAGACTGTTTTTAAATCTGTTTAAACTCTTTTTGAGTCTTTTGATAACTGAGCAATACCACTTCAGTGGAAACGGTGTGAATTTTGTTCAGTCTTATGCGTTAAGACTTGAGAAATCCACCAGACCTTTTGCACAGCCATTTTGAATAAGTTAATGACTGACATTGTGTCTAGTTTTCCATTGTTTTAATATGCAGCATATTGGAATTTTGTGCATTCTTAGAGTGACTTTTTCGGTCGCTTATGTCCAGATTTCAAACCTGCATCACATGCACTGCATTTAACCTGTTACCCAATGCATATGATAATAAAATTTAATATTTTAAACAATTCCTGGAGATAAGCAGACTGCCATCTGCAGAATGACGTTCCCAGAGGGTAAATTTGGCATTACTGCCCTGCACAGCAGGGCAGCATCACTAAGTTTACTCTCTATAAACCTTAATCTGAACCAAGTCTCTGGCTCAAAGAGAAAGAAATACCAAGAGGATAAATTGACCTGCTGTATGGGATAGCATCTGCAAATTGAACCTCTGGGCACGTCATTGTGCAATGCTTATTTCCAGGTTTGATTTTAAATGTTATTTTTTCAATTTTTGGTAAAATTTTTAGCTTAACTTGACATAGTCAAGATAAGCTATTGCCATCACGCGTGCGGAAGTCTGTTAGTCTGTGAGTCTGTGACGTCTGTTCACATTTCCTTAAGCATGGGCTACACCCCGCAGTTCTTGTCTGATCGTCACAAAATTTCATATGCAGGTTTGGGGTCATGTCTAGATGAGAACGTCCCCTTTTGGTCGCGATCGGGCAACCGGTATGGCTGCCCGAGCCCAAAACCCGAAAACCATTAGCACAGTCTACAGGTCGTATTTATGAAGGGATTTCATTGTAACTTGGTAGGATGCCTCTGTATAGTGCCTAGACGAGAACGTCCCCTTTTGGGCATGATCTATCAACCGTGATGGCTGCCCAAGCCCGAAACCCAAAAACTTTTAGCACAGTCTGCAGGTCATGTTTAATGTGGAGGGATTTCATTGTAACTTGGTAGGATGACTCCTTATGATGTCTAGATGCGAATTTCCCCATTTGGGCATGATCTGCCAACCGTGACGTCTGCCTGAGCCCAAAACCCGAAAACCTTTAGCACAGTCTACAGGTCATATTTATTGAGGAATTTCATTGTAACTTGGTAGGTTAACTTCATATAATGTCTAGATGAGAACGTCCCCTTTTGGACATGATTGGGCACCTGTGACGGCTAAAGGTGCCTGAAGCCCGAAAACCTTTAGCACAGTCTACAGGTCATATGTATGAGGGGATTTCATTGTAACTTGGTAGGATGACTCCAAATAATGTCTAGATGAGAACGTCCCCTTTTGATCGCGATCATTCAGCCTTGATGGGTGCCCGAGCCCAAAAACCTTTAGCATAGGTAAATGGTCATATTTATGGAAGGATTTCATTGTAACCTATTAGGTTGACTCCATATAATGCCTAGATGATGACATCCCCTTTTGGTCGTAATTGGTCAGCTGTGTTGGCTACAAGTGCCCGAAGCCCAAAAACCTTGAGCACAGTCTACAGGCCATATTTATGAAGGGATTTCATTGTAACTTCATAGGATCATTCCAGATGATGCCCAGATGAGATTGTCCCCTTTGGTTGCGATTATTCAACCATGATGGCTGCCTGAACCCGAAGCCCGAAAATCTTAAACACAGTCTACAAGTCATATTTGTGAAGGGATTTCATTGTAACTTGGTAGGTTGACTTCATATAATGCCTAGATGAGAACGTCCCCTTTTGGACATGTTTGGGCAACTTTGACGGCTAAAGGTGCCCGAAGCCCAAAAACCTTTAGCACTGTCTACAGGTCATATTTATGAAGGGATTTCATTGTAACTTGGTAGATTGACTCCAAATAAGGTCAAGATGAGAACGTCCCATTTTGGCCGTGATCATTCAGCCTTGATGGGTGCCCGAGCCCAAAAAACCTTTAGCATAGGCAAAAGTTTATATTTATAGAAGGATTTCATTGTAACATTGTTAGGTTGACTCCATATAATGCCTAGATGATGACATCCCCTTGTGGTCGTGATTGGTCAACTGTGATGGCTACAGGTGCCCGAAGCCCGAAAACCTTGAACACAGTCTACATGTCATATTTATGAAGGGATTTCATTGTAACTTCGCAGGGTCACTCCAGATGATGCCCAGATGAGATTGTCCCCTTTGGTTGCGATCATTCAACCATGATGGCTGCCCAAGCCCGAAGCCCGAAAACCTTTAGCACAGTCTAAGGTCATATTTATGAAGGGATTTCATTGTAACTTGGTAGGTTGACTTCATATAATGTCTAGATGAGAACGTCCCCTTTTGGACACGAGTGGGCAACTGTGACGGCTTCAGGGCCCAAAGCCCGAAAACCTTTAGAACAGTCTACAGGTCATAATTATGAAGGGATTTTATTGTAGCTTGGTAGGATGACTCCAAATAGTGTCCAGATGAGAACGTCCCCTTTTGGTCACGATCATTCAGCCTTGATGGCTGCCCGAGCCCAAAAACCTTTAGGATGTCTGTAGGTCGTATTTATGGAAGGATTTCATTGTAACTTGTTAGGTTGACTCCATATAATGCCTAGATGATGACATCCCCTTTTGGTCGTGGTTGGTCAACTGTGATGTCTACTGGTGCCTGAAGCCCGAAAACCTTTAGCACAGTCTACAGGTCGTATTTATGGAGGGATTTCATTGTAACTTGGTAGGTTGACTTCATATAATGTCTAGATGAGAACGTCCCCTTTGGACACAATTGGGAAACTGACGGCTACAGGGGCCCGAAGCCCGAAAACCTTTAGCACAGTCTACAGGCCATATTTATGAAGGGATTTTAATGTAACTTGATAGGATGACTCATTTTGGAATAATTTCATTGTAATTTTGTTGATATATGTTAACTGTGAGGGCCACATATATTAACTGTGAGGTCATATTAACCCACCCCTCAGATCTTTAGTACAGTGAACACCTCATATTATTTTTATCATAAACATAGCACACAGGGAACAGAAATGAACATATTCCCAATTATCACAATTCTTGTCTTATTTCATAATCCTTTCATAAACATTGAACATTATTCTTTTCATCAAACACAACACACAAGTTAAGCTACAGTGTCATTGACACTTTCATTAATGAAACTGTATGTGACCACTAGTTTGAAGAGCTCATTCCAATGAGGGGTAACATGATATGGTTTTGTTGAAAGTTTTTGAAAAATAATCTTTTTTGAACTGCTCAGTTTGTAAATAACGTGGACAGATGCCGTCAGTTTGTTAAGTAAAGGGTTAAACCTTCAAATGAACAGATACCAGAAACCAAAAATCTTAAAAGAAAATTTCCAAAAAACTCTTCTCTGATGAATCAAGGCAGATGAAAAAGGTCTCTTCTGGGGTAATTTAAGGTAATTATTATAGCACTCCTGAAGTTTTGAAAATGTCAAGCCTGTGAAAGTGATCTTGGACTTCAATTTATTTATTGGGGTTTAATGAAGCTTTCGACAGCGGTCACTGCGTGTTGAGACAGTTTTCCGGGGGAGGAAGCCGGAGTACCTGGAGAGAACCCCAGAACAATGGCGAGCAACTGTCGGACTCCCCAACATACTAACTCCACACAAGCAGGGTTAGCATTGGTTGAAGACAGGCACACCATCGACATGCAGTATGCCTTTGTACACAATGCCACCATTCCCCCACGTGGGCAATAGGGGGTGAATCATTTTGCCCAAAGACACAACAGGGTTGCTGCAGGTGGGATTCGAACCGAGGACCTCTTGGCTTGCAGCCTGCACCTCATCCTACTGAGCCACTGCACCCCCTCCCCCCCCTCCCCCCCCCCCCCCTCCGGACTTGAATACATAAGTCAATCTTTCCTGAACTCCAGAAGTGACATTAAACCCCACACATTTTCTATTTTCAGGACACAATGAAAAGGAAAGCAGTTGGTATCTGGGGCTGCTCAAAATGTAGGAAAGTGGTTGCTGGCGGAGCTTGGGTGTACAGGTAATAATACAAACATGCACAGTATTCAATCTCTTATGTTCATTTTCCAGCTGGAGGCAATCATCATAATAGCGAGGTTAGGAAAGATAAAGTTATTAACAAGTTGATTGCTAGAAGCCACCATCATGGCTCTCTTGGAGAGTGATGAAAGCCACTTGGTGTGTTGACACTATATGAATCAAGGCTGGGATCTTGTTACTTTCAAATGTAATATAATACTATTACTTTTGATTTTTATGCCCCCCGACTTAAGTCGGGTGGCATATAGTGATTGAAGTGTGCCTGTCCGTCCGTCCGTCCGTCTCAGTCTGTCCGCGTGTATGTGTCCAAGCCAATAACTAGAAAACTGTTAGGGCCACAGTCATCAAACTTCACACAATTATAAAGGACCATAGGATGTGTCGCACACCATAGCCGGGTTCGTACCTTCAAGGCCAAGGTCACATTTCAAGGTCACACTAAAAATCGGTCAATATTCGTGTCTCTGCCATAACTCAGAAACGAATCGTAGTACAATTGTTAAACTTTTTACAAAATGTTAAGGACAGTCAGAAGGTGTGTCGCGTATAATAGTTTCCACCGCATCTGCAAGGTGAAGGTCGCAATTGACCTTCATATGTTCAGGGTCACAAATCGTGTCTCAAGCATAACTCCAAAACTATTAGGGCTACTGTCATCAAACTTCACGCAATTATAAAGGACCATTGGAGGATGTGTCATACACCATAGCTGGGTTCATACCTTGAAGGTCAAGGTCACATTTCAAGGTCACACTAAAAATCGGTCAATATTCGTGTCTCTGCCATAACTCAGAAACGAATCGTAGTACAATTTTACAATCATTTTACGAATGTTAAGGACAGTCAGAAGGTGTGTCGCGTATAATAGTTTCCGTCGCATCTGCAAGGTGAAGATCACAAGGGGGGGGGGGGGGGGGGGGCATGTGTTACCTTAGTAACATTCTTCTTGTTTCTTATTATATTACAATTATTTTTGGAAATTTGTTTATTATATTATATTACAATTACTTTTATAAATGTAATAAATATTACTTTTTAGCTCAACTTGACAAAGTCAAGCTGAGCTATTGCCATCAATTCTCGTCCGTCGACGTATATTTCTTCAATTTCCATCAAAAAATGTTGCCGTGGCCAATGTTCTTAGAACTTTGTTTAGTCTGACCACAATATTTCCCTTTGGCACACCCTACAGGGCACATTTATGATTGGATTGCTTTGAAACCTGGTATGCCTGTTTAGGTTGACCTCTAGATGGGAGCTATCAATTTTCTTCAATTTCCATCAAAAAATGTTGCCACGGCCAACGTTCTTAGAACTTAGTTTAGTCATACCTCAATATTTCCCTTTGGCACACCCTACAGGGCACATTTATGATCGGATTTCTTTGAAACCTGGCATGCTTGTTTGGGGTGACCTCAGATGGGAGCTATCGATTTTCTTCAATTTCCGTCGGAGGATTTGGTCCAAGTAGAGAGAAAGCATAAAAATAGAATATGTTCGTGGAATACACCAGTAAACACATCGTGGAAAATCCTCCGACTGGCAACTTTTGTCAGAATGTTATAGAAAACTACTGTGAGTTTGGACTCATAAGAGGTATCAGTTTGTTTGAAAAATAGTATCCTATATGCTCGTTGCTGCCAAAATACTATTTAATATGTCATATCCAGTATATTACCTTTCTTCTTCGATTATTCTCCTGTTTCTGAACTCCTCGGCCATTCAACTCGAAACCATGTTGATTCCCCACCGTAGTAGTTGAGCAACACATTTACTGCTCTTAATTAATATGAAAACTTTTGTGATGTCTTTGGTTGATTTCAATGTCTAACATTCTCTTAATATCGAGAATATCGAGAATACATGTATGCCTCACTTACATCATGCACTTTAAAACATTACCAGCTGAAAGCCGGGGGTATTTGTTTGTGTCACCTTTAGGTGACACCTATTGTTTTCTGAACACCAAGATGTCACATTGTTGACCTTGCTATTGGTGCGGGGGTAACACACCACCTGGCGATGGATTGTGGGGGTATCGCACCCCCTGGCGATGGATCGACTCTAGTTAGTCCCCTACGGGAACTGTAAGGGGACTATAGGATTGCACTCCATCTGTCTGTCCGTCCATCTGTCTCTGTCCGTCCGTCTGTCTGTTTTTTATGTTACCACCTCTCCCTCCAACATGCTTTAAGCTACACCTTTCATATTTGGTACATGGATAAATGGTTCTGGGGGGGATGATGCACGCTCAAAATTTTTTTTTCAAAATCCAAGATGGCGGAATGGCGGCCATTTTTCTTGTGTTTTTTTTAGCTTTTTTTCTCTATTTTGATGTGTCCACCCCTCCCACCAACATGGTTCAAGCTACACCTTTCATATTTGGTACATGGATAAATGGTTCTGAGGGGATGATGCACGCTCAAAATTTTTTTTTCAAAATCCAAGATGGCGGAATGGCGGCCATTTTTGTTGTGTTTTTTAAGCTTTTTTTCTCTATTTTCATGTTACCAGCTCTCCCACCAACATGGTTCAAGCTACACCTTTCATATTTGGTACATGGATAAACAGTTGTGAGGGGATGATGCATGCTCAAAATTTTTTTTTCAAAATCCAAGATGGCGGAATGGCGGCCATTTTTGTTGTGTTTTTTAAGCTTTTTTTCTCTATTTTGATGTTACCACCCCTCCCACCAACATAGTTCAAGCTACACCTTTCATATTTGGTACATGGATAAACAGTTGTGAGGGGATGATGCACGCTCAAAATTTTTTTTTCAAAATCCAAGATGGCGGAATGGCGGCCATTTTTGTTGTGTTTTTTAAGCTTTTTTTTCTCTATTTTCATGTTACCACCCCTCCCACCAACATAATTCAAGCTACACTTTGCATATTTGGCATATGGATAGAGGGTTGGGAGGGGATGATGCACGTTCAACATTTTTTCTTCAAAATCCAAGATGGCGGCATGGCGGCCATTTTTGTTAGCTCACCTGACTTTCAGTCAGGAGAGCTATAGTGATCACTCACCGTCCGTCGTCCGTCGTCCGTGAACATGGTGTTTGCGTCTTCTCCTCCCAAACCGCTAAACCAATTTAATTGATATTTGAGATAATAATTTGTTATGACATCGCAATTTGATTTTGTTCAAATCAAGTTGCCTCGCCCATGGGTAGGGCCACACCCAAAAAGTGTGCTGAAATCTTAAAAAATCTTCTTCTCATGAACCAGCAGTAGCAGAGACTTGATATTTGGTTGTACAGCTTCCTTTTGAGGTGTAGACTCAGATTCGTTCAATAGAAGTTTGTGGGGCTATACTTGGCGTCGTTATGGGAGGGGCAAAATTTTTGGCCCCGCCCAAAATTTCTGTTTTCCAAACCGAAAGGCTGATTTGAACCAAATTTTATGTGAGGGCTTATTGGGTCATAAGTACCTAATTTATGCAGATTTTTTTTTTCCCGCAGCCCCATGGGAACTGCAGGAGCTAAAAATAGAAAAAAATTAAAACGCCCATATCTCCAAAACTGCACGGCACCGAGAATTTTTATTTGGTGTGAAGCTTCCTTAGGACCAACAGAAAGAATTGGTAAAAAAAAATTGCCATTGGTTTTATCATAGGGTACAGTTTCGGGACTTTGAAAAAGTGCTGAGTCAGCACTTTTTAACACTGTAGGCAATGGGAAAAACATTAAAAAATCTTCTCCAGATCCAGCAGGCAGAATCTTTTGATATTTGGTATGTAACATTGGAGGGTGGATCTGATTCAAGTTTGTTCAAATCGGCCCCCTGGGTTCATATTTGGGCTCAGTATAGGAGCCCGATTTCGAACTTAGTGCATTTCAGGCAAATTTCTTAAAAAATCTTCTTCTCCAGATCCAGCAGGCAGAATCTTTTGATATTTGGTATGCAACATTGTGGGGTGGATCTGATTCAAGTTTGTTCAAATCGGCCCCCTGGGTTTATATTTGGGCTCAGTATAGGAGCCCAAGTTTGAACTTACTGCATTTCAGGCAAATTTCTTTGAAAATCTTCTTCTCCAGATCCAGCATGCAGAATCTTTCAATATTTGGTATGCAACATTGTGGGTTGGATCTGATTCAAGTTTGTTCAAATCGGCCACTTGGGTTTATATTTGGGCTCAGTATAGGAGCCCAAATTTGAACTTAGTGCATTTCAGGCAAATTTCTTTGAAAATCTTCTTCTCAAGATCCAGCAGGCAGAATCTTTTGATATTGGGTATGCAACATTGTGGGGTGGATCTGATTCAAGTTTGTTCAAATCGGCTCCCTGGGTTTATATTTGGGCTCAGTATAGGAGCCCAAATTTGAACTTAGTGCTTTTCAGGCAAATTTCTTAAAAAATCTTCCTTCTCCAGATCCAGCATGCAGAATCTTTTGATATTTGGTATGCAACATTGTGGGGTGGATCTGATTCTATTTTGTTCAAATCGGCTCCCTAGATTCATATTTGGGCTCACTATAGAAGCTCGAATTCGAACTTAGTGCATTTCAGGCAAATTTCTTCAAAAATCTTCTTCTCCAGATCCTGCAGGCAGAATCTTTTGATATTTGGTATGCAACATTGTGGGGTGGATCTGATTCCAGTTTGTTCAAATCGGCCACCTGGATTCATATTTGGGCTCACTATAGAAGCCCAAATTCGAACTTAGTGCATTCCAGGCAAATTTCTTTGAAAATCTTCTTCTCAAGATCCAGCAGGCAGAATCTTGTGATATTTGGTATGCAGCATCCTTAGGGGGGTGAGATTCAAGTTTGTTCAAGCCATGTCCCTAGGTCCATATTTGGACTCACTGTGGGAGCTTGAATTGTAACTTTGTTCGAAATGAGGAATTTTCTTAAAAAATCTTCTTCAGATCCAGCAGTCGGAATGGTTTGATATGTGGTGAGTAGCATCCTTGGGGGGAGGGTGGGATTCAAGTGTGTTAAAGCCAAGTCCATGGGTCCATATTTGGGCTCCCTGTTGGAGCCCAAATTATAACTTGGTCAATATGAGGAATTTTTCTTTAAAAATCTTCTTCTTCAGATTCAGCAGTTGGAATGTTTTGATATTTGGCATGGAGCAACCTTAGGGGGGTGAGATTCAAGTTTGTTCAAGCCAAGTCCCTTGGTTCATATTTGGGCTCACTATGGGAGCCTGAATGACAACTTAGTTCAAAATGAGGAATTTTCTTTAAAAATCTTCAGATCCAGCAGATGAATGCTTTTGATATTTTTTATGCAGCATCCTTAGGGGGGTAAGATTCAAGTTTGTTCAAGCCATGTCCCTAGGTCCATATTTGCGCTGATTGTGGGAGCTCGAATTGTAACTTGGTTCAAAATGAGGAATTTTCTTTAAAAATCTTCTTCTTCAGATCCAGCAGTCGGAATGTTTTGATATTTGGTGTGCGGAATCCTTAGGGGTGTGAGATTCAGGTTTGTTAAAGCCAAGTCCCTGGGTTCATATATGGGCTCTCTGTGGGAGCCCGAATTATGACTTAGTTCAATATGAGGAATATTCTTTAAAAATCTTTTTTTAGATCCACTGGTCAGAATATTTGGATATTTGGTTTCAGCTTTTCTTAGGAGGAGCAGATGCAACTTGTGGAAATCAATTCTCTGGGTTGATATTTAGGCTACCATGTCAGGTGTGCGCCCTCAGGTCCCCTGGGGCCTCTTGTTGTGTTTTTTAAGCTTTTTTTCTCTATTTTATGTTACCACCCCTCACTCCAACATGGTTCAAGCTACACTTTTTATATCTGGCACATGGATAGAGGGTTGTAATGGGATGTTGCACGTTCAATATTTTTTTTCTAAAATTCAAGATGGCGCCATGGTCAAAATGGCACCATGGCAACCATTTCCGTTGTGTTTTTAAAGCTTTTTTCTCTATTTTATGTTACCACTACTCCCTCCAACATGGTTCAAGCTGCACTTTTCATATATGGTACATGGAATAAGGATGTTGTGAGGGGATTATGCACGTTCAATATTTTTTTTTCAAAATCTAACATCTGTCTGTCTGTTTTTACCACCTCTCCCTCTAATATGCTTCAAGCTACACCTTTCATATTTGGTACATGGATAAATGGTTCTGAGGGGATGATGCAGAGTCAATATTTATTTTTCAAAATCCAAGATGGCAGAATGGCAGCCATTATTGTATTTTTTTTTTTTAAGCTTTTTTCTCTATTTTATGTTACCACCCCTCCCTCCAACATGGTTCAAGCTACGCCTTTCATATATGGTACATGGATAAAGGGTTGTGAGGGGATTATGCACGCTCAATATTTTTTTTTAAAAATCCCAAGATGCTTATATACTCTAGTGTCTTCTGTGACAAAAACACCTTATTAGTCCAGGCACATTAGACATAAAAATGAGAAAGTAAGGAAAAAATTCGGAGAAAGCTGATTTTTTTATATGTTTCCGGGACACACATTGCGGATAAAGTGTGAAAAGTCCCCGCGAATCCGAGTTGAGCTTTTTTAGTTATAGCGTTTTTTTGATGAAAAAAAAAATTTTTTTTAAAATTCGACTCAGCTCCATATTTCTCATTCTTATTCGCCTTAGTAGGGTGAGAATCATAAATATCGTGCTGAATTATATTGAGAATACATATCCCCAACAGAAAATGCCAACTTTGTACCAATCCTCACACTCAATGGTGAAATATTCACGAAAATGTACAAAATTACGAAAAAAAATTTATTGTTTTCATACACACAACGGTACACAACGTCCATTAAATCAAATCTACGACTACTTTGGGAGTTAAATTATATATCAAAAATTGCAGAAAAGCAGTGGCTTTATAATGTATATAACAATAGTCATTTATTCCATAATGAACTGGTGAAACGTGTGAAATATTAACCATACCGCCTAAACTCAAATTCAAACGGCATCGACTTTTCTCATTCAAATACTGTATTATACGTTTGTCCAGTGACGTTTGACCAACCGCTTTATATCAAAGCAGTGGAGATTGTGTCTTCGTCAGATAAGTTGACAAAAGTTTTCGTTAGACTCGGCGGCTTCCATATGATTATGTCATATCTTGGGCCAATTGGTTCGATCATGGCTGGTAGCGGCTTGGATGAACTTTGGGGGACTGTTTATGCTGGTGGGTCAATCTATCATTTGATCAGTGGTCATGCATATTCAAGAGCAGTTCGTGCCCATTTGCTAAAACAAATTGCCATTACAAAACTTGTGTTTGAAGAACGAACGCTAGATAACATAGACTGCACAGAAGTCAATGAAATATTCTGTGGACTTGCCAGAGGTGACTGTACAACAGCTGACGCTGTCAATCAAGAAAGTGTAAACCATCTACTGTCAAAATTACACGAACTGCTCCAGAATACGTCCGTAGGACGCACAGGAAAGCTTTGGGTACAATACTACGAGCACATAGGTCTTCTCCAGTTGTTCTTGAGAGCAGAGCGCACAGGCGACTGGGAACTCCACACATATTGTGTTCGCAATATGATTCCAGTATTTCACGCAGGTGGTCATTTTGCATACGCAAAAAGTTCTCATCTCTATTTGCAGCAGATGAATGAGCTAACAGAAATAATGCAACAGGATGATTTGAAGTTGTTCACTGAGAAAGGTTAATTTACCATAAGGCGCTCAGATAAATTCTGGGACGGGATATATTCTGATCAGACCATAGAGCAGTGTTTAATGAGAATGTTCAAGCTCCCTGGTGGTCTCACACATGGCAGGGGAATAACCGATAGCACTGTTGCGAAATGGGTACATGGACTACCTCTTTGCCTTCCGATATGTAATGCTCTCGAAAATTTTGTTCATGTTCACACTGGTCATGGCGAACAACATCGGGATCTCCGTCAAAATTCACAATTGACTGATGCCAATGATATCACCAAATTATTGAACTGGCTCAGAGTGCATTCCCCCTTTCAGAATAGAGATCCACTACAATTAGTCTCTATAGCGACCGGGCTTGTGGCCGACGAAACTGTGAACTGTGACCAAGTTCGCAAAATTGGTGAATGTTGCATATCGAATGTTGTAAGCAAAACGTTCAACAGCATCAAACTACGACGTGTTGACACTGTGAAGTCTTTCGTATCGATGGCAAATAGCATCAAAGTCCGTGGAAGTAAGGTAGTGATTGACCCCACAATTCTGTTCAACCACATCACGTGTGTTATTCAGTCACAAGCAGAGATGGAAGAGTATCTCAAATATGAACTCGCCCCGAAACCACCAGCATTGTTTGATTCTGCTGGAATGAGGAAGACACAGAAAAGCACGCTTGGTAAGATCCTCAAAACATACGGTTCCGAGCAAACTAAAATCCCAGAACATTCTCTGTTTGTTGTAGATGGTGGATTTTTATTGAGGGCAGTTGTATGGCCTAAACAGTCGTCATATAAGGACATATGTACATCATATTCCAATTATCTAGTGAGACATTTTGGGGCGAACGTCGTGGTTGTTTTTGATGGTTATGCTTGTACAATGTCGACAAAGGGCATGGAACAAGCCCGTAGATCTAAAGACAGGTATTCCATTGATATCAATATCTCACCCGAGTTACCAGCCACCACACCCCAATCCGATTTCCTTGCAAATGCCAAGAACAAAACCCAACTGATCGATCTTCTAATGCAGGAGCTATCTGCTATCAGTATTCAGTCCAAGCAGGCCGAGGCTCATGCTGATGTACTGATAGCCGAAACTGCACTTGACATCGCTCAAGATGACAACAATGTTGTCGTGTGGGAACAGACACAGACTTGTTAGTCATTCTTACCTCTCGAGTTCAACCGGGATGTAATATTCACATGATGTATTCCATTACCCCAAACTTACTAGTTTCAGTTAGTGAAATAGCAACCAAAATGGGTGACCATAGAAGCAACCTCCTTGTAGCACATTCTATAAGTGGTTGTGACACTACTTCTGCACTCTTTCGAGTTGATAAGAAGAAAGTATTCAGTACAATTGTCTCCGATGTTACTAGCGACTCACAACAGTATGTCAACACAATTTTGGCGGATGACAGTACACCAAGTGCAGTAGCCGCTGCCGGGGAACAACTTCTCCTGATCTTATACGGGAGTAAAACTGTTTCCTCTCTCGACCAATATAGATATGTCACTTACAAGCGTCATGTAGCAAAATCTAAACTGAATAAACCCATCGACCTAACCTCACTCCCACCAAGCAGCGATGCTGCACAACAACATGTCTACAGATGTTATCTCCAGGTCCAACAATGGCTGGGCACTTCTCTTCCTCCGACGGATTGGGGGTGGTCGCTAGACAATGGACTTCTTGTACCGACTGCAGCCACAAAGCCATGTGCCCCCGATAACCTACTGAATCTGATCAGTTGTGGTTGCAAGAGTGCTTGTACAAAAAGGTGTGGGTGTAAGAAGGCAGGACTCTCTTGCTCAGGTTTGTGTAATTGCAGTTCGGATTCTTGTAACAACCACAGAAACACTGTCCTGTCGGAAATTTCTGAGTTCGATGAATAATATGTATATAGGTCATGTCATTTCTGTATATAGCGTTGATAATAGTCAATGTAACTTAATCCATGTTGATTGATTTGTACATTCTGTAAATATTATTTATTGATTTTTGTACATTCTGTAAATATTATTTATTGATCTAATGCTGCCAGACACAGACGTGTCTGTTTGGTCCCAAGCCCGAAAATAGTTGAGTTCTCATGCTGACAAATTTTATGCCAAAAGGGGAACTCGGCCAGAAGCAGAGGGGGTCTTCCATAATGTCTATTTTGTAAGCAATGATAAAAGTCTTCAAATGGTGGTGGATTTTTTATCGTCTGTCCAACTAACATCCCGTTCTGTACTACGACCCTTTGGGCAAATCCGTTAGGAAAATCGTCATTTTTTGCGTAAATCCGATACCTTTTTGTGAATTTTCAATAATTTTTCGCAGAAATTGTCACAGAATGCACATTTTCCTCTAGGTAAATGTATATTAGACATTATGTAGCTCGAAATACGCGTAAACAAAAAATACAGTTGGATCAATTCGAGGTTACAAAGTTCGTGCGATTTTTTATTTTTTTCAAACACGTTTTCGAAAAAAGGCTGTAGAAAAAAAAGCTCAACTGGGATTTTAGGGGACTTTTGTCTAATCGTTCAGTGACATGTACTCGACATTCCCTGAAAAAATCAGCTTTCTCCGATTTTTTTCCCTAGTGAAACCTAATGTTCTTGGGCTATATATCACAAAAGCACGTAGGGGACTAATACCACCTCGGTGGTCAAACACTTGTTTAACTTGGTGTGCTCATTGGGTGAGACCTTTAGTAAAGAGCTGAGGGCACGATGACGCCGTGTACTAAGGTGTACTGCACGTCGATGGTATGCCTGTCTTCAACCAATCTAACCCTGCCTGTGCTGCAGTGCGGTGTTACGATGTTGGGGAGCTGGCAGCTGCTCGTCGTTGCTCGGTGGTTCTCTCCGAGTACTCCGGCTTCCTCCACGCGTAAAACTTTTACGGTCATGATTAGCCATTGTGCATAAATATGTGACCTTAAATATAAATATATATAGATAAGAGCTATTGATTAGCATTCATTCCTGTGAAAAAAGGTGCCATTTACAATGACCTCTGAACCTACTGCATTTGTGTATCAACATTCTTCCTTTAGCCAGTCTTACAGTTTGCATTTATAAATTCAAGGATTACTCTTGACGTTGTGCACCCACAATGTTGTTATGTTGAAATTTCATCAAATAACATTGGTACCAATGATCTTCAATTTTGCCATTTCACTTATAACTTGCCAAGTTCAAGTTTGTCAAGTTGAGCTACAGTGTCATTGACACTTTCATTATATTTTCAAAGGGATCTTGATAAAAAATTTCTCAGACTTGAAGAGTTATACAAATGAATAACAATTTAATTGAAAACCAATTAATGTAGTTTTCAGACAATCTACAGTGAAAGATATTTGTCATTCATGTGTATGATTTCAGATATTACAGTTTCAGCTTCAGGTGATAATTGTCCTCAGAATTTTACTGTTGGCCAGTTGTCCTGGTTACATTTGTGAACTATTGATTTCTGTACTCATTACATTGATTTTAGTACTCTGAAATTGAAAAAAATGATTTTTCGGTCTCTCAAAACAGGTGGAAAACTGAGTTTTTGCCACAGTTTTGCGGTCTCTTAAGGCAGGTGGTCCCTCATGACAGGTCCATTATAGAGTGAAACCAATCGATGCATTGCAAAAGTGCTCTCTCAAGACAGGTGGTCTCGTGACAGTGGTCTCTCAAGACAGGTTTTACTGTACTAAGGTTTGCAAATTCCTATGCTGAATGATTTTTCAGCTGCGACTAGCAGTTCTATAAGTGGCAATGTCGGTCTGTCTGTCGGTCGGTCTGTTGGTCGGTCTGTCTGTGACCCATCGAGTTTCAAAACTCAATAACTTTTGAAATACTTGATGGAATGACTTCATATTTGGCATGTAAGTGTATCTTATTGATGTCTAGCCACTGTTCAATGCATGTGTTGTTCCAAATATTTTTCTTGGAGTTATGACCCTTGATGAACTTAGAATTTTGTGAGATTGCACCACCCGTCGCAGCGTCGTGTAAGTATTTTTATTGTTTTGCTTCACAAACATTCTCTAAATGCCAAATAAATAGTGTGTGTAACCTCTGTGGAATGCATTCAAGCCAATCAATGCCAATAAATTGCTTTGGAACCTGTGTTCATTTTTAGTTCAGCTTGACAACTTGGATTCCAGGCAGAATTTCCTGGTTAATCAGCCCATACAGGGGGGGGGGGGGAGGGGGGGGGGGGTTGTAAAAATTCAAACTATTCTTGTGAAAACTGATACTGCTGTATGCAAAACTGAAGTAATGTAACTATTACTGAAAAACAATAACATTATTTTGTGGGGCACTGTAGTGTATTGATGGCCCAAGAGCAACTATTTAACAGCCCAGCTCTCACCTGACAGAGCAGTCGTAGTAAATTTACATTTTTGATGTTTCAAGATCAAAGGCAGATCTAACTGTTTGAGTGCTAGAAGCCACTATCATTGCTCTATTGAAAAGTGCAAGAAGTCACTTTAGTCTCTTTACGCTGGATGCATAAGCTTGTTTGCTCAGCAGCAGCAGCAGCAGAAGAAAAATAAGTTATATGACATTGTTTAGTTACAATTTATTGGAGAGTGCCTGTTAGGACTCCAATAAATTATAACAAAATATATTATTTATGAACAAAATCTTGCTAAACTAATGCTACCGTTGCTGGTAGCTTGGTATCCTTGAAAAAAATACCCATGTTTCAAATCACCTATGAAAATAATTTGGCACTCAACGATTTAATTTCTCTTCAGTTTCACCCTTCATGAAGGGAGCTGTCAATAGTGTCTGAGATACCAGCGATATCGAAAACGACTGAAACTAGTAAAAAAAAATAAGTTAAAATTTGATTTAAAATTGCTCATGCGGAAGCATGCAGAAAAATTGGCTGCATCAGATTTCCATCACTGTTTTGGCAAACTCTGTGTAAGCATGTACTCAAGCTCAAGTAATCTAATATTTGTGTGGCATTTCCGATTAAATGCCATGTGTAATTTACATTTAAATGGGATTTTGGCATGCCAGATGGAAAATTAAGAAACATTTTTGAGTAAACTTGGTCTTAAGGAGAACTGATAACTGTGGTGAAGGCACAAGAGGCTGTAAACTGTTATACTAAGCTGGTAAAACCAAACCTGAAAACACCAGGCCGTAATATACTGGATATGTTCATGTGCCCAAATTAGACATAACTAAAGGCTTTAAGCTCTTGACATTTTTGGAAATCCATGGGTGTATGAGGGGTGTCCCCCCCCCCCCCCCCCCCCCCCAAATTATTCATCACATTTACAATGGCTGGAAGTTCAAGGACCCTAAATTGAAAAACGTTACAAAGTTTAGTCCTAATATTGATTGGAAAGTTGTAAAAAATCTTCCCCCCCCCCCCCCCCCCTCCCATACTAATTTGTAATTGGTTTTGTAACTACTGTGAATCTCAGTTGGATAATTCATAATTCATTCGGGAGGTGGGGGGGGGGGGGGTGCACATATCAGGCTTTCAACTGGCCCTTATTTTCCTAATTTTTTCCTAATTTTAAATTCCAGCACTGGAAAGTTATAAAAAAAATTTTTTTAGGTCAGATCTTGAAAGTTCTGGAATTAAACTCAAATGTTTGGGTGCAGTTACCCACCTTCAAAAATCATTGTGTGCTTTGTTAGCTCCCCTAATTGAAAGTCAGGGTCATCTATTGACATCACTCGTCATCCATCATACCTTAACTTATGCATTTCCCTCTTCTGAACCACTGCCTAGATCCAACCAAGCTTCGAACAAATTAATGTAGGGGATATCCTTCAAAGTTTGTTCAATGGAAGTTCCTAGGGCCGATTGGCTGGAGGCAGTGTCCAGAAAGCCAAAAATTCTTAAAAAATCATCTTCTTATGGACCACCATTCACAATGCTTTGAAATTTGTTATACAAATTCCTTGTGTGCTCAAGATTCAATTTGTCCTCAGGCATGCCACAAACAAGGACATGTTCATATATTTCCAAATTTCAAAACTCCACATTCTGAGGTGCATTCAGTTTTGCCGAAAGTTGAGGTATAAATCGCCTACACTGAATGTTATTCATGTAGTTCTTGTATTTTCACGTTCTGACACTTTTCTTGTTTTTTTTTGTTTTTTTTTAGCACAACAGCTGCTGCCACAGTACGAAGTGCAGTTCGACGTCTACGAGATATGAAAGAGTCTTAAAAAAAATGTGTACAGTAATAAAAAAAAATCGAAACATGGTTTCTCTTGTTTTTCTACAAACTTTCTTGTTAACTATTCAACTACAATGAAGTCTACTTAACGATATCTCTTAACCCTTTACCTAACGTAACGACCAAAACCAACCAGCACTTTTCACAAAAAATGCCATTCAATTTTCATTATTTTGTCATTTTTTGCCTAAAAAACATAGCTTATGACCCCTCATTGGAACAAGCTCACTGAGCTTGTTCCAGTGAGGGGTCATAAGCTACGTTTTGACACACAAAAAAATGAGTTATTCAGTAATTTTGTTTGCAAGTGTCGTCTGCTTTTTGTGTTAACCCTTTACCCAACGAATCGCCCGCATCCGCCTGCGTAATATGCAACTTCAGCAGTTGAAAAAATATTTTTTCAAAAAATTTCAACAAAACCATATCATGTGACCCCTCGTTGGAACGAGCTCGTCGAGCTCGTTCCAACAAGGGGTCACATGACATGGTTTTGTTGAAATTTTTTGAAAAAATGATATTTAAAATAATAAATTTTGATATTGTCTGCATTGGGTAAAGGGTTAGAGGTAAAGGGTTAATTGAATAACCCTGTTAATTTAATGTAATTTCCAAACATCACACCATTTCCCATACTTTCGGTACAAATTTGACCTGTTAATTTCATATAGCTTACCTGGTTGAGTGCTAATTTATTTTTCAAAGGCAGATTGGAATATGGGTATTTTTTTTCAAAGATACCATGCTACAATGTTTGGCTCTTAAATTAAATTGTTTTGTTACTATTTATTGGAGAGTGCAATGGATGGGCTCTCTCCAGTAAAATGAAACCAAAAAGTTTATATATTAAAATTTTCTTGGAATACAGGAAAAGTAGGCCCAGAACAAAGTCCACCCATAGAACTTGGCCCAAAACGAAGTCTGCCCATCAAAGAACTTGGCCCTTGAGAGAAGTTGGCCCAAAATGAAATTGGCTCCAAAACAAAAGTTGGCCCATAGGAAAACTCTGCCCAAAACAAAGTTGGCCCATGAGAGAACTTGACCTCTGAGGGTAAGTCTGGCCCAAACAAAATCAGCCCATAGGAGAACTTGACCCAAACAAAGTCATGAAAGAAATCTGCTCAAATGAAGACCTGAACCATTTTGGGTAGAGTTTTTTGATGGGCTGAGTTCTCCCAAACAATTTTGGACAGAGTTCTCTGATGACCCAAGTTCTCCTAAACCATCTGTGTTGAGTTCTCCTGGGAGCCAACGTCCCCGATGGGCAGAGTTCTTCTTAATCATTTGGGCCAACTTCTGTTGGGGTCCAACTTCTCCAGGGCTGACTTTGCAATGGGCTGAGTTCTCCTGCTGTCTTTTCTAATACTGCTGAGCATGCATCAAGCTGATGCATAAAGTGTAAAGCCACTAAAATGGCTTCCAGCACTTTTCAAAATAGTGGCTTCTGCACACCGCCAGTTAGAGGAAACTCCTGTTAATTGAATAAAACATGCCATATCAAGCCTGAATATAAGCAAACTGTCAATTGCAAAATGAGGTTCTTAGAGGGTGAATTCGCTGATGCTATCCCCTACAGTGGGCCAATTTATCCTCGTGGTACATCTTTCTGTTTTAGCTTGAGACCTTGATTCAGACTGAGGTTTGCAGAGGGTAAATTTTGTGATGCTACCCTGCTGTGCAGGGTAGCATCACCAAATTCACCCTCTGGGGACCTCATTTTGCAGATGACAGTCTGCTTATATTCAGGCTTGTGCCATATGTCTTGATATGTTAGAGAAATAACTTTAGAAACCATTAAATTCTTGTTCAAAGACCTATTTGGCGTTATTACAATCAGCACAGGCATTTAATCTATTATATTTTGTTTGATTCTAAACAAGATATAACATAAATTTTGTGAGTGGTGGCTGAGTGGACAAGTGCGCTGGTCACTCCTGCCAGACGTCCCAGGATCAATCCCCAATCAGGGAAAATACGTGAGGTGTCTGAACACTCTCTGTTGGCTGCAATTGTGGGGTTGGTGCTGTCATAGCGTTCCGTCCTATTGGGTGGGGACGTAAAATGGCTGCCCTCTGTGTGGAGAGAGACACTCTCTGTGCAGCCTAAAGATCCCTTTGTAGTATTCAAGAAGAGCAAGGCCACGAAGTTGCTGCTAAAAAGTCATCCCACACACCTGCACCATTTGGGCCAAGGAGAGGCATTAACATAAGTTGCATAACTTGTTTGCCTATCCTTGTAAAACAAATAAGATTAACCCTTTACCTAACATGAAATACAGACGACGCTTGCAAAAAAATTTCTTGAATAACTAATTTTTTTCATTTTTAGCTCAACTTTGGCGAAGCCAAATTTGAGATTATGCCATGGCCAGTCGTCCGTCGTCCATCTGGCCGTCTGTCCATCAACAATTCAATACGGCTCGGGCTAGAGACCATATTTATGAAACGATCTTTACGAAACTTCTTGGCTACCTTTGTTATGACCGTGGGATGAGAACGAGTGTTTTGGGGTCCG
Source organism: Pictodentalium vernedei (assembly GCA_031216915.1). NCBI lineage: Eukaryota > Metazoa > Mollusca > Scaphopoda > Dentaliida > Dentaliidae > Pictodentalium > Pictodentalium vernedei. Next base: position 133,707,040 of record CM062288.1, on the reverse strand, counting down.
ATCCGAAATTCAAGTTGGCCGCTGGCGGCCATTTTGTACAGACTTAGGTGAAATCAGATTTTTGCGCAGAACTTCCATATGAAAGCGCTGATTTGAAGAATTTTTTGTATGAATGTTTAGTTCCATGGGATACATCACATATAATACGTGTTTTTTTCTCGTACGTAAATTATGCAAATTAGACTAACTTTGATGTATTTAATGTTAATTTCAGCACTGTAAGTGCAAATGCCAATACGGCTCGGGCTAGAGGCCGTATTTATAAACCGATCTTTACGAAACTTCTTGGGTACCTTTGGTATCACCGTGGGACGAGAACGAGTGTTTTTGGGTGCGGTCCAAAATTCAAGATGGCCGATGGCAGCCATTTTGTTCAAAATTAGGTGCAATCAGATTTTTGCACAGAACTTCCATATGAAAGCGCTGATTTGAAAATTTTTTTGTGTTAATGTTTAGTACCATGGGATACATCACATATAATACGGGTTTTTTTCTCGTGCAGAAATTATGCAAATTAGATGAACTTTGATTTTTTCAGTGCTACTTACACACTGTAAGTACACATGTCAATACGGCTCGGGCTAGAGACTGTATCTATCAACCGATCTTCACAAAACTTCTTGGGTACCTCTGTTATCACCTTGGCACGAGAACGAGTGTTTCTGAGTGCGGTCCAAAATTCAAGATGGCTGCCAGTAGCCATTTTGTACCAAAATTCGATCAAATCAGTTTTTTTTACACAACTTCTGTACGGCTCAGGCTAGAGGCCGTATTTATGAACCGATCTTCGCGAAACTTGTTGGGTACCTTTGTTATCACCGTGGGATTAGAACGAGTGTTTTGGGGTGTGGTCCGAAATTCAAGATGGCCGCCACAGCCATTTTGTACCAAAATTAGTGCAGTCAGTCTTTTGTACAGAACTTATTATGAAAGTTCTGATTTTTGTATGAATGTTTAGTAAAATGGAATACATCACATACAGTATGGGTTTTTTTCTCGTGCAGAAATTATGCAAATTAGATGAATTTAGATTTATTTAGTGCTACTTATACACTGTAAGTGCACATGTCAATACGGCTCAGGCTAGAGGCTGTATTTATCAACCGATCTTCACAAAACTTTTTGGGTACCTTTGTTATCACCTTGGGATGAGAACGAGTGTTTCTGAGTGCGGTCCAAAATTCAAGATGGCTGCCAGTGGCCATTTTGTACCGAAATTAGGTCCAATCAGTTTTTTGTCACAACTTCTATACAGCTCGTATTTATGAACTGATCTTCATGAAACTTCTTGGTTACCTTTGTTTTCACCTTGGGACAGGAATGAGTGTGTTTTGGGGTGCCTTTGTTATCACTGTGCTATGAGAACAAATATTTTGGGGTTCAGTCAGACCCACTCTGGGACTCCAAGATTTCTTTTCTAGTTTAGCATCTGACTGTCAACCACCTTTACAATACTTTACCTGTACTTTTGTTACAGGCTACGGTCAGTATTTATGTACAGACCGTTACAATACTTTATATGTACCTTTGTTATCAGGTCATTACCTAGATCTTTGTCATTGCTGTGTCACATACTATACATGTACATGTCTTGACAAGTTGAGCTACAGTGTCATTGACACTTTCATTTGTCTCAAAAACGTAAGTTATGACTCCTCATTGGAACGAGCTCATTCCAACGAGGGGTCATAACCTATGTTTTGAGACAAAAAATAATGAAAATTAATTGGCGATGTTTGAGAATAGCTCTGGCCGGTTTTGGCCATTATGTTGGGTAAAGGTTTAACTAGACTGATACTCATTTTCTCTCTAGAATACAGGAAAGTGGCCTCTTCCCTGTTAATTAAATATGGTTGTAATTGAATAATTTTCACTAGCAATGTGGCATTTCAAATACCCTTTACCCAACGAACATGATATCAAATTTTGTTACTCTCTTTTTTTTACAATTTTTTTTTTAACAAAATTTCAAGAAAACCATATCATGTGTAGGGCTGTCACGATTAATCGATTAATCAACTGTTGATCGGTCACGGCGAAATCGATTAGTATTTTTCGTTGTTGAATAATCGGTAAATTGTATCCCGTTTTAGACGTTTAATAATTAAAAGAAAATGTGATGAAAAAACTATTGTTTCTAAAGGTAAAGAGTTAAGAACATCGATGTTAATCCCCCAAGAAGCTGTTGGAAGCAATTGTCTTTCAGGTACATTCATCAAAGCTTTGATGTTCTGAACTTCTGAACCATCAGTGTAATAATCAAGACCGGTCGGCAGTTGCGAAGTTCGCAACTGCCGACCGGTCTTGATTGTTACACTGACGGTTCAAAAGTTCAGAACATCAAAGCTTTAAATGTACCTAAAAAAGGATCGTCTTCGTTGTTTCCTTGAGGTAAGTCAACTGACTTGAACTTCATTTTTATCGACTTCAAAGAGAGGGAGGGGGGGGGGGGGGATTTAGGTATGATTAATCGATTATCATCGATTATTTGCGACGATTAATCGATTCCTAAATTAAAAAAATCGTGGCAGCCCTAATCATGTGATCCTCCTCATTGGAACAAGCTCAACGAAGGGTTACATGGTATGGTTTTCTTTGTTTATGTTTTTGAAAAATTACTTTTTTCAACTGTTCAGTTTGTAAATTACAAGGGTGGATGCAGTCGATTTGTTTTGTAAAGGGCTCCTCAGTATTACCTTGCTTATTTTGAAAGTTGGAAAAAAATCTTTGATGTTCTTTTTCTGTTCATTGAATCAGACCCAGTTGTTTCTTGGGTGCAAATAATGATAAATTCTGGTATTTGTCACAAATATTCTGGTGTTTGTCACAAATTATGATAGATTCTAGAAAATAATGATAGATACTGGTGTTTTTGTGGCAAATAATGAGAGATTCTCTGGGTTAATTTGGGGTATCTACAGTGGCTGTTTATGGGACCCCCTTCCCAATGACATTTGGGCATGCTTTTTTCCCCAATTCTTAGCCTTGAATTTCCTTCTTTCTCAAAAATTTGATGCACAACTGGTGCCCTGAACTGGGTAGTCATAAGGCCAGGCCTGGCAATCTAGAAAATCAAGGAGTGCAAAACAGTTGCCCTCCTCAGATTGCTTGGGAGTGCAATTACACCTGAAATTTTTAATGCAAAAACGTGTTTGCTATTTTAGTTATATTCGCTTTTAAGGTATTAATATTGTGACAGAAAAATTGTACTACATTCAGCTAAATAGTGGACAAATTGGCACACATATCTCATTCAAAATGTTGATTCAATTCTAATGTGACTGTCTTCTCCACTCAAAATGTATCGAAATGGGTCATGAATTATTGCGAATCAGTGCAACATTGACAAATCGTCCCCTGAGTTCCAATGTGTTCTCTGTGCCAGTAGGCACAAGGAAAACACATTAGAATTAGGGGACGAAATGATAAGAGATTTTAACGGCAGTCTTAAACAGGTCTGGCATTCCAGAAAAATTGCCCCCAATTTTTTCTAGGCGTGCAGTTGGCGTGCAGCACTTCTAAAGAATGCCAGGCCTGTCAGGCAATGGTTTTCTGAGGTCTTATGACCAAGTTCAGGACATCAGTTATACATTAAATTTTAATTGCTTGCCTAATGAAGTCCCTAAATTTAAAGGCAAAAGATCTTTAGGAGCATGAAAATAATTTAATAAAGACTACAGAGACTGTGTGAACATGATTTGCATGCGACTGTTTGTTACAAAAGGTACTTGTAGTCTTGCAGTATACATGCGGTTGGTCAGGTATAATCCTTAGAATTCTCTGTTCAATTCGATTGTAAAATTCCTTTGTCTTGTATGTTTTTTCCCACAAAAATAAATTCCCCTTTGGAGCCCGTCCTCGCACAGTTGGCACAATAACAGGAACAGACATTCTCCGATTTGACTACTATTTGCCTTACAGGTCTTTTGCAATAATATCTCGAGCGTGTTCAAAAACTGGCGTGGCCCTGATTTTCATTCCAGATTTATGGACCTTAATTAGTTAATTCTTACGAATTTTTAGGTAACAATTTCCCTATTTTGGTCAAAATGGTCGAAAAGTAGCAATTTGTTTGTTGCAAAAATTGTGTTTTCTTCCATGGGGGAACACTGCAGGGATCAATCCAGGTATCATCCAGGGACCCTATTCCTAATACAAACCCCAAATAATCCCAATTCCTTCATGTATTTTGGATACCACAGAAACCGAGCTGATTATTAATTTTTTTGGCTCAACTTGACAAAGTCAAGCTGAGCTATTGCCATCACTTCTCGTCCGTCGTATGTACGTAGGTATGTACGTACGTACATTAGTACGTACGTCCACAATTTCCTTTGGCACACCTCACAGGTCGCATTTATGATCAGATCGCTTTGAAACTTAGTATGCTTGTTTGGGGTGACCTCTAGATGGGAGCTATCGATTTTCTTCAATTTCCGTCAAAAAATGTTGCCGCGGCCAATGTTCTTAAAACTTAGTTTAGTCAGACCTCAATATTTCCCTTTGGCACACGCTATAGGGCACATTTGTGATTGGATTGCTTTAAAACCAGGCATGCTTGTTTAGGGTGACCTCTAGATGGGAGCTATCGATTTTCTTCAATTTCCGTCAAAAAATGTTGCGCGACAAACGTTCTTAGTTTTGTCAGACCACTATTTCCCTTTAGCACACCCTTCAGGGCACATTTATGATTGGATTGCTTTGAAACCTGGTATGCTTGTTTGGGGTGACCTCTAGATGGGAGCTATCGATTTTCTTCCATTTCTGTCAAAAAATGTTGCCACGGCCAATGTTCTTAGAACTTAGTTTAGTCAGATCTCAATATTTACCTTTGGCACACCCCACAGGGCACAGTTTTTGATAGGATTGCTTTGGTACGATCTTTGAACTAAGTTTAGTCAGGCATCAATATATTTCTTTGGCATGACCTACAGGGCGCATTTATGATCAGATCGGTTTGAAACTTTGTATACTTGTTTGGGGTTACCTCTAGATGGGAGCTATTGATTTTCTTCGATTTCCGTCAAAAAATGTTGCCACTGGCAATGACCTTCGATGAACTTAGTAAAAACTTAGTGCAGTTAAGCATCAATATTTCCATTTGACACACATTCAAGATTGGATCGCTTGCAAACTTGGTGTGCTTGTGTGGGGTGACATCTATATGGGAGCTGTCGATTTTCTTCCATTTCTGTCAAAAAATGTTGCCGCCGACCTTTGAACTTAGTTTAGTCATACCTCAATATTTCCCTTTAACACACCCTTCAGGGCACATTTATGATCGGATCACTTTGAAACTTGGTATGTGTGTTTGGGGTGACCTCTAGATGTGAGCTATTTTTTAATTTCCATAAAAAGTTATTGTCGTTATCACCAGCCTTTGAACTTACTGCATTTGTGCATCAACTTATCCCTTTTGCATCAACTTATCCCGTTTGCCATCTCTGTAGGGTATATTTATGAATTTCCATCCCCCCCCCCCCCCCCAAAAAAAAAAAAAAACATTGCCCCCAAGCAATAACCTTAGTGCATTTGTGCATTAGCACTTTCATTTGGCATGCCTCAGAGGGCACATTCATTACCAGGTTGTTTTGAAACTCTGTATGCTTATGCAGGGTGACAAAGATAGGAGCTATTGATTTTCTTTTCATTTCCATCAAAAACAGTTGCTGTTAGCAACAATCTTTGAATTTATTGTATTTGTGCATCAACATTCTTTGACATGGCCTACAGGCCACATTTATCATAGGATTGTTTTTGAACTTGGTGTGCTCAATAGTCAAGAACTCTAGATAAGAGCTGTTGATTAGCATTCATTTCTGTGAAAAAAGTTGCCATTTACAATAACCTCTGAACATACTGCATTTGTGTATCAACATTCTTCCTTTAACCAGTCTTACAGTTTACATTTAAAAATGCATGGATTACTCTGACATTGTGCATACACAATGCTGTTATGTGATATTTCATCAAATAACATTGGTACCAATGATTTTCAATTTTGCCATTTCATTTATAACTTACCAAGTTCAAGTTTGTCAAGTTGAGCTACACTGTCATTGACACTTTCATTTAGTGATCCACTTTGCATTTATACATCAACATTAATTACCAAATCATCCACGTAGGACTGCTGTGAATTTGGTCAGTGCTTGTCGATTATAGTAAACAAGTTCTTTTTTACTGGCAAGATAGGATCCAGTCATCAACGTCAGGGGTTGAAGTCCTCTTATTGGGCAGCATAGGTACAAATCATAGACTATACCGTACTGACTTGTGTTGAAGCACACCCTCTGTTTTCAGATTAAGAAATGAGGTGCCCAACCCATATCAAAGCCCATTCCCCAAAGTTGAATGAGACGTCAAATTTAGGGGCAATTATACGAAAATAGGCGAGTTGATGCAACATTCTACTGGGCGAAACTGGACTGGACTTCATTTATTTATTTATTGGGGTTTAATGACACCTTTGAAGCCAGGGTCACCTCGTTTCAGACTTTTTACGGATGGAGGAAGCCGGTGGAGTATCTGGAGAGAACCACCATGCAACTGTTTGACTCCCTGACTCCACACAAGCAGGTCATCACTGGTTGGAAGACAAATGGCTCATCGACGTGCAGTGGGCCTGAGTACACTGTGCCCCCATGGGGGACAATCAGGATTATTAACTGCCTCGTCCAAGGATACAATGCACTTATCATTGGTGGGGATCGAACCGTGAATCTTTGTTTGAAATCCAATGCATTAACCACTGAGCTACCGTGCTCCCGACTGGACTTGATACCTGAGTAGCATTGCTGTCATGATTTTGCCATAGATGCTCAAGTTACCTTGACCACGAATAGATAAATTCCAAATCTGTCCTGATGCAAATTCTTCAGTTGCAAGGACATCAGACCCATTCCGAAAATAGGTGGATGGACCCTTGCCAGGAATTAGAGTGATGCTTGTTACCCCCTACCCACAATGGTGGAATTTAGCGTTCAGCTATATCTGTCCGAACTTTGTGTATGGCATAACTAGAACAAAAGTTAACAGATTTCACTTCTTTTTGGTAGATGTCTCTATATCAGCAATCTCTGCGTCAAGTTTGATGACCACCAGTATCTCTTGAAAATTATGGGAGTTATTGCCCTTTGTTATAAAAATATTCTGTAAATCTTATTTACGTCATCACTAGAACAATAGTTAGCAGATTTCTATTTTTTCTGGTATGTGTCTCTATAGCAACAATGTCTACATCAAGTTCCATGACCAGCAATATCCAATGAAAATTATTGGAGTTATCCGGTATTGCCATTTCTTTAATAAAAAAAAAAATGTGCATTGCTTGTTTATGGTATAACAACAATAGTTGCCAAATTTCAATTCCTTTCTGGAAATGTCTCTGTAGCAACAATGTCTACAACAAGTTTGATGACCAGCGATATCTGATGAAATTTATGGGTGTTATTGCCCTTTGTTAAAAAATATCGTATACTGCTTGTTCATGGAATAACTTGAACATTATTGGTAACCAAATATCTTTTTTTTTGTTGGTTATATAACTTTTTGGGAACAATATTTACCTCATGTTCCATGACCACCATTATCCAATGAAAATTGTCTGCGTTCTTGCTTTGCCGCCCCTCTCCCCCCCCCCCCCCCCCCCCCCCTGCCATTTAGGCATTTTTTTTTCTTTGCTCCAAAATGTATTTTGGAGGATTTAGAGTGACTACATGCAGAAAAAAAATTTGACCCTTTCTACTCTCTCCACCCCCTGTGCCAATTGGGCATTTTTTTTTTCTTTGCTCCAAAATGCATTTGGAAGGATTTAGAGTGCGTACATGTGAAAAAATTCTTTTTTACTCATATCACCACCCCTCACCCCCGTGTCAATTGGACATTTTTTTCCTTTGGTCAAAAATGCATTTTGAAGGATTTAGAGTGATTACATGCAGAAAAAAAATTGACTCCTATGAAACTACCCGACAACTACCATAAATTACCCAAATGGATCTTTCTGGACTGTCACCTTGAGTTGTAGGATATAGGGCTCTTAAGGGAATGTGTCCAAGTTCAGTGATGTGTGATGCACTCCAGTAGAGAAGAATAGCTCTAAGCTTAGGAGTAGAATCGGTGTGTTGTTACTGTCCGTGTTTCTAGCTTTTCTGCATACTCTCGAGTCTGCTATACAATATGGTCCTACCTATCTCTGGTGCTGACCTCCATCCTGGACCAAGTCTTGGTAGATTCAGTCAGATTGATCCATTCTTTTTAACCCTTATCTGCTTTGACCAAGACTGCACGAGTATCTAGCATAGCACATGTTGCATATATTCACATATTCTAAAGACCGAGATGGGCTCATGTGACCAAAACACCGTAGCATATGGATGCATACTAGTATTTGGGGACTGGAAACTGGTGGTTAGGAATCTAGTGTTTGGGGACTAGTGTGAATTGATGAGGGACTAGCTCCTAGACCATCGTACGTACCACTGCTGGGGGATTTTAGACTTTGTATCACGCCCCCCACACTTTCCGCGCGATACCACAGTTGTCCTGATGCCTAGTGCTACAACTTTCAACCCCTATTACACTATATCCGGTGACTACTCAAGCTCCCATAGCTGTTGACTCCTCTCACACTACTATCAGCACTATGATAATGGCACTACAGCCGATGCCCTTACACCGACTACTTGACAGGGTACCAAGCACTCTGTTATCACTACGACTGCTATGTTTGCTAGTACTTCTAATGATAAATAAAATAGGAACCAGACTACCATGTAGTATCCTATAACTATCACTTAACCCATTACCTAACGTAACTGCCAAAACCGGCCAGCGCTTTTCTCAAAAATCGCCAATTTTATTTTTTCATTTTTTGTCTCAAAAATAGGTTATGACCCCTCGTTGGAACGAGCTCGTTTCAATGAGGGGTCATAACATGTTTTTGAGACAAAAAATGAAAAAAAAAATAGTTATTCAAGAGGGGTTTTTTTGGGGGTTTTGCAGGTGTCTGCTTTGCATGTTAGGTAAAGGGTAAATACAACATCAACATGCCGCATGTATCCTAAAATACCCAATTAGGTTTTAGGTTACAGCCTCAATGAGGTCTGACCTAAAACTTTAGGAACCATAGTCTTCCCCGTGGAGGAATCCCCGCTTGCTATCCTCCAATACTACAACATCATGTCACACGCATCTACAAATGCTTGGGGTGAAAGTCCTCTAAAATGGGCAACATGTGCATAAACGCTTGGCTAAACTTGACTTCATGTCCATGTTGTGTCACGATTAGCCACGGTGCATAAATATGTGACGTTAAACACCAGTAAACAAACAATTGCCTCCATCTTTCTGATCGCCTACCCTTTAATACCATTATTTCTCTTGCTTCCTCCCTCAAACACGCTTTAATTTCATGCTTGAGAACTTGATCTGGTGAGGTTCTAGGCGCACCTGAACCCCCGTACCCTGGTACTTTAGTTAGGGTAACGATATAGCCATAGATGATGAAAGTGATCTTAAACACCAATAAATAAGATTTAGGTACAATTACAGCATGACTGCATAATCCCCTTGTTCAGCAATTTTGTGTGTAGCATCTGTTTTCATTGGACTACTTTCGTCCTGTGAACAACACTTCTAAGATTTTTTTGCACTAACTTCGAACAGCTGTCATCAGATTCCGAGCGTATGTGTGAGAGTGGTGCGTGTACATCATGCTACCACCACCATGAGATTTCATTCAAAGTAGAGCCGGTCTAATGTCATTTTGTGTTGATGTTGGTTGTGGGGAACTGGAGTAGTGTCCCTTAGTCCACGAACTGGCACCCCGGATCTGTTGTCTTTTCGGGGTATGCATGCAGCTTAAAATATCTGATTGAACAATCGCTAATGTTTTCAATTGACACGTTTGAATACCTTGACCACGAATAGATAAATTCCAAATCTGTCCTGATGCAAATTCTTCAGTTGCAAGGACATCAGACCCATTCCGAAAATAGGTGGATGGACCCTTGCCAGGAATTAGAGTGATGCTTGTTACCCCCCTACCCACAATGGTGGAATTTAGCGTTCAGCTATATCTGTCCGAACTTTGTGTATGGCATAACTAGAACAAAAGTTAACAGATTTCACTTCTTTTTGGTAGATGTCTCTATATCAGCAATCTCTGCGTCAAGTTTGATGACCACCAGTATCTCTTGAAAATTATGGGAGTTATTGCCCTTTGTTATAAAAATATTCTGTAAATCTTATTTACGTCATCACTAGAACAATAGTTAGCAGATTTCTATTTTTTCTGGTATGTGTCTCTATAGCAACAATGTCTACATCAAGTTCCATGACCAGCAATATCCAATGAAAATTATTGGAGTTATCCGGTATTGCCATTTCTTTAATAAAAAAAAAAATGTGCATTGCTTGTTTATGGTATAACAACAATAGTTGCCAAATTTCAATTCCTTTCTGGAAATGTCTCTGTAGCAACAATGTCTACAACAAGTTTGATGACCAGCGATATCTGATGAAATTTATGGGTGTTATTGCCCTTTGTTAAAAAATATCGTATACTGCTTGTTCATGGAATAACTTGAACATTATTGGTAACCAAATATCTTTTTTTTGTTGGTTATATAACTTTTTGGGAACAATATTTACCTCATGTTCCATGACCACCATTATCCAATGAAAATTGTCTGCGTTCTTGCTTTGCCGCCCCTCCCCCCCCCCCCCCCCCCCCCCCCCTGCCATTTAGGCATTTTTTTTTCTTTGCTCCAAAATGTATTTTGGAGGATTTAGAGTGACTACATGCAGAAAAAAAATTTGACCCTTTCTACTCTCTCCACCCCCTGTGCCAATTGGGCATTTTTTTTTTCTTTGCTCCAAAATGCATTTGGAAGGATTTAGAGTGCGTACATGTGAAAAAATTCTTTTTTACTCATATCACCACCCCTCACCCCCGTGTCAATTGGACATTTTTTTCCTTTGGTCAAAAATGCATTTTGAAGGATTTAGAGTGATTACATGCAGAAAAAAAATTGACTCCTATGAAACTACCCGACAACTACCATAAATTACCCAAATGGATCTTTCTGGACTGTCACCTTGAGTTGTAGGATATAGGGCTCTTAAGGGAATGTGTCCAAGTTCAGTGATGTGTGATGCACTCCAGTAGAGAAGAATAGCTCTAAGCTTAGGAGTAGAATCGGTGTGTTGTTACTGTCCGTGTTTCTAGCTTTTCTGCATACTCTCGAGTCTGCTATACAATATGGTCCTACCTATCTCTGGTGCTGACCTCCATCCTGGACCAAGTCTTGGTAGATTCAGTCAGATTGATCCATTCTTTTTAACCCTTATCTGCTTTGACCAAGACTGCACGAGTATCTAGCATAGCACATGTTGCATATATTCACATATTCTAAAGACCGAGATGGGCTCATGTGACCAAAACACCGTAGCATATGGATGCATACTAGTATTTGGGGACTGGAAACTTGTGGTTAGGAATCTAGTGTTTGGGGACTAGTGTGAATTGATGAGGGACTAGCTCCTAGACCATCGTACGTACCACTGCTGGGGGATTTTAGACTTTGTATCACGCCCCCCACACTTTCCGCGCGATACCACAGTTGTCCTGATGCCTAGTGCTACAACTTTCAACCCCTATTACACTATATCCGGTGACTACTCAAGCTCCCATAGCTGTTGACGCCTCTCACACTACTATCAGCACTATGATAATGGCACTACAGCCGATGCCCTTACACCGACTACTTGACAGGGTACCAAGCACTCTGTTATCACTACGACTGCTATGTTTGCTAGTACTTCTAATGATAAATAAAATAGGAACCAGACTACCATGTAGTATCCTATAACTATCACTTAACCCTTTACCTAACGTAACTGCCAAAACCGGCCAGCGCTTTTCTCAAAAATCGCCAATTTTATTTTTTCATTTTTTGTCTCAAAAATAGGTTATGACCCCTCGTTGGAACGAGCTCGTTTCAATGAGGGGTCATAACATGTTTTTGAGACAAAAAATGAAAAAAAAAATAGTTATTCAAGAGGGGTTTTTTGGGGGGTTTTGCAGGTGTCTGCTTTGCATGTTAGGTAAAGGGTAAATACAACATCAACATGCCGCATGTATCCTAAAATACCCAATTAGGTTTTAGGTTACAGCCTCAATGAGGTCTGACCTAAAACTTTAGGAACCATAGTCTTCCCCGTGGAGGAATCCCCGCTTGCTATCCTCCAATACTACAACATCATGTCACACGCATCTACAAATGCTTGGGGTGAAAGTCCTCTAAAATGGGCAACATGTGCATAAACGCTTGGCTAAACTTGACTTCATGTCCATGTTGTGTCACGATTAGCCACGGTGCATAAATATGTGACGTTAAACACCAGTAAACAAACAATTGCCTCCATCTTTCTGATCGCCTACCCTTTAATACCATTATTTCTCTTGCTTCCTCCCTCAAACACGCTTTAATTTCATGCTTGAGAACTTGATCTGGTGAGGTTCTAGGCGCACCTGAACCCCCGTACCCTGGTACTTTAGTTAGGGTAACGATATAGCCATAGATGATGAAAGTGATCTTAAACACCAATAAATAAGATTTAGGTACAATTACAGCATGACTGCATAATCCCCTTGTTCAGCAATTTTGTGTGTAGCATCTGTTTTCATTGGACTACTTTCGTCTGTGAACAACACTTCTAAGATTTTTTTGCACTAACTTCGAACAGCTGTCATCAGATTCCGAGCGTATGTGTGAGAGTGGTGCGTGTACATCATGCTACCACCACCATGAGATTTCATTCAAAGTAGAGCCGGTCTAATGTCATTTTGTGTTGATGTTGGTTGTGGGGAACTGGAGTAGTGTCCCTTAGTCCACGAACTGGCACCCCGGATCTGTTGTCTTTTCGGGGTATGCATGCAGCTTAAAATATCTGATTGAACAATCGCTAATGTTTTCAATTGACACGTTTGAATACCTTGACCACGAATAGATAAATTCCAAATCTGTCCTGATGCAAATTCTTCAGTTGCAAGGACATCAGACCCATTCCGAAAATAGGTGGATGGACCCTTGCCAGGAATTAGAGTGATGCTTGTTACCCCCTACCCACAATGGTGGAATTTAGCGTTCAGCTATATCTGTCCGAACTTTGTGTATGGCATAACTAGAACAAAAGTTAACAGATTTCACTTCTTTTTGGTAGATGTCTCTATATCAGCAATCTCTGCGTCAAGTTTGATGACCACCAGTATCTCTTGAAAATTATGGGAGTTATTGCCCTTTGTTATAAAAATATTCTGTAAATCTTATTTACGTCATCACTAGAACAATAGTTAGCAGATTTCTATTTTTTCTGGTATGTGTCTCTATAGCAACAATGTCTACATCAAGTTCCATGACCAGCAATATCCAATGAAAATTATTGGAGTTATCCGGTATTGCCATTTCTTTAATAAAAAAAAAAATGTGCATTGCTTGTTTATGGTATAACAACAATAGTTGCCAAATTTCAATTCCTTTCTGGAAATGTCTCTGTAGCAACAATGTCTACAACAAGTTTGATGACCAGCGATATCTGATGAAATTTATGGGTGTTATTGCCCTTTGTTAAAAAATATCGTATACTGCTTGTTCATGGAATAACTTGAACATTATTGGTAACCAAATATCTTTTTTTTGTTGGTTATATAACTTTTTGGGAACAATATTTACCTCATGTTCCATGACCACCATTATCCAATGAAAATTGTCTGCGTTCTTGCTTTGCCGCCCCTCCCCCCCCCCCCCCCTGCCATTTAGGCTTTTTTTTTTCTTTGCTCCAAAATGTATTTTGAAGGATTTAGAGTGACTACATGCAGAAAAAAAATTTGACCCTTTCTACTCTCTCCACCCCCTGTGCCAATTGGGCATTTTTTTTTTCTTTGCTCCAAAATGCATTTGGAAGGATTTAGAGTGCGTACATGTGAAAAAATTCTTTTTTACTCATATCACCACCCCTCACCCCCGTGTCAATTGGACATTTTTTTCCTTTGGTCAAAAATGCATTTTGAAGGATTTAGAGTGATTACATGCAGAAAAAAAATTGACTCCTATGAAACTACCCGACAACTACCATAAATTACCCAAATGGATCTTTCTGGACTGTCACCTTGAGTTGTAGGATATAGGGCTCTTAAGGGAATGTGTCCAAGTTCAGTGATGTGTGATGCACTCCAGTAGAGAAGAATAGCTCTAAGCTTAGGAGTAGAATCGGTGTGTTGTTACTGTCCGTGTTTCTAGCTTTTCTGCATACTCTCGAGTCTGCTATACAATATGGTCCTACCTATCTCTGGTGCTGACCTCCATCCTGGACCAAGTCTTGGTAGATTCAGTCAGATTGATCCATTCTTTTTAACCCTTATCTGCTTTGACCAAGACTGCACGAGTATCTAGCATAGCACATGTTGCATATATTCACATATTCTAAAGACCGAGATGGGCTCATGTGACCAAAACACCGTAGCATATGGATGCATACTAGTATTTGGGGACTGGAAACTTGTGGTTAGGAATCTAGTGTTTGGGGACTAGTGTGAATTGATGAGGGACTAGCTCCTAGACCATCGTACGTACCACTGCTGGGGGATTTTAGACTTTGTATCACGCCCCCCACACTTTCCGCGCGATACCACAGTTGTCCTGATGCCTAGTGCTACAACTTTCAACCCCTATTACACTATATCCGGTGACTACTCAAGCTCCCATAGCTGTTGACTCCTCTCACACTACTATCAGCACTATGATAATGGCACTACAGCCGATGTCCTTACACCGACTACTTGACAGGGTACCAAGCACTCTGTTATCACTACGACTGCTATGTTTGCTAGTACTTCTAATGATAAATAAAATAGGAACCAGACTACCATGTAGTATCCTATAACTATCACTTAACCCTTTACCTAACGTAACTGCCAAAACCGGCCAGCGCTTTTCTCAAAAATCGCCAATTTTATTTTTTCATTTTTTGTCTCAAAAATAGGTTATGACCCCTCGTTGGAACGAGCTCGTTTCAATGAGGGGTCATAACATGTTTTTGAGACAAAAAATGAAAAAAAAAAATAGTTATTCAAGAGGGGTTTTTTGGGGGGTTTTGCAGGTGTCTGCTTTGCATGTTAGGTAAAGGGTAAATACAACATCAACATGCCGCATGTATCCTAAAATACCCAATTAGGTTTTAGGTTACAGCCTCAATGAGGTCTGACCTAAAACTTTAGGAACCATAGTCTTCCCCGTGGAGGAATCCCCGCTTGCTATCCTCCAATACTACAACATCATGTCACACGCATCTACAAATGCTTGGGGTGAAAGTCCTCTAAAATGGGCAACATGTGCATAAACGCTTGGCTAAACTTGACTTCATGTCCATGTTGTGTCACGATTAGCCACGGTGCATAAATATGTGACGTTAAACACCAGTAAACAAACAATTGCCTCCATCTTTCTGATCGCCTACCCTTTAATACCATTATTTCTCTTGCTTCCTCCCTCAAACACGCTTTAATTTCATGCTTGAGAACTTGATCTGGTGAGGTTCTAGGCGCACCTGAACCCCCGTACCCTGGTACTTTAGTTAGGGTAACGATATAGCCATAGATGATGAAAGTGATCTTAAACACCAATAAATAAGATTTAGGTACAATTACAGCATGACTGCATAATCCCCTTGTTCAGCAATTTTGTGTGTAGCATCTGTTTTCATTGGACTACTTTCGTCTGTGAACAACACTTCTAAGATTTTTTTGCACTAACTTCGAACAGCTGTCATCAGATTCCGAGCGTATGTGTGAGAGTGGTGCGTGTACATCATGCTACCACCACCATGAGATTTCATTCAAAGTAGAGCCGGTCTAATGTCATTTTGTGTTGATGTTGGTTGTGGGGAACTGGAGTAGTGTCCCTTAGTCCACGAACTGGCACCCCGGATCTGTTGTCTTTTCGGGGTATGCATGCAGCTTAAAATATCTGATTGAACAATCGCTAATGTTTTCAATTGACACGTTTGAATACCTTGACCACGAATAGATAAATTCCAAATCTGTCCTGATGCAAATTCTTCAGTTGCAAGGACATCAGACCCATTCCGAAAATAGGTGGATGGACCCTTGCCAGGAATTAGAGTGATGCTTGTTACCCCCCTACCCACAATGGTGGAATTTAGCGTTCAGCTATATCTGTCCGAACTTTGTGTATGGCATAACTAGAACAAAAGTTAACAGATTTCACTTCTTTTTGGTAGATGTCTCTATATCAGCAATCTCTGCGTCAAGTTTGATGACCACCAGTATCTCTTGAAAATTATGGGAGTTATTGCCCTTTGTTATAAAAATATTCTGTAAATCTTATTTACGTCATCACTAGAACAATAGTTAGCAGATTTCTATTTTTTCTGGTATGTGTCTCTATAGCAACAATGTCTACATCAAGTTCCATGACCAGCAATATCCAATGAAAATTATTGGAGTTATCCGGTATTGCCATTTCTTTAATAAAAAAAAAATGTGCATTGCTTGTTTATGGTATAACAACAATAGTTGCCAAATTTCAATTCCTTTCTGGAAATGTCTCTGTAGCAACAATGTCTACAACAAGTTTGATGACCAGCGATATCTGATGAAATTTATGGGTGTTATTGCCCTTTGTTAAAAAATATCGTATACTGCTTGTTCATGGAATAACTTGAACATTATTGGTAACCAAATATCTTTTTTTTTGTTGGTTATATAACTTTTTGGGAACAATATTTACCTCATGTTCCATGACCACCATTATCCAATGAAAATTGTCTGCGTTCTTGCTTTGCCGCCCCTCCCCCCCCCCCCCCCCCCCCTGCCATTTAGGCTTTTTTTTTTCTTTGCTCCAAAATGTATTTTGAAGGATTTAGAGTGACTACATGCAGAAAAAAAATTTGACCCTTTCTACTCTCTCCACCCCCTGTGCCAATTGGGCATTTTTTTTTTCTTTGCTCCAAAATGCATTTGGAAGGATTTAGAGTGCGTACATGTGAAAAAATTCTTTTTTACTCATATCACCACCCCTCACCCCCGTGTCAATTGGACATTTTTTTCCTTTGGTCAAAAATGCATTTTGAAGGATTTAGAGTGATTACATGCAGAAAAAAAATTGACTCCTATGAAACTACCCGACAACTACCATAAATTACCCAAATGGATCTTTCTGGACTGTCACCTTGAGTTGTAGGATATAGGGCTCTTAAGGGAATGTGTCCAAGTTCAGTGATGTGTGATGCACTCCAGTAGAGAAGAATAGCTCTAAGCTTAGGAGTAGAATCGGTGTGTTGTTACTGTCCGTGTTTCTAGCTTTTCTGCATACTCTCGAGTCTGCTATACAATATGGTCCTACCTATCTCTGGTGCTGACCTCCATCCTGGACCAAGTCTTGGTAGATTCAGTCAGATTGATCCATTCTTTTTAACCCTTATCTGCTTTGACCAAGACTGCACGAGTATCTAGCATAGCACATGTTGCATATATTCACATATTATAAAAGACCGAGATGGGCTCATGTGACCAAAACACCGTAGCATATGGATTGCATACTAGTATTTGGGGACTGGAAACTGGTGGTTAGGAATCTAGTGTTTGGGGGACTAGTGTGAATTGATGAGGGACTAGCTCCTAGACCATCGTACGTACCACTGCTGGGGGATTTTAGACTTTGTATCACGCCCCCCACACTTTCCGCGCGATAACCCACAGTTGTCCTGATGCCTAGTGCTACAACTTTCAACCCCTATTACACTATATCCGGTGACTACTCAAGCTCCCATAGCTGTTGACTCCTCTCACACTACTATCAGCACTATGATAATGGCACTACAGCCGATGTCCTTACACCGACTACTTGACAGGGTACCAAGCACTCTGTTATCACTACGACTGCTATGTTTGCTAGTACTTCTAATGATAAATAAAATAGGAACCAGACTACCATGTAGTATCCTATAACTATCACTTAACCCTTTACCTAACGTAACTGCCAAAACCGGCCAGCGCTTTTCTCAAAAATCGCCAATTTTATTTTTTCATTTTTTGTCTCAAAAATAGGTTATGACCCCTCGTTGGAACGAGCTCGTTTCAATGAGGGGTCATAACATGTTTTTGAGACAAAAAATGAAAAAAAAAAATAGTTATTCAAGAGGGGTTTTTTTGGGGGGTTTTGCAGGTGTCTGCTTTGCATGTTAGGTAAAGGGTAAATACAACATCAACATGCCGCATGTATCCTAAAATACCCAATTAGGTTTTAGGTTACAGCCTCAATGAGGTCTGACCTAAAACTTTAGGAACCATAGTCTTCCCCGTGGAGGAATCCCCGCTTGCTATCCTCCAATACTACAACATCATGTCACCACGCATCTACAAATGCTTGGGGTGAAAGTCCTCTAAAATGGGCAACATGTGCATAAACGCTTGGCTAAACTTGACTTCATGTCCATGTTGTGTCACGATTAGCCACGGTGCATAAATATGTGACGTTAAACACCAGTAAACAAACAATTGCCTCCATCTTTCTGATCGCCTACCCTTTAATACCATTATTTCTCTTGCTTCCTCCCTCAAACACGCTTTAATTTCATGCTTGAGAACTTGATCTGGTGAGGTTCTAGGCGCACCTGAACCCCCGTACCCTGGTACTTTAGTTAGGGTAACGATATAGCCATAGATGATGAAAGTGATCTTAAACACCAATAAATAAGATTTAGGTACAATTACAGCATGACTGCATAATCCCCTTGTTCAGCAATTTTGTGTGTAGCATCTGTTTTCATTGGACTACTTTCGTCTGTGAACAACACTTCTAAGATTTTTTTGCACTGACTTCGAACAGCTGTCATCAGATTCCGAGCGTATGTGTGAGAGTGGTGCGTGTACATCATGCTACCACCACCATGAGATTTCATTCAAAGTAGAGCCGGTCTAATGTCA